>CM053030.1:302658324-303191437 GCA_028564925.1 Lithobates sylvaticus | reverse complement strand
CAGATGGAGCCAGGTATAGGTTTTTTATACATAATTTATCTGTGCAAAAAAAAGATTGTTGGTAAGTAGATGTTATTATTGCTAATAAATGAATGAAGTAACAAAAAGTGTTTCACATATTTATAGACAGAAGTGGCAAAAAAAGATTAGGACAAGAAGGAAAAATGCTGGGCTCACAATGATAGTCTTTTCTATTTATTAACATAAAATTTGCAACAGTCATGAGCTGAAAATTGTGTGTGTTTGATGAACAAAAAACTAAAACCATGTCCCTTTTTCATACACAGGATGACCTCAGCCAGGACGAGGCTCTGGCTAGTGGCACACAGGAGGAGGCAGGGGGAAGTGTCACCCAGGAGGTGGCAGGGCCCAGTAATACCCAATTGCAGATTCCTCCCCTCATCCTTCCCTACAAACGACAGAGGAAGGGCACAAAAGCAGAGGAGGCAGCATTGGCCCTGATCAGCGAGGCTAATGAGTCCCTCAGATCCCCCCTTGATGCTACAGAGGCCTATGGCATGTATATTGCCTCTAATTTGCAACAGATGGAGGAGGGCCAACGGCGAAAGTGTGAAAGAATAATTTTTGATACTATACACAAAGGGTTGAGTGGGGAAATGTCGGACAACCAACACCTATGTTCTCTCCCCCATCCTCCTCCTCCTCCTGCCACAATGCCACCTCCAGAGCCACAGCCTCCAGAGAAGGCTGCAGGGAAGGCTGCACGGAAGGCTGCAGGGAGGCTCTACGGAAGACCAGGAAGTGATCCCCTGCCTTCAGGTCTCAAAGAACCCACAGCCTGTTGTAGGACCACAGACTGGGTACATATACCATCTGCTGCTGCTCCGGTTCTCTGGGACTCCTGGACCTCATTGTACTCCTTTTTCTATAGACTTCTCAGCTACCAGTTTTTTTGATGTCTGCCTTGGGGCCCAAAGGCTGCACAAATTGAAGCAATTTCTCCTGCGTTGCCTTTATCTTTATTTTGTAATTATGATGTGAAATTAATTTTTATTTTGTTTTCAGAAAATACTTGCCTATGTGTTTTTCTACAAATAGCAAATCAATTTATTTTGGGGGAGTAGGCAGGTACATTTCAAAAATACAATGTCAAAATTAACAAGGGACACCAACAACAAACAGGTTTACAAATAATACATAATAATGGTGTTGTGGAAACATAACATTAAAAAAAAGGAGAGCACGAGAAAATAATACAATAATACAAATATTCTTATTAAAGAAAAAAAAACACTTTAAAAAATTATATCTATTTCATGCAGATCTGGCTTAAATTCTAATAAAATATTATTCTGGAGAGACCGAGAAATAATAAAGAAATACGTTTGTAAAAACTCTGTGTGAATATGAGCAGCAAAACCACTTCATTCTTTTAGCATTATAAAGAAGAGAATGAGCGGCGCATTGAAGAATTAAAAAAAACCCAGTGTGAAGAATCTGCTAGCTCCATTACGAACGCTAGTTTTACCAGACCGAGCGGTTCCGTCTCGTAGTGGATTCTGAGCATGCGTGATTTTTGGCGTGTCGGAATTGCCTACACACGATCGGAAAATTCGATAGAAAGGTTTTCCGTCGGAAAAATTGAGAACAGGTTCTCAATTCAAAGTCCGTCGGAAATTCCGACAGAAAAAGACCGTTGACCATACACGCGGTCGGAAAATCCGATGAAAAGCTCCCATCGGACTGTTTCCATCGGAAATTCCGATCGTGTGTACGCCGCATAAGTCTTCCGAATGGAACTTAACATGGCTGTGCTTAGAAGCCTTATCGGCTGACCAATGCTTCAACCATAAGGCTCTGTGGGCTGTGACGGAATGAGCCAATATCTTTGCTTTCATTTTTGAACCAGCTCCCTGGTCAACAGTCACTTCAGCCACAAACTCTAAAGCAGTCCTGAAAACTGCAAAAGAGAAGAACTGCCACTTCCCAGACTTTCATCTGAACATCCATCCACCAGCTCCGCTACCCCCAGTCTAAGGCTGGATTCACACCCATGCATCCCTTTATTCCGTAGACCCGCACCACAGAACACATCCCCTAGGAGACCACGGTAAATAAACGGTAGAGCAAAACTGCAAAAAAAAACAAAACAAATAAATAAATAAAAATTAAAACCCACAGGTGCGAATCCAGCCCAAGTGCTCCTGCCACAGAAGTGAGCACTACCGCCGGCCTGCAGGCTGCTCCAGCCAAACTATACAACTTTATTTTTTTTATTTTTCTCCAGGTCTGCATCCGAATCCTCCAGCGGAAGTGTAATGTGGCAGGCGAATCTACGCAATAAAGTATCCACCTTAGGCGTAGTGTCCCAAGGGTTACAGCCTCCATACTCTATTATGCACATTGAGCACCTTCTCAGGCCCCGCCCACTCATCAAATACTTCTTTAATTTCAGAAATGAATTGGAAGGAAGATAATGATTTCTTTAAATACGGGTAGTATCTCTGCTGTTTCTTTGGAGGTGACAATTCTTCCTGCCACTTCATCGCATCCTTAACAGCCTCCACCAAGGGGGGAACCAGTGCCAAAAAATCAAACGTATTTGATTCCGAGACCATCACAGCCTCAGATGGATCCGAATCGCTATCGACTTCAGAGCTAAAACGCACTGAAAACACATGATCTGAATCTGCAGATGCTTAAAGATACAGCAGGATGTAGGATTTAACCTGGCGTGCATTCGCAGCATTGTCCTGAGCCGCCTCCTTGAAGCAAGATACGCAAACCCACTTTCCTCTGATGACCTCAGCTGAGCAGGCCCAACAGGATCCTTCTTCTGCCTGGGCTGGCGATGAAGATCGATCCAAAAAAGAGGATGTTCTTCTCTGTCTGCGCCCGGATATGCTCTTTCTAGAGGCTTTCTGATGTCTTGAACTCTATTGGCTCTAGTCAGAGCAACTAAAGTGAGGTAAGGGTGAGGGAGATCTGGAATGCAGCGACAACAGGCGTCTATCCAGCTGCATGCGACTCTGCGATTTGTCATGTCCAGTCTCCTTTTTACTCTTTTGAGGCTGGAGTGCTGATTAGGAACCTCTTTGCGGGCATTTAGTGCGCATTGGGCCCTTCTCTCTGTAAAACAGAGGATGTGCTCTCTTTTTTTTTTTTTTTATAAAAATAAATAACTAACTAACTAACCAAATTTAAAAAAAAAACTTCTCCATCCGAATCTTCAGTGCTAAGGCAGCTAGGCAGGCAGGCAAAACTCCCCAGATCTACAGTGGTGTGAAAAAGTGTTTGCCCCCTTCCTCATTTCCTGTTCCTTTGCATGTTTGTCACACTTAAGTGTTTCGGAACATCAAACCAATTTAAACAATAGTCAAGGACAACACAAGTAAACACAAAATGCAATTTGTAAATGAAGGTGTTTATTATTAAAGGTGAAAAAAAATCCAAACCATCATGGCCCTGTGTGAAAAAGTGATTGCCCCCTTGTTAAAACATACTATAACTGTGGTTGTCCACACCTGAGTTCAATTTCTCTAGCCACACCCAGGCCTGATTATTGCCACACCTGTTCACAATCAAGGCATCACTTAAATAGGAGCTGCTTGACACAGTAAGGTCCACCAGAAGATCCTTAAAAGCTACACATCATGCCGAGACCCAAAGAAATTCAGGAACAATTGAGAAAGAAAGTAATTGAGATCTATCAGTCTGGAAAGGGTTATAAAGCCATTTCCAAAGCTTTGGGAATCCAGCGAACCACAGTGAGAGCCATTATCCACAAATGGCGAAGACATGGAACAGTGGTGAACCTTCCCAGGAGTGGCCGGCCGCCCAAAATTACCCCAAGAGCGCAGCGACGACTCATCCAAGAGGTCACAAAAGACCCCACAACAACGTCCAAGGAACTGCAGGCCTCACTTGCCTCAGTTAAGGTCAGCGTTCATGCCTCCACCATCAGGAAAAGACTGGGCAAAAATGGCCTGCATGGCAGAGTTCCAAGGAGAAAACCACTGCTGAGCAAAAAGAACATCAAAGCTCGTCTCAATTTCTCCACAACACATCTTGATGATCCCCAAGACTTTTGGGACAACATTCTGTGGACCGATGAGACAAAAGTGGAACTCTTTGGAAGGTGTGTGTCCAAGTATATCTGGCGTAGAAGGAACACTGCATTTCAGAAAAAGAACATTATACCAACAGTAAAATATGGTGGTGGTAGTGTGATGGTCTGGGGCTGTTGTGCTGCTTCAGGACCTGGAAGACTTGCCGTGATAAAAGGAACTATGAATTCTGCTGTCTACCAAGAGATCCTGAAGGAGAATGTCCGACCATCTGTTCGTGTACTCAAGCTGAAACGAACTTGGGTTCTGCAGCAGGACAATGATCCTAAACACACCAGCAAGTCCACCACCGAATGGCTGAAGAAAAACAAAATGAAGACTTTGGAGTGGCCTAGCCAAAGTCCTGACCTGAATCCTATTGAGATGTTGTGGTATGACCTTAAAAAGGCCGTTCATGCTCGAAAACCCTCTAATGTAACTGAATTAGGACAATTCTGCAAAGATGAGTGGGCCAAAATTCCTCCAGGACGCTGTAAAAGCCTCATTGCACGTTATCGCAAACGCTTGGTTGCAGTTGTTGCTGCTAAGGGTGGCCCAACCAGTTATTAGGTTTAGGGGGCAATCACTTTTTCACACAGGGCCATGATGGTTTGGATTTTTTTTCACCTTTAATAATAAACACCTTCATTTACAAATTGCATTTTGTGTTTACTTGTGTTGTCCTTGACTATTGTTTAAATTGGTTTGATGTTCCGAAACACTTAAGTGTGACAAACATGCAAAGGAACAGGAAATGAGGAAGGGGGCAAACACTTTTTCACACCACTGTATAAGGCACAGGATAATAAAAACACTCCAGACAAGTAACACAGCAGTAAGTAATGGAAGTCAGGCTTACCAGAGCAGAGTAGCAGATTAATCAGCTGGAGGCTAAGATTAGCCTAAAGGACACAGCCTGCTGCAAATCAGTAGTGAGCATTCTGGTTATTGCTAAGCAATCCAATAGGAAGCTACCTCTGATCTCACCTGCTCAACTCTCAGCTTCCTGAAAGGAATACATGTGGAGGTGGTGAACTGCAAGTCCCAGCAAGCCAAACCACTGCATGAACACACAAAAACATAAAGGAGAGAGTGCCAGCACCTGCCTAACGAAGGTGTATACAGTAATTTATACTGTTATGACCTTGTCAGTAATACACAGTCATTTATACTGTACCATACAATCTTAGCCCCACGGAACCCACACTCCTCGGGAGATTTACAGCCCATCTGGGGGGGGGTCTTCTGATCCGGGAGAGGCTTAACCCGGACAGGATGGATGGTGGATGGAGAAAAAAATAAATAAATACATAAATAAAATAAAAATAAATTTAAATAAATAACTAAAATTAAACTTTAAAAGGCGTCTGGAGCGAGGACGAAAAAAAAACACTGGTGTGGGCAGACAGCCGCCCTTTATGGGCTAGGAAAAAGGTGGTCCTGGAGGGGTCAGATGGGGCTGAGCTGACCCATAGTAGGCTGACATGGGGAGGTCCAGGAAATGACATTTTCCCTGAAAGCTTTCTTTATTTTATAAACAATGGCTTGGGGAGCCAGTCTGTAGGATGAGGCCACAATTTAGTGCACTCGGAACAAGATTAGAGATTTTTTTGAATAAATTCTGGTGTCTGTTTAGCAGACTTTGGATAGAAGTAACAAATGTGGAAAAATTGGGCTTTGGGTGTTGGTGGTGCCTTCACACTGTAAGCCTATAGAGGTGCTCTTGATGAAAGCAAGAATTAGCCTTGCTGTAATAAATTGAAATGATATGCCCCGGTCACAGTGGTAGAAAAATTGGTCCTTGGGTGTTAATTGTGCCCATGAAACCTATACCAAAAACTTTCTTCCAGATAAAATCAACACCCACAAAGCTAGGAAGTGTAGACAGATTCCAGATCCAGAAAACACCTAATCAGCGAGATTGACATCAGGGGCTTGATAGCTGCTGCTAATTCAGGACTGGTTTATTTTGATAAATGTCAGCCGGTCAACAGAGTCTGTGTATAGATGAGTTTTTTTATCTTTCACAAAACCTCCGGCAGCACTGAATGCCCAATTCAGAAACAATGCTGTCTGCAGGGCAGCCCAGCAGCTCAATTGCATACTGGGCAAGTTCTGGCCAGTAGTCTATTCTCATGATCCAGTAACCCAGTGGATTGTCAACTGGAAAGCTTTCCATATCTGTTTTCAGCCCTAGATAATCCCCCACCAGACTCTGCCAATGGGATGTGAAATCTGACAGCCCTGGGTGCCGAGGACAAAAATGTTTTTGAAATGCATAACTGAGGTGGCCCCCCTTCTCCTCTTTTGACCAACAGAAGCCTCAAAACAAGCCTTTCCATGAGACTGCAACCTACCAAAGTCTGGAAAGGCATTACATAAACTCCTCAAGATTTTTTATCCTCTGCCCCCTCTGTGAGGATGGGATGAGTCCTGAGACTTTCCCCTTGTAGTGGTCGTCAAGGAGGGTTGTCAACCAATAGTGGTTCTTCTGCTTGATGCCACAAATTCTAGGGTCCTTTCGCAGGCTTTGAATAATGAGGGTGCCTATGCACCACAAGTTTGTGGAGGCATTAGAAGCAGAGTCCTCTGGATCACTGAGGATTACAGTATCTGGAACTGCCTCCTCCCAGCCACGTACTACTTCCAAGGGTTCTGGGGACAGAAAACCATCTCTTAAGGTTTGACATATGTCTTCCTCTGCTTCAGTGTCTCCAAAACTGCCAGAATCCTCCTTCTTCTCCTTTTGTGTGCTCTGTGGCATCACAAGAATGTTGTCTGTATAAAGTGGGCCTTGAGAGGAAAGGAAGTCCTCCTCTTCCTCCTGCTGCTTTACCGCGAGTGCCCTGTCCATAATGCCAAGCAGAGTCTGCTCCAGCAGGAACACAACAGGGATTGTGTCACTGATGCATGCATTGTCACGGCTCACCATCTTTGTTACTCCTCAAATGGTGATAGTACAGTGCATGCATCCTTTATCAGCATTGGCGTGAGGGAAAAAAAGCCGAGCCGCCTGAGCCTGGCTGTGTGCTTTACTCATACAGGTACTCGTTGACCGCCCTTTGCTGCATGTGCAGCTGCTGCAGCATTGCCAAAGTTGAGTTCCACCTGGTAGGAATGCCAC
The DNA here is from genome assembly GCA_028564925.1 of Lithobates sylvaticus. Lineage (NCBI taxonomy): Eukaryota > Metazoa > Chordata > Amphibia > Anura > Ranidae > Lithobates > Lithobates sylvaticus. The sequence goes on along the minus strand of CM053030.1, from coordinate 303,184,246 downwards.
AAATCATGCAGTTTTACGAGCAAGTGGAATTCCTGCTGAATTTTAGCCAACCGCGCACTGGCTCTGCCCGCTTTAGCAGATCTGCGAACCCTAGGTACCTGTTTAAAAAATGCTGCACCACCAAATTGAGGACATGTGCCAGGCATGGCACATGGGTCAACTTTCCCTGTCTAAGGGTGGACAGGAGGTTAGTGCCATTATAGCACAACACCATTCCTGGCTCTAGCTGGCATGGCGTGAACCATCCCTTGGTCTGCCCCTGCAGAGCTGAAATAATCTCTGCTCCAGTGTGGCTCCTGTCCCCTAGACAGACCAGCTGAATCATTGCATGGTAGCTTTTAGCCTGACTCATTGAATAGCCCCTTGAACACTTAGATGTTGTAGGAGGAGGGGGATGGAGCTGACAAATCTCACATCATCACCACCAGCTGTATGGAGACGTGGCGGCAAAACAAGCTACAGCACTGAGCCCTGTCCTAAATCCTCCTGAGTTGCAAGCAGAGTTACCCAGTGTGCTGTGAACTAAATACATTGTCCCTAACCATGCTTGCTGGACCACCTGTCAGCGATAATGTGGACCCGGCAGCTGACTGCCTTGCCCAACGATTCCACAACATTGCCTTCCATGTGATGGTAGAGAGCTGGAATTGCCTTACGTGCAAAGAAATAGCAACTGGGAGCCTGCCATTGTGGTACAGCACATTCTGCAAAACCATGGAAGGGGGAAAAACCCACCAGATGAAGAGGTAGGAGTTGTAAAGCCAGCAGCTTTGACAAGCTTGGTTTTAGATGCTGGGCATGTGGGTGACAGTTTTTTTGTCTGCTGCATCAGCTGGGGCAGAGTCATTTGCCTGCTATAGTCTACAGCTGGTGGTGTGCTGCTGGCAGACGTACTGCAAGGACCTGTGACACCCTTTGCTATACCATCACCCCTGTCAGTGGAGACTTCTGAGAGGTCATGAGATATAGCGGGGGTAGACCTGAAAGGTGAGGAGTGAGGAGGAACAGAATTGCATCCCTTTTGTGTGGCTTTCAGTTGCTCTTGCCAATGGGCTAAGTGGCGGGAGGTTAAATGCCTTGTGAAGCATGTGGTACCCAAATGGCTGGTGTTTTTGCCAAGCTTGATCTGGTTGAGGCAAAGTTTGCAAATTGCAAAAGTGCAATCAGCTGCACATGTGCTAAAAAGGCCCGTTGAGACAGTTGAGTTGTGGGAAGTGGGCCGGGAGATAACAGCTCCACAATGTTATGGAATAGGGTGGCTGCTCTCCACTCTTTCATGATGGCTGCCTTGTTGGGGTTATGCCTCCCCCTCCCTTTCCTCCTCTGCTCTATCAGGCACCCAAGTCATGTCAGTGTCCTCATTATCATCATCCCCTCCATCCTCATCATCACTGGAGCCAACTTGGCAATATGCTGTGGCTGGGGGAACATGACTTTGAATTTGTTGTTTATCAGTGTTCTTCCCTGTCTGTAGGCTCATGTTACTCCCTTCCTCTACCTCAGAACCAACATCAGAATCAAGTATTGTCTGTGCATCCTCAGGAAGAAAGTGGCTGACACTGTGTTCAAATATCTCAGCTGACTCCTCATTGCATGATGCTGGGGCTATGGCAGGATTAGCTGTGGACAAGGAGGCAGAATAAGCCACTCTGGCAGCTGCGATGGATTGCGCACTAGTCTCTGCTTAGATGATGGAGGATGAGGATGGTTTAGTAAGAAAAACCTATTTGTGTTCACAATACACAAAGCAAGAATAAAAAATGAAATGGTGATCTTGTGCAATGGTGTTTAAGCACTCAGCCTAAAAAAAACGTCTGGCATTAAATGTGATAATAAGTAATAAAGTCCAGGGTATATGGTCAAACACTAGGAAATGGTAGTATCCAAAAACTAAACAATTAAAAAATACACTAAAAATAATAATAATAATCTTAATGGAAGTCGATATATAAATATATGTAAATATATATATAAAAATGTAGATGTAGATAAGTCACTTCTTCAATATATCATATCCTAAACTTCAATCCCATCTGTAATGTGTATCTGGTAAAAAATTAGCTCACACCTTAAATCTGTATAAAACCAGCATCCAAATCCTATAGGTAGCCTTTAGCCTTCTATTCCGCCGTCCTCCACTAGGGCGTCTCTGAGTTCAAGTATATCTCCAGATATCATACACCAAATAGACAGACCAGACCGTGTCCGGCCCTAAATTCTCCAATAATGGTGTAAATCGCCAAAGGAGAAAAAAGGAAAAAAGGCCTCCAATAGTGTTGTATGTTAAATAACTATCAATATTTTATTAAATGCAAAAGGTTGGACTCTTACATCAAAAAAGAATTTAAAAGCATGAAAGATAAAAAGTGTGGCGTTCTGTTCGCCTTCTCACTTCACTTCCGGTATCCGGTCCACGTCGACTTCCGGACACTCCCTACAGGTTACGTCACCACATGACTTCATCAGGATAGCTGATTGGCTATTGTGGACTTCCTTGTAAGTCGTAAAACTGGAAATGATAGTTCGGCCATTTTCTTGTAGCCCACTACATTAATACTAGCGTGGCCATTTTAATGGTTATCTATATGTAAAACATATGTGGCGGGGGGCGTGACCTGGCCGCATAAGGAGATGACCGCTTGAATGAAGAGCTCCGCTCATCCACAGAGCAACCCTGCAACATCCATTACCTAGACCCGGCTCTACCAACCGCACAGAGGGACACCTGACTCCCCACATCCTCAGGGACATGACCCGAGGCAGAACGGCAGGCCACGGAGCATGGAAACTGACGGATTTCTATATGCAGCCTGCCAGGATCCCTGCTCAAGATGGCGCCGACCGGGATTGAGATCCCGCGCCACAGGCTTCACACACAGCATCAGTGCGGACAGAGGAACCTGTCTCAGCTATGGAGGAATCTGAGGCACAACAGCAGCGGCCAAACCCCTCTCCAACTGACAGAGGTAAGAAGTCTGCTGTTTCTCCAGCACATTCCCCCACAAAGCCTCCCCTGGTGAAAAGGCAGCATGGTGCTGAGACCTGTGGTACCACAGCATCTGGTGATCACTCTGCCTCCCTGGCCACTTATAATACCACAGATAACCCTGCCTCAGAACACACGCTGAAAGCCATGCTGCTCTCTCTGCAAGCTGATATGCAAAGAGAATACAGGTCTTCAATTAACCATTTACTGGACAGAGTAGATGATATGGAGGAGCGTGTTGAGCATATTGAGCAACATTTATCTGCAGCTACTGTCGCCCACAACACCATGGTTGTTATACAAGACGAGCACTCAGAAGCTATACATCAGCTGCGTCTCAAAATTGCTGACCTCGAAGACCGCTCTAGGTGGCACAATATCAAAATCAGAGGGGTACCAGAAGCCATAACACCTCCTGAAATAACCCCATACCTCCACCAACTGTTCCGTAAAATCATACCGACATTGACTCCGCAGGACCTCCTCATAGACAGAGCTCATAGGATCCATAAGCCACAGCACCTACCCGAATAGCTACCTAGGGATATCCTCGCTAGGATCCACTATTTCCACTCCAAAGAGCAAATCATGAGAGCCGCTAGGTCCCTAAACAACCTCAGAGAACCGTTCTCTAAAATACAGCTTTATAATGACATCTCAGCAGCGACTTCACAGGCGTGCAAAGCTTTTGCGTAAGTGACATCGATCCTCATGGAGCACAAAATCACATACAAATGGGGACTTCCCACTAAACTAATTGTCACTTACCAACACCAGCAAGTTGCAATTCTGACACCTAAGGATGGGATCAAGAGGTTACACAACTGGGGCATTGCCCCAAACATGCCTCCAGCGCCCCCCTTGAACAAAAGAGCCTCAAGGATCCCCAATAAGTGGGTAGCAAAAGATAAAATCTAGCTCTTTGAATACATCTATACGACCCTTTAAAATGTCTCTGCATTCTGCTGGACCTTACCTGCCATAAAAATGTGGACGAACATCTCTTCATCACTGAACTTCCCACGCCACTTTGCTATAGTGTGCAACGCACACAGCATTTACTTTTTTATTTTTAAGCTACTACTAGCTACTATTTTTTTTTATTTTTAAGCTACTACCTTACCTTTCAGATTAACTCTATTGTTGACTATTCTCTGTTTGTAACGGACTTATTCAACTAAGTATTATAAGCCTCTATTTCAACTTTGATTGTGATATAGAAGTTTGATTTTTATTTCTAGGAATGTAAAAAGTTGCGCTGAAACAAAAAACCTAAAAAAGAAATACATATAACATATATGTGTTACTTAAAAATGAATCCTAGGTACAAAGGATGTGCCAAAGTAACCATAAAATTATATATAGTGATAAGAAAATGTCTCATATAATCCAAAGAAAACCTGTAGCGGAAACTTGTGACCAAATAAAAGTTCGAAGAAATGCTCTGTGTGTAAACAATAAAGTCCAAAAAATTGGTGACAGGCGAAAATGAAGTGACTCTTGTGTTGAGATAATCCCACCACCATCTGAAATGCTCGCTTACCAGCTACCAAAGGTTTGAAGACATGTGGCTAATGCCCAGCTAGAGCCTTTTCCTCACAGCAAGTAACACCAAATATGTTGCTCTTTGGCTGAAAATATCATCAAAAGTTGCTGGGCTGGGAGCTCCGATGGATGGTAACCACTGTTACCCGCTCTTCAATGACGCAAGGTGGGGACTCGTGCATGAAACAAAAAATGCCAGAAAGGGGATCATAGGTAAAACCCGTTTGGGCAATTTATTGTAAAAAAAAGCACTACAAGTGTGCATAGATAAAAAAGCTGTTTAAAATATAAATGCGGCCGGCTGGCTGCAGTACTAAACGCCCGTACCTAGTAGCGGGACGTTTCGATTGCAGTGACGTCAGCGCGTCGCTCCTCCTACGACGTTTCGTCACAACATGGACGTATATACATGGGGGCACGAGCGGCGTACTGACGCACCGCTATAAATAACATGTAAAGAAGCCTCATTCTGAGCAATGAGAAGCCTGTAAATCGAAAGAAGCCATCTTGAATATTGGCAATGATCGATAGCATGCCAACAAGCAATGCTATCACATTCAGCAACATATGGGCAACAAAAGAAAAAGAAAAAGAAGAAAAAATAATAAATTTTGTGCCTAAAAATACATTAGCAATGCAGAAGATGCTATACATGTTGCCAAGTCACCATATTCCGCACCAAAAATGCGTCTCAACACTAAACCCGTCCATCCACAACCTGTCACAATGACATAAAGGCATAGATGGGAAAAATGTTGGAAACAAAAATGCATTAAACTAATCAATAGATATCGTGCATATATAAGAGCAACCCCAACATCGCATAACGAATATGTGCAATGTAAGCTTGTCACAATAGGAAATATCTAAATGTCACCACGAAAAACCGTGATCGTGATCCAGTATGTGTATATATACTAAATGTGCTAACAACAACTTAACCCCATGTTGTATCGAAATATACATACAAGGGGAAAAGTAGTGTCTATAAACCCCAGTGATAAATACACATTGGCTGACCCCGATTATGTATGTATATAAATTAAGTGCTAGCTACAGCAACCCCCCTCAAAAGAGGACCACTATATGCTGATAGTGTGATTCACCAAAAACAAAAAAACAAAAACCACTATATTGTGAAGTCTAAATATCACCTTTAAATAATATTTTCAACAGTATCGCATAGTATGGTTGTAAAAACTTATGGCCAACCATACTAAATATACCCACTTTGTATGTTTTTTTAGTGCATTGTAAACAGTATCCCATAGTATAGTCTCAGAAAACTCATGACAAACTACACTAAATATTGCCCTCATACTCTAATTTGGCAAATTATTAATTATCTGTGAAAAAGAACTATTCCCATGGCCACCAAGGGGTCAGATGCAAAAGCAACAAACATCAAGGAGGCCAAAAAATGACACATAAAACTAATGATAAATAGTCAAAAGAATTAGATATAGAGACAGGAACATCTCAAACTCCCTCTACATAGGATTACCGGATTACCAGATTGCGCGCCTTCAAATTGTCCAAAACACAGCAGCGAGATTAGTCACCGGAAAGAAACCCTGGGAATCCATCTCCCCATCCCTAAGGATCCTCCATTGGCTCAAGGTAAAAGAGAGGATCACATTCAAGACCCTCTGCCTCACCCACAAATGTACACAAGGAAATGCACCTCAATACCTTTGTGAGAAAATAGAAAAATACATACCGAATCGCAGCCTTCGATCAACAAACCAAAATCGCCTTCTCATCCCCAAAGCCCGCTACAAATCGAAGGGAGAACGAAGATTCGCAGTACAGGGACCCCGGCTATGGAATGCTCTACCAAACAACATTCGCATGGAAGAAAACCATCAGGCCTTCTAGATCTCTCTTTGTATTCCTCACTGTTTTTAAAAGGGACTAATTTGTCTTTGATGTTTTTAATTTCATCATCTATCCTCGACAATTTATTAGTCGTTCTTTCAACTAAAAAATTAATGAAATTTACCCCTGCATCATTGAAGTACTTATACCAATCTTCTAATTGAATTTCGCCTTTCTGGGGACATACCTCCCACCGGAGACTGCGAGGGACCATGTGGTTTTTTATATATGTCTCCAAAAAGGCTATATCCCACTGGGTGTGGGTTTTCGTGACCGTGAGGTTTTTAAGCCTGATAAAAAGGCCTCCCAGGTCACCATCACCCTCCTTAAACAACTCAAATACTCCTTCAGTATTGACCACTCTGGTGGCCCTGAATTCAAAGATATCCATATTAAAGTACTAGTGTTCCCAAAGGTGTGTTGTGTGAATTACTGTGGCCGCAAAGCCACCAACACACAGAAATGGAATACACGCCAATAGAACAAATGGAAATCTGATTCCCACGTCTATGTTAACAACAATGGTCCTGCAGCAATAATGATATATCAAACAGACACAAATTAGAACGAAGGAAAATTGCGCTGGACAATATGCAAAAAATAATTAAAAAATAAATTAAAAAATAATATGTAAATATAAATAAATTAGCAGCAACACCAAGTGCGATATAACACAAAAAATATAGGAATGTAAAAAGTTGCACTGAAACAAAAAACCTAAAAAAGAAATACATATAACATATATGTGTTACTTAAAAATGAATCCTAGGTACAAAGGATGTGCCAAAGTAACCATAAAATTATATATAGTGATAAGAAAATAGGAAACCTGTAACGGAAACTTGTGACCAAATAAAAGTTCGAAGAAATGCTCCGTGTGTAAACAATAAAGTCCAAACAAATTGGTGACAGGCGAAAATGAAGTGACTCTTGTGTTGCGATAATCCCACCACCATCTGAAATGCTCGCTTACCAGCTACCAAAGGTTTGAAGACATGTAGCTAATGCCCAGCCAGGGCCTTTTCCTCGCAGCAAGTAACACCAAATCTGTTGCTCTGAAAATATCATCAAAAGTTGCTGGGCTGGGAGCTCCGATGGATGGTAACCACTGTTACCCGCTCTTCAATGACGCAAGGTGGGGACTCGTGCATGAAACAAAAAATGCCAGAAAGGGGATCATGGGTAAAACCCGTTTGGGCAATTTATTGTAAAAAAAGCACTACAAGTGTGCATAGATAAAAAAGCTGTTTAAAATATAAATGCTATATGCAGGATAAGGAAAAATTGGCGCTACCTATAGATCCAAGTACAGGGGGTCCCCGAGTTACGAACTCGTTAGGGACTGCCCACCTGTACGGAAGTCGGAAATGTTCGTAAGTTGGCCGCGCATGCGCAGACCGACAAATACGGACATTTCCGGACATTTCCGATGTTCCGTCTAATGCCGTTCTGCGCATGCGCAGCAAATTACGGACATGGACATGAAAAATGGTGGAGGGTCCCCGCAGCGCCCCGTTCGTAAGTAGGGGTTGTTCGTAGGTCGGGCGTTCGTAAGTCGGGGACCCCCTGTACAGGGTGCTAAAGGATTGACAAAGAGAAGAAAGTGGGGGTGTACACCTAGTTTCCTGGCGACGCCACCATATCTTCCCCTCCTAGACAGTGTGTAATAAACTGTGATGAAAAAGGATGAGGAGGGGCAATCCCTTAGTGTAGGGATATCTACCCCTGACTCCCCAATCCCCAATGAACACTAGACAGTAAGTGTAGATATGTGTGCAATATAAAAAATGCAATAAAAAGACAAAATTCACATAGATACCAGTAACAATATAGTGCACGGGGGGGGGGGAGATAAAGGCTAACCAAATAACCTAAATCCTCTGCCCACCCTTTTTTTACCCGTATAAGTGATCAAAAATAATAATATACACCTTATATTAATAGGTTAATACCATAGCACCCTATTGTAGGTGTGTAGTATCAATTAAAAATAACACTCTAATGAGGGTGACATCTATGGTGTAAATACACGATTCTGTGACTGTGTCAGACCAATGAAAAAAATTATTTTGTATATATAACAGTCCCAGTGAAAAAAAATTATAAATCATAAAGAAGAGTCTCAGTGAAAAAATTAATAAAACACAGACAAAAGTCTATATAAATACATATGGCCCAAGAAGGCGGCCCCAGGTGAATAATAGTAAGTCCAATTCCAAAAGAACAAGTATAAATAGCGCTGTGTCAAAAAATCTTGCAGCAATGATTCAAACGTTGACTTTTGTGCTCCAGCAGTGATGGTGACTTTGTGCTGCCCCCTTTGGCTCCCTCACTCACCAGATTTATGTACCCCTGCAGGGGTGAACAGCTTTTCAGGTGTCTGTATCTGGTGTTTCTCTGGTCCCACACTGGAAGATGTCCTGACCATCCGGAGCGATTGCTTCCTCCAATAAGTCCGCCCAAGCTGCCCTTGTATGGTATTGGGGAACCTCAGCAGATGGGAGGGGATAGCGTCCAGCGACCCCCAGGTGGTGTGGGGGGTAAGCCTCACAGAAAAAAGGAAAAGGGAGATCCCATGTGTGATACCAGGTGGCAGTATTTATTAGAATAAAAACAAAGCAAATAATAAAAGTCAGGGTATCTCGCAGGATACTCCTGATTCCACCACACACAATATCAGGTTGACAAAAAGGACGGAGGAAATTAGAGCGGGTTTGCAGCTTGCGCTACAGCTGCGTACCAAGCCTCTATTTCCCGCACCGGAAGTGACGTCAGCACGCCTTACGCGTTTCGTCATCAGACGTTCTCAAAGTCGCCTAGGAGGGGAAGATATGGTGGCGTCGCCAGGAGACTAGGTGTACACCCCCACTTTCTTCTCTTTGTCAATCCTTTAGCACCCTGTACTTGGATCTATAGGTAGCGCCAATTTTTCCTTATCCTGCACATATTATCTAAAATTGCCCTCTAGGGGGTTAATTTTCTCTGGAAAGGCTGCACACCTTTACTGCTTGTCCCCAAGAGCGGAGTTGCTTGCTGGTTTATTAAAATATAAATGCGGCCGGCCGGCTGCAGTACTAAATGCCTGTACCTAGTAGTGGGACGTTTTCGCTCGCGGTGACGTCAGCACGTCGCTCCTCCTACGACGTTTCGTCACAACATGGACGTATTCATGGGGGCAGGAGCGGCGTACTGACGCACCGCTATAAATAACATGTAAACAAGCCTCGTTCTGAGCAATAAGAAGCCTGTGAATCGAAAGGAGCCATCGTAAATATGGGCAATGATCGATAGCATGCCAACAAGCAATGCTATCACATTCAGCAACATATGGGCAAGAAAAGAAAAAGAAGAAAAAATTATTAATTTTGTGCCTAAAAATACATTAGCAATGTGGAAGATGCTAGACATGTTGCCAAGTCACCATATTCCGCACCAAAAATTTGTCTCAACACTAAACCCGTCCATCCACAACCTGTCACAATGACATAAAGGCATAGACGGGAAAAATGTTGGAAACAAAAATGCATTAAACTAATCAATAGATATCGTGCATATATAAGAGCAACCCCAACATCGCATAAAGAATATGTGCAATGTAAGCTTGTCACAATAGGAAATATCTAAATGTCACCACGAAAAACCGTGATCGTGACCCAGTATGTGTATATATACTAAACGTGCTAACAAAAACTTAACCCCATGTTGTATCGAAATATACATACAAGGGGATTTTTATTTCTGTTCACTGCAACTAATGGTAAACGAATTATAAGGTTTAAAGAGTTTGATTTACTACTGCGTTTCTTACTGCAGGACAGGATCGACCCCAGTTCCACCTTGACACCTGCTACTCTTCTCTCATGTCACTCAAAATCACCTCCCTTAATGTCAAGGGCTTAAATAGCCCATTCAAAAGATCACTAATGTGGAGGGAAGCGATCTCCCAATGCTCCGATATATTATGCGTTCAAGAAACGCACCTTTCCTCAATCAACCCACCATTGTGCACCCACAAATTGTTTCCGCACATCTTTCACTCTCAAACTAACAAAAAGGTAAGAGGAGTACCCATAGCGGTACGTTCTACCGTATCGTTCTCGGTCTCCAATACAGAGCAGGACCCTGCTGGGAGATACCTCATACTTTCGGCAAACTTAATTAAGTTAAATAACTGCCCCTTAGTAATTGTCAATTTGTATGCCCCAAACACTCACCAAAAATGATTCTATAAAACTATCATGCACAAACTACAACATTACCCGAGAGACCAAATTATTCTATGTGGCGACTTAAACAATATACTTGATCGCTCACTCGATTCTTCCACACCGCGGAGAAAACGATCCACAGCCCTCTCTTCTATGACACGCCTAGAAGAACTATACGACCCCTGGAGGTGTCAACATGGTACTGAGAGAGATTTTACCTTCTTCAATGCCCAAAGAACCTACTCCAGGATCGACCTGTTCCTGACATCCAAAGTACTGCTCCAATCTGTTACCGCCTCCAACATCGGGGCAATATTATGGTCTGACCATGCCCCTATATCAATCACCCTCAATTTAACACCCACTATCACTCCGCGCAAGTTATGGCGCCTAAACACCTCCTTACTCGGTGCCAAGGATGTCAAGGAACTGGTCGGATCCCAGAAAGCTGACTATTTTACTTTGAATGAACATTCCGTATCCAATGCTACCTTGCTCTGGAATGCCCACAAATCAGTGGTCAGGGGTACCCTACTAAAACTGGCAGCCCAGGAGAAAAAACTACGCAATGCAACCCTTGCGACCTTTCTAGACAAAATAAAGACCCTAGAAAAAAATAATATGCAATCGCCCTTAGAGGCCACCCATGAAGAACTCAGTAGACTCAGGTCTGAACTGAGCACTTACCTTCAGAACAGACATGAGTTCTACATTAGGAAACTAAGACTTACCTGGTACTCCCAGGGAAACAAAGCAGGGAAAACCCTAGCACAACAATATAAACGTAAAGCAGCACAAGCCGCAATCCCAAACCTTGAAGACTCTTTCTATCACAAATTATACAACCTAAAAGACTCGCCCACTGAGACACGACCTACTGACACAAACATCCAGAATTTCCTCTCCAACCTGAGCCTCCCTTCTTTAACTCCCACACAAGCCGCAGAACTCGCCCAATCCTTCACGACTCAAGAAATCTGAGACGCGATCACAGCACTACCGCTGCACAAAGCTCCAGGCCGGAGCTCATTTAACAGATTCCTTACAACCGGAGAAATCCCAACCGAATCCTTAGAAGCTACCATCTCTACCATCCACAAACCAGGAAAGACCCCCCATGATCCAGCTAACTATCGCCCCATCTCGCTTCTCAATACCGATCTAAAAATATATGCCAAATTGTTAGCCACGCGTTTAGCACAACACATGACACACCTTGTACACCCAGATCAAGTGGTATTCATTCCTTAATGCCAGGCCTCAGATGGCACCCGCAGACTCATAGATCTTATACATTGGACAGAACATCATCAGACGCCTTCTCTGCTGATCTCTTTAGACGCAGAGAAGGCGTTTGACAGAGTCCATTGGGGATATCTTGAGGGAGTACTAAGGAAATTTGGCATAGAGGGAAATTTTCTACAAGCCATCCTAGGCCTTTACTCTTTGCCTAGCGCTAAAGTACGCACTTCGGCATACTCTCTGATTCCTTCACAATCACCAATGGCACACGTCAGGGGTGTCCACTCTCACCCCTGATCTTTGCCTTGGTGATGGAGCCCCTAGCACAGACCATCCGCGCACATCCCCTCATCTCCGGGATCCTAATAGGTGACACCTGCCACAAAATAGGCCTTTATGCAGATGATGTCATAATCGCGCTCACTGACCCAGTAAACTCCCTCCCCATTCTAACGCAAGTGTTAGAGAACTTTAGTGCAATTTCATTGTATAAATTAAACCATTCTAAATCATCCATGATCGGCATTACACAAACTCAAATCAGATATCTCTAAATTCTCCCCTTTCTCCTGGGCTTCCTGTTCCTCAATGAAGTACTTAGGCATTCAATTGGTAACCCCCTCCTCCACACTACTTCGTACTAACTTAGCCTCCCTGCATCAGAAATTAAACACTCTAATCTCGGATATGTCATCCATCAAGGCTTTTTGGGCTGGAAGGATAGCCCTGACCAAAATGTTTCTTCTCCCCCATATACTGTACTACTTTAGGACCCTTCCTTTACCTATACTGCCCAGTGAACTGGCCAAACTACAACACACCCTCAACTTCTTTATATGGGCAGCACACAAGCCACGTTTAAAATCTGCAACGCTGTGTACCCCTACCACTTATGGAGGCATGGGTGCACCTGATGTCAAACGATACTATAAAGCTACAGTCTTGGACCAAGGAAAACAACACTATGTGGCACCAAATAGAGGCAACGGCATTACCAAACACCCTACAACTTATAATCTCAGCAACTTGGATGAACCACCATGTACCGCACTCATACCTCCCTACAGTAAACGCATGTGTAGCACAAATAAAAGCTCTTAGCCATGCCCACCAAGGAATACATGGAGATACCTTGAAAAAGCTACCGTTTATAACACTGCAATTCCTGTCTCCAACTTTAAACATCCAACACTGGTCTGAAGCTGGACTTAAGACTATTGGGGACTTATATCTCCAATTGAACCTCAAAACCTACCAACAACTGACCACAGAATTTGGCATATCAAACAAGGACTTTTACATCTACCTTAGGATCCGACATATTCTCTCAAAGATACCTACCACCACAGAAACGACCTCCAGGGGCCTGCTCACATACTACACTCTCCAGACCGGCAAAATCAAAGGTATTTCTTACATTTACGCCCTTCTATCTCGACCAACCTCAACGCATAAACCAACAAATTTAATCTACTGGGAGTCACATCTGAAAGCCTCATTCCCCTTGGAGGAATGGCACCGAGCCCTTCGTATACCAACCAACATATCCAAAAATTTAACCCATTGGGAAACCCTGATGAAGCTATACCATAAATGGTACTACACACCTACCAGACTAGCAGCCATGTTCCCAGCTCACTCCCCAAAATGCTGGAGAAATTGTGGTGAACTAGGAGACATGTTTCACGTATGGTGGGACTGCCCAATCATAGCTCCATTTTGGAAACAAGTCTCTGCTCTAATTAAGAATACGACTAATACTTCCCAGCACCTGACTCCGCAGATGGCCCTGTTCGGGATGGATCCCCAACATGGGCCTACAACTAGCCTGCCACTTATACACCATATTTTAATTGCAGCACGCCTAGTAATAGCTTGAGCCTGGAAAAATCCACTTCCCCAACAACCAGGTCTCTCATTAACACACTCAATGAACACTGTCATATGGAATATCTCTTCTCTAAAACTAATATGACAGGTCACAAATTCAGCAAGCAATGGTTACCTTGGCTAGCACATCCTAGCAGCTTAAAATTGACCTGAACGCTCCTTGATATGACACTAAACCAAATGGAAACAGTGAAAACAGCCCAGGATAGTCCCCAAAACCACTCAGTCTGCCATGACAAATCCTCACTGCCTGATATATTATCTTTTTTATTTTTTATTTATATATATATTTATTTATTTTTTTTTTTTTTTTACTAATGGGCCGATGGGAGACCGGGGCAGGTGACCTCCCACCTCTCCCAAGACACAGTCTGCTCCCAAGGGGTGTCTGGTGGGGCTGGTGTAGTGTCATAGGCCCTAGACCTGTCATCATATGACCCTCAGGTATATACGAGGTGACACACAATTTCCCACCTTACATATTTGCAGTGAGATCGTATCCCTGAATCTGCCTGTAACCACTCTTTTGACTATTCATGTTCTTATGTAACTTCATAGCTGATACTGTCCATCGTTTGTATGTTCTCTTGATAAATCTTAATAAAAAGATTGAAACTAAAAAAAAAAAACATATGTGGCGGCCATTTTAAAGGCACCCGGAACTAATTCACATGCCAGTCTTTGCTGCGCTGACTCTGCATAAACAAATATACTATTTTCGCTGGATCAACAATATACTAACAATATTTAATATAAAAATGATCTCTTAAAAAATGTCTAAATGATTAAAAATAACCAACTCAACTCTAGAGATAATAATAATATTATCATAGCCCACAATAGTAGTGGCTAAGATAATATATATAATATCATTGCTATAACAATATAAAATGTATTTAAAATATTAAAATAGATCATTAGGTCGCATACCGGAAATAAGGCAATAGAGGGCATCAGTAAAAAAACAATGTGATCAAAAATACATATACAGAAAATATTAAAAATTACTTAAAAAACAATTGAGATCAAACTCTACGTTTAAGCCTTCAGGTGTGAGTTCTCATAGTGTGTATCCATCTTGACTCTATTTGGCTAATTGTTTTGATCTTATGGCTACCTCTCCATGATCTGTTGTATCGTTCAATACCCCAAAATTGTAATTCTCCTGGATTCATTATTGTGTACTGCTGCAAAATGTCTTGATACACTATGCTTTCGGAAACCATTTAAAATGTTCTGGACATGTTCTTGTATCCTGACCTTTAAAGCCCTTTTAGTCCTCCCTACGTATTCCAAATTGCAACTGCATTGGAGGACATACACTACTCCCTCTGTATGGCAGCCAATAAAATCTTTAATTGAAAATATTTAATAAGAATGTCCTGTGGTAGTAGCTCTAAAGTCTAATCTCTTCTTTTGGAATTTGGAGTGTCGACATGCATAGCAATTCTTACATGGAAAAAACCCTTTCCCAGTACAAAATGTATAACCTGTTTTAGGGGGTGGTTCAACTACTGATTTCACAATCATATCCCTTAGGGTAGGTGCTCTTTTGTAAATAATATTTGGTCTATCGGGCAAAATTGTTCCCAAATCGTTATCATTTCTTAGAACATGCCAGTGACATTGAATCAGTTTCTTTACTTCTTTATGCTGAACATTATAATCCAATATCAGACAAGGCACTTCATGTTGATATGTTTTTTTAGGTTTATTTAGTAACATAGTTGTTCTATCCATTTCATGGACATGTTGAATTTGTTTTTCAATCCAGATATCATTATATCCCTTCCCTTTAAATCTTGCTCCAATCAGCTCTGCCTGCATCTTATAGTCCGCTTCTTTTGTGCAGCTCCTTTTAATCCTGATGAGTTGTCCATTGGGAATATTATATAGCCAAGGCTTAAAGTGACAGCTATCCAAGGATAGATAGCTGTTGGTGTCAACTTTCTTGAAATTAGTCTTTGTAACAACTTTATCGCCCTCCAAGGCAATATTCAGATCCAAAAAGTCAACCGATTTTTCATCTATTTTCCATACCAGACGTATATTCTTATCATTACCATTCAATTTATGTAAAAAATTATCCAATGAATCCCAACTGCCATTCCATACGATGATTAAGTCATCAAATATATCTTTTATACAGAGTCAGCTCAGCGGGTGTAACTCTATATACAGCATCTTCTTCCCAGTGTGCCATGAAAGCATTAGCAACACTGGGTGCAAATTTCGCTCCCATTGCAATCCCAATGGCTTGTTTGTATTATACTTGATTATGCCAAAAATAACTATAATTTAAACAAAAATCTAAACATTTAATTAGGAACTTTGTTTGCACACAAGTGTACTATGTTTCCTAAGAAGCCATTTGGTTGCAGCACATGCCTCATAATGTTGTACAATCGTGTACAATTAAGACACATCTGCCGTGGCCAGGAGAGTTCTACCCTCTAATACAGGCAGCATATCTAACAATTGAAGGACATGTTTAGTGTCTTTGAGGTATGTCAATGTATTCTGTACTGCCGGTTGAATAAAATGATCAATATACTGTCCCATCCTTGATGTCAATGAGTCTATCCCATTGATGATGAGTCTGCCTGGTGGATGTTCTCTATTCTTATGGATCTTTGGGATCATATATATCACCGAAATTCTGCATGATTCTGGTATTAGATAGTTAGACTCTTTCTTGTTTAATATGTCTTTCTTAATGCCTAGGTTAACCAGTAATTCTAATTCCTTCTTTTATTTACAGGTAGGGTTACCTAATAACTTCACATAAGTGTCCTCATCTTGTAACTGTCGATCAAGTTCTTGTTGATATTGTTCCTTAGATTGTATTACCACAGCTCCCCCCTTATCGGCTCGGCATATTACAATATCTTTTCGTTCTATTAATGATTTTATACCTTTCTTCATATGTATCGGGTCTGAAATTTTCTTGGGTTTCAGAGATTCCAAATCTTGTAAAACCAATTTCTTGAAGACCTCTATATGTTGATTGTAGGTAACTTGAGGATTATACACTTATTAATAGAATTATTCCGTAAAGTGCTATGTTGTGACATTGTTTGAACTTCCAATGATCTGTTTTGTGACTTAAAAGGGTTACTCATGATATATTTTTTAATATTAATTTTTCTTATGTATTTTTGTATCCCTATATAAGTTCTGAATTTATTTAGATTCTTTACTGGGGCATGTTTGAGTCCTTTATCCAATACTGCTAATTCTTCCGTGGTGATTGGTTTTCCACTTCGATTGACCACTCCTTCTCCAACTATTCTCTTTTGTGCTTGGACTCTCTTTCCCGCTCTGCAGCCTCTCTTCTTTCTCTGATGTTTCTTATTCTGTCCTCTTGTGGACGTCTCCTGGGTGTGCAATATGGTTCTTGAGGTTGTCTCCTGGGGGAGTGGTCTCTCCTCTCCCTGTCTAAAAAAGATCTCTGTGTATCGTAATCTCATTGATTCTGATAATTGGGTTGATCATCATAGTACTGGTCATGATAATTCCTAATAGGGTCAAATCTATTATAGGTAGATATAGGACTTCTATCATGTCTCACTTGTTGTTCCTATTGATGTGGGGGTCCTCTATTGCTAATTATTATTAGGGATGGGCTTTATATTCAAGTCGAACATGAGTTCGATTCGAACATTGGCTGTTCGCCAGTTCGCCGAACAGCGAACAATTTTGTGTGTTTGCGGCAAATTCGAAAGCACTTTAAAGGTCTATGGGAGAAATCAAAAGTGCTAATTTTAAAGGCTTATATGTATGGTATTGTCATTAAAAGTGTTTGGGGACCTGGGTCCTGCCCCAGGGGACATGAATCAATGCAAAAAAAAGTTTTTAAAACTGCCATTTTTTCGGGAGCAGTGAATTTAATAATGCTTAAAGTGAAACAATAAAAGTGTGGAGAAGAAGAAGATGGAGGAAGAAGAATAACACTGAAGGAAGACCAGAAGAAAAAAGATGGAAGAAGAAGCGGAAAGAAGAAGAAATTAAAGGAATTGTCAAAAACTGTCTCTTGTGTTTTTTAACCTTTTTGACAGTTTTTTTGTGAAATGGTAGGGGTACATTTGTACCCCATTACCAATTCATACAGGGGGGGGATCTGGGGGTCCCCTTGTTAAAGGGGGCTTCCAGATTCCGATAAGCCCCCTGCCCGCAGACCCCCACAACCACCGGGCAATGGTTGTGGGGATGAGGCCCTTCTCCCCATCAACAAGGGGACAAGGTGCTTTGGGGGGCTACTCCAAAGCACCCTCCCAATGTTGAGGGCATGTGGCCTGGTATGGTTAAGGAGGGGGGGCGCTCTCTTGTCCCCCCTCTTTTCCTTCGGGCTGCCAGGTTGCATGCTTGGATAAGGGTCTGGTATGGAGTTTTGGGGGGACCCCCCACCATTTTTTTTTATTTTGGTGCGAGGTTCCCCTTAATATCGAGTTACGAATAACAATAGTGTCATCATCCTCTAGATTTTTTAGGGATACTCTTTCATCCTTAGTCAAATTGTCACGACATACAGTGTCCCCTACCATAACCTGGGATGCCAGAGCCGTCAAATCCCATTCTACAGCTCTCTGAAATGTGTTCATCTCAGGAGTGTGGGAATTTACAGGATAAAAATCTGATTTTGTTTTAAAAATAACCGATTTGACAGCACTGGCACCACCTATCTGTGCAATAGGAGGATTTTCACTAGATAAATCCTCGAGATCCCTTATGACACAATGTTCCCTAAATGAGAGATCTCCGTCCTCCAATACATCAGTGGATGCAAATACAGATGACCCAAGACCTTCACTTTCTCCTGCTAAATAATAATGTTTTTTAATAGTGACATTTCTAATGAATCTATTCACATCCAGAATGGTATCAAATAAATGTAGATGCCTCTGGGGACAAAAATGTAAACCTTTAGACAATAAAGACTTTTCACTGTCCACAAGAGTCCTCTCAGGAAAATTCAAAACATTAGAATATTTGTTTATGACTTGCGTGGTTGCCTGTGGGATGGATATCTTTCTGTTCTTCCATTTTACCCCCTCCTACAGCCACAGTTTGTCCTTTTGTATCTCAGATTTGATCCCTCTTGCGCTGTTTGCACCTCTTGACCCCGTTTTTTGCTACTGCAGAGGGGGCAGAATCGGCATGCATGCCCCTAATAGCTGAGCGGGGTGGTGACTGCTCAAAGTCCGATGGAGCCAGGTTATCATCCCAAAATTCCGGGTCTGTATCTGAAAATCTGACATGTTTAGTGGTACTGCCGACCGGCTGGGATGTCCCAGTCCAGTACACATTATTGGTGTCATAGTCTATTTTGTCCCATAACATTTTTTTTTTTCCTGATATATTCTCTTTTTCCAAACGATTTAGTTTCTCATTAAGACGTGAATCAAAATCAGCAAACTGTGCAACACTTTGAAACAGTTTTAACGCTTGTTGTAAATCCATCTCCCGCTGTAGGATTTCCATTTCTTTTTTGTTTGATGCAATTATTATATCAATCAAAGCAAAGGAACAGGTAGATAAAGTGTCCGTCCATAGTTGTTTCAAGGATTCATCAAATAATTTGTTCACTCTCAATCCCTGTGGTATCTGTTTTTTGGACAGGTACTCAGAGAGAGAGCAAGAATTCCAGTAAGCCCAAATTTCTTTGGACATGATTTTTTCAAGCCTGCAGAAGACGACACCAACTGAGCCCATATCTTTATCTGCATTACTATTTAAAGTCTCACTTATATTGGCTCTCAGTGGATTATCTTTCAATAACCGGAATGTCCGACTGGTGTCCTGTGATGATTCCATATTCAATTATAAATATCTTGCAAAGAGGACAACAAACAGTCCGACAGGGAAGGGCTTAACTCACCAAGCCAGCATCCAGGTGAGGTTTTAAAAGCCTGATGATCTGGACAGGTGCCCACCTCGGCTCGCCTCCGTATATCAAAGACAAAGTCAAAGAAGAAATGGCCGCACTCAGTACTCGAACAAAATTCTTTTATTCAGAACATCCCAAAGTATAGACAGAAAGCTGGTAGATGCATTTCACACACTCCAAGTGTGTTTAGTCATTACACAGAAAAAGCAGCATAGGAGTACCTTAATTGTAATACCAATAATCTCACCTTTCATAATTGATCATAATGATTAAATACACTTTCTAGATGTACTCCTGAAGGGACTGAACATGAGAGTCAGCACGTTCCTATATAGAAAGCCTCTATCAGGTAATTCTCTTCTGTTAGCCCAATCAGGACATCCCAGACACACAATAAAAGGTATACCTGTGGGACAATTTTTACGAGTGAGAAGAATCTGCAGAGATGATTTGGATTTTGAACGTGAGGCAGCATCCCTGTTCCAATGTTTTTTGGAGAGAGGATATCCAAGGTGGATGATTGATAGGGCTCTGATTATTGCTAGAAGTAAGAACTTGGGGATCTTATCAGGAGGAAATTGCAGACTAGAGATTGTCATCTGGACAGAATGACTTTATCTACTCCGTATAGCAATGAATTTAGGGAAATTAGAGATATAATCATCAAACATCTTCCTGTTCTATATCTGCGGATGAAACCTGCGCCAATATTCCGCGGGGGGGGGGGAATCAATATAGTGTCCTGCAGAGCCCCTTCCCTGAGTCGCACCTTGTCCCCTAGTTTCTTCAATAAGAAAACTACTAAGTTGGCCACATGGCTGCATTTTAAGGGAAACTTTAGGCGCAGTGTAACGGGGTGTCCCTGTTGTGGCCATATTATTGGTTGAATATATTTTATTAAAGTTTCAAACATACAAGATATGCAATTCTACAGTGTGAACATTTCTGTAAAGCTTAACTTTGTAAACATTTTCATCAAGGGGAGAGAGGGGGGGGGGGTGGGGGGGTAGGGAGGGAGGAGGGGGGGACGGGGGAAAGGAGTATCGAGGAATTATTGCGTTATACTTTAAAGTGCATGAACATCGTATTCTATTAGAATCAACAGGAGCAGTTTGGGCACAGGGGTAGTCAAAATTATTTATTTGTCTCTGTGTGGCGCCGTCTATCTATGGGCGCCACCCGGAGCACTGTCTATAGAATTATCTCTGTGCCTCTTGGGTAATGGGGGGGGAGGGGGCATGGTAACTTGGGTAAAGAGGGGGAGGGGGGAGGGGATGGGGAAGGGGGGGTGCAGAGTGGGGAGGAAGGGGGGGGGGACAGCTCAACTAATTTATCCCCTCAAGGGGGGAGGTCTGGGTTGCCTTTCGGCTGTTGTAGGGGTATAGGGGGGTGTTCAGTTCTGTAGGTTTTCAAGAAATCCAGTCGATGTCGAGTGGTGTCTCCATATGGACCATAAGGTGTTGAATTTATCATAGGTGTCATCTGCTTTAGCCTGTAGCTCCTCCATCAACATCATATCATTGAGGATGCACACCCAGCCTGATATAGGGGGGGTGGTATCTTTTTTCCAATATAGGGAGCGGGCCTCCCACTTCTTTCGCAATGGTTCTCTACTCTCATTTCACGACACCCAAATATGCTTCCCAGATCACCACATCCAGTTCTATAACTTTCTCCAGATCAGACACTACCTCACCACGGGACATGACACTACTCTATGGTCCAGGGATCACACGCCTTTTGAAACCTTATGTACCAGCGATCCCCCCCAAAAGCACCTTGTATCACAAACCTATACGCTCCTATTTGGTGATTCTGATCCTAAACTTAATACGCTAGTCATGACCTGGGAAAGGGAACTCGACATAAACCACTCCAGTAAAGACTGGGAGATGATTTATCAACGTATACACAAGAATACTATTTGTGTCTCAGCACAAGAGAACTCTTACAAAATATATGCCAGATGGTACAGAACGCCTAATATAATACACAAATTCCACCCCGAAACCCCTCCAACCTGTTGGAGATGTGGACTGGAAACGGGTACTCCGCTTCACATCTGGTGGGACTGTTCCTTGCTCCAACCATTCTGGCAGAAAGTTGCTGATGCCATAACTCACATTTCCACATATACTATGGACTTCACCCCTTCACAATTTCTCCTACAGCACATCTCCCTCCCTCACTCAGTTTACAAAAAATCCATTGTTCCACACCTACTCAACTCCGCCAGACAATGCATACCAACTCGCTGGAGGTCTACGTCCCCACCGACTATAGCAGATTGGTTTCAACGTATTGAAAGAACCTCAGAGATGGAAAATATTATCCATCAAGCCAAAGACACTCCGACCGCATATAGCAATATATGGTCATGCTGGATCCACTTTAAAACCACCCAAATGTATCAGGAACTCCTTGAGGCACCTTAGAGGCACATCTACGAGCTCCAGTACTAGCCCTGGCTATATGGCCAGGTATCCGTCATGCTATGCTGTCCTCACTCTATCTACACTCTACACTCTACACTCTTACACTCACTCCCGTTCTTGATCATCTACAGAAATACTCAACACATATGATCATTCCCTTGCCCTATGTCCTTCCCCCCCCCCCCTTTTTTCACATATTAGGTCTTCAACCCGCTTACATCTTGACTCCCATTTGCTCCCCCCCCCCTGTCCTTTCGTACTACCCCAGCCCTCTTCCAATCACGGGAAGCTCCAATCCATAAATACTGGATATACCTCTACACCCGTGATTCTCCAACCACCTCCACAGCACCTAGGCTCAATACACCCTTAGTGGTCCACCACCCGCATGATACTTTAAGCTTCTCAATCTCCCGCTCCCTCTGCACAGCATGTTCCCAATAGGGGTGCAAGGGTTGAGAGGGACTTGCTCCGGTTCGGCTCCACGACTGTCAAATCATCATACACACCTAGAGCCACTACAGATCCTGGTTAATGTTAATCTATAATTTTACCTACATGCTTTTCAGACTTGGTTTACGAAACTACCCCTAGTTTGTTTTGTAGTCTAATCTCCTCGTTATATGTTCTGTTTACATGCTTCAGGAGACATGTCTCTTTTACTATATTCATACTGTATTAACTGTACAATCTGAACTATGGTTACATCTACAACCTATAACCATTAACCCGATTCAAGGAGAATACGTATATATATACTGCTTCTTTCTTCATTTTGAAACGACTGATTGTACTGATTATATTCATTGTACTGTTAATTTTCTCAATAAAAATTTTATTGGAAAAAAAAAAAAAAAAACACATCCGGCGGCCTGTCCCTTTGCGCAAACCTATGCACCTCCTTCACTAATCTACCCCATAACATCCCCGGGAAACCGAACCCTTTTATACATACCTCACTCTTTGGGAAACCTAACTGCCTACCTCCCCTCCTGGCATCACCCCTCCGTGCCCCCCAGCACACATAGGAATGGCCCATTATCCAGACCAATCCTTTTGCCGTACCTGCAATTAAAAGAAAACAGAAACCTGCGATGATCAACATATCCCTCCATTGCACACAGAAATCACATCCTTACCACAAAACGGTCCCCCGCCCTGTATACCCAAAGAAAGCAACCACCCCGGCAAACATTAGAATCAATGTAAACTAAATTTCTTTTATTTTTTTATTTTTATTTTTTAAACCGTTGTTTTCTTTTTTCATTTCTTTTTTTTTTTTTACTTGTGTTTCCCATTTTTTTTTTACATATATACACCACCACCCCCCTACCGTTTTAACCAACCCTGTGAGAAAATATTAACACCCCAACCTGGGTCGTACCCAGCCCAAACTACAATCCCAACTACAAAGGCCCTTTTCCATTCCAGATAATACCAATAAAAAAAAAACACTCTGCTCAACCTCACAGTCATGTGTCCAACACTATGTCCCACAACCATTCTGGACATGGTGTGCCCCGCTGATCAGCGTCAGGCACCAATTCCCGGAAGACGTCCCACTTGAACCTGGATAGTGCATCCGCCACAACATTCTCCACTCCCAGGAGGTGCACTGCATGAATGAAAACATTCAATTGCAGACATCGCAAGACCAGGTGATGCAACAACCTTATCACCAGGGAAGAGGAGGCCGTATTCCTATTAATGACCTGCACTACCCCCATATTGTCTCCATGGAAGCAAACCTTCAGATCCCTGAACGACGCCCCCCATAGTTCCACCGCTAGTACCACCGGAAACAGCTCCAGCAAAACTAAATTCTTCGTGTGACCCGCTGCCACCCAGGATTGTGGGCCAGCACTCCATTTTACTTGAAAAAATGCTCCAAAACCAGTAGACCCTGCCGCATCTGTGAATAGCTCCAGGTCAAAATTGCTGACCGGTCCTGCCATCCACATTGCCCTTCCATTAAACGACTCTAAAGCCCCATACACACGGTCAGAAAATCCGACCACCAAATCCATCGGATTTGGTCCGACGGATTTAGTCCGACACTGGTGTTGCATACACACGGTCGGACAAAGTTGTCGGAAAATCCGATCATTCTGAACGTGGTGACGTTTGTTGCCTACGACGGGACTACGTAGAGGCTAGTAGCCAATAGCTTTGGTCTTGTAATGTGATCTGAGCATGCGTGGCACTTTGTCCGTCGGAATTCGCTACACACGATCGGAATTGGTGTGATCGGACTTTGTTGTCGGAAAATTTATAGAGCAGGAGATACAACTTTGTCCGTCGGACAATCCGATGGAAAATGTCCGATGGTGCCTACTCACGGTCGGAATTTCCGACAACATTGTCCGATAGGACAGAATCCATCGGAAAATCCGACCGTGTGTATGGGGCTTTAGAAGGTATGCCATACCTTCAAATCCTCCCTGTGTGACTTTACTAAATGCACAAAGTGAGTCGGGGGCCTAATACCTGCCGTGCTGGCTGCCAACCGTCGGCTAAAAATCCGACCCATCTGCAAAATCCGGCAGGCAAAATTAAGCTTCCCCAAGACCGACTGTAACCCTCTCAGCTTAACTTTGCGAACCCCCAACAAACCTGCAACCTCACTCCGCAAATCCACCAGTTTGTCCTCCGGTAGACGGCACTCCATGGCCTCAGAATCCAAGACTATCCCCAGGAACGTAATGACCGTACTGAGGTCCCTCAGTTTTTTCAGGTGCCAATGGAATGTCAAATCTCTGTGCAACATGCTGTAGCGTTGCCAACAATATTGCACAAATTTTTGACGCTGCAGGCCCTATACACAGGAAATCATCTAAGTAGTGAATTATTGAATTCACTCCGGACACATCCCTTACCACCCATTCAACAAAGTAGCTAAATTGTTCAAATAGCGCACACGATATCGAACAACCCATTGGCAAGCACTGGTCAATGTAGAAACCACCTTCCCAATGACATCCCAAGAAACGAAAACTTTCCGGATGAACCGGCAACAACTTAAAAGTCGATTCAACATCAGCCTTGGCTAATAACGCCCCTTTTCCATATTTGCGCACCCAGCTTACTGCCACATCAAACGATGTGTAGGATACTGATCATGCCTCCTGATCAATCGAATCATTCACGACCCACCCTTCGGGAAGGAAAGATGGTGAATGAGACGAAACTTATTGGGCTCTTTCTTGGGCTCATGGAGAGACCACCAAATCATCCCACGGCGCAAACTGGAAAGGGCCGCTCATCCTGCCCAACGCTACCTCCTTCCGTAGTTTCTCTGAAACTACATCCGGATGTTGCAGAGCCGACTCAGGTTAGCTGAAACCGGAGGGGGGACTGTCAACGAACAAGGGATCCTAAAACCCACCGTGAATCCCGACTCCAGTAGCTTTGCTGCTCCCCTGTCTGGATACCTACATAGGAACGGCAGCATCCTTGCTACCATTACCGGTGTCCTCCCTCTTGTTGCTAGCGTCTCCAGGAAGGCCTTTTTCTTGCTTGAAGCACCTGGACGAGGGATGCGTCCCCCCGCATCCCGTGCATTCATGCATAAACCGGTATCCGCTGCCAAATTTACATGTTCCCGAATTGTACTGCCGACATACCCCTTTTTTGTTTCCAGCCAGTTGTCCTGAGGCCGAAGGTCCACCGCCCCCCTCCCCCCTGAAAAAACTGACCCGGCGTCCTCGCAGTCGTCATCAGCCGCATCCACAAGCTAATGTTCTTGTGGTTCCATCTGAGTTCTGGCCGCACTGCTCTCCGCTGCCTAAACTGCTCGTCGTATCTCAGCCATGCCGTACCCCCATAAACCTGATATGCCTCCCCTATGGCATCCTGATAACAAAACAGTGCAGAGCAATGTTCGGAATGTTTTTCCCCTATGACGCTGGCCATGATCGCAAAAGCCTGCAACCAGTTAGTAGAAGTCCTCGGTATCAACTGATACCTCCTTTTCTCCTCGTCGTCCTTCTTAGAATCGTCCGGCTTCACCCTATCCAGGTTGAACTTCTGCAGGGGCAACAAGGAAAACATTTCTACATACTCACCCTTCCACAGCTTTTCCCTGACCTCCTGCTTCAGGTGAGCCCCTAAGGGTCCCTCGTAACACACATACACTTCGCACCTTGCAGCATCCGCCAGTCTGGTTATATCCTGCCTGCTGACCTTCTCGCTAGTTGCCGCTACTTTCTCCCCAGCCTGTGCCGCACTCTTCTCCACCTCCACGTCAGACACCATGCCCCCTGATGGAGGCTCCGCTACCAGCGGGACCACAGTAGTGCCCGCCCCCACAGCATCCCCAACCGGGGGGACCCAAGCAGCCGCTGGCCCAGCTGCCGCCCTCTCCCTCACCTCAAACTTACTCAACAGTTTTATCCCTGCCAAAAATCCCATCAATCCCGTGGAAGCCGTGGAAGTCCCCCCGCCCCCACATCCAACCCCTGACTATGTCCCTCTACCGGGCCCACATGTTCCCTGTTACCTGACGCATACATCACGGGTAAAAGTACAGTGGACTTACCGGGCTGCACAGGTGATGCTCCATCAGCCAATTGTCTGCTCGGTCCTGCTGCTATCACGCTGGGAGGGGGGCGGTCCGATTCGTCCTCCGTCCTCCGCTCCCGCTCTTCCTCCTCCTATGATGATGGCCCACCAGACAAGTCAGCCCTGGCTGCCGCCGATCAGCGCTGCCCTCTGGCTCTGTCTCTGTGCTGCATGTCCTCCCACAGACTTCTGGACCGCCTTACCAGGACTGGCGAGATGAACCACGGTCCTGGAGGCTTCCGCACCGCCTGCTGGCTGTCTCTGTTGCTCCTTCCCTGGTTCCCTGCGTTCCCCTGCCGTGCCTGCCGCTGGCCTGGGGATGGATGATCCAGCCTGTCTGTTCTCCATCAAGGCTCAGCTCCGCTCTGGGGGCGGAGCCAGCGCTCCATGCTGCCTCTCCTCTATGTCCATCTGCTGCAGTCACTGATGTCCTATGGATGCCCACTCTCCCCCTCCTGTGTCCTTCTGCTGAAAGTTCCGCTCGGGGGGCGGGGCTTGCTCTCACTAAATTGTCCCCTCTGCCTGGTCTGGGCGCCATCTTCTCATCCCTGAGCCTCCCCCGGGCGGCTGGTCCTGGGTGTGTAGGAGCCCTAACCGGGCCTACACCTCTGCTGACCGCTTGTTTTTTAGCTGGGGTGCCGCCGATCGCGCCGCCATACCGCTTCCCGCTGCCCGCTGACCCCCCTGCCTGTCAGGTGAAAACCGCTCTGGTAGCTGAGATCTACGAGCACGGGTCCCCCTCCTGCCCCCCTCCCCAAGGTCCTGTACTGGCTGCTCCACCAAGTCCCCCAGTGTGTTCATGAGCCAATCCTCACCCCTGATGGCTGCCTGTTCCCTCAGCTGGGCCAGCATCCTCTCCACAGTGTCCATGCTGCCTGATCTGTTCCCTCTGGCTTCTGATCTTTCCCTCGGACTTCTGTTATCTCCCAGCATGCAACGAGAGATTATAACAGCTTCTCAACAACCACACCCCCTCAGCACCCTAGCACTTTCCCCTTGGTCTTTCACTATCTACTGTTAACCCCGTCATGCCCGCCATTGCTGATGCTTGCTGCTGGGACACACAGACCTGCATATACCTGCTAACTAGACAGGAGGCTACAGGTCTCAACTCCCTGACCCCTTGGCTGACCTTATACTGATGGTAGTTATGGATGAGCCAAACACCCCCCGGTTCGGTTTGCACCAGAACCTACGAACGGACCGAAAGTTTGCACGAACATTAGAACCCTTGCACAGAAGCTCCTTGCACAGATGGAAAGGGCTGCAAGGGCTGGGACGGTGATAATAATGGGGGATTTTAACTACCCAGAAATTGACTGGAGTAATGCCACTGCTGGGACAGTTAAAGAGCAAAAATGTATAAACCTATTACAGGATAATTTTATGGTCCAGTTTATTGAGGCCCCAACTAGGAATGAAGCTCTGCTGGATCTGGTATTCTCAAACCATGCAGAGCTTATTACTAATGTTCAGA
Organism: Lithobates sylvaticus; assembly: GCA_028564925.1. Classification (NCBI taxonomy): domain Eukaryota; kingdom Metazoa; phylum Chordata; class Amphibia; order Anura; family Ranidae; genus Lithobates; species Lithobates sylvaticus. Next base: position 303,156,138 of record CM053030.1, on the reverse strand, counting down.
TAAAGGAACACCTGGGTAGCAGTGATCATAACATTATTTCATTTGATGTTAGCTGTAAGCAAGAAATACATACAGGAAAGATAAAAATGCTCAACTTCAAGAGAGCACATTTTCAATGGATGAGGGCTGCTCTCAAGGACTTAGACTGGGAGGGAATATTGGCATCAATGAGCACAGAACAGAAATGGAAATTCTTCAAAAAGACTGTTTGGGACCTCACAGCAAAGTATATTCCCATGGGCAATAAGTTTAAAAGGCTTAAAATAAAACCTATGTGGCTCACGGTCAAAGTTAAAAAAGCTATAAACAATAAGAAAAGAGCTTTTAAAAAATATAAAAATGAAGGAACACTAGTGTTGTTTAAATGTTACAAAGAATTTAACAGAATATGTAAAAAGGAAATCAAGGATGCAAAAATTCAAAACGAACAACAGATTGCAAAAGATAGTAGGACAAACCCCAAAAAATTATTCAAATATATTAATAGTAAAAAGGTCAGGTCTGAGCATGTAGGCCCTTTACAAAATAATATAGAGTGGGTGACTGGGGACAAAGAGAAGGCTAATTTATTAAATACTTATGTCCATAATGGGGGTGGTATTGACACAGCCCCAAATGATCCACAATGGCTCAAAAGTGATATGGTCCAGAAATATTTAGACAGAATAAAGGTGGATAAAGCACCTGGACCAGATGGCATTCACCCATGGATCCTAAAAGAATTGAGCTCTGCAATTTCAAAGTCATTGTATTTCATTTTTAGGGACTCATTAATGACGGGAATAGTACCACTAGATTGGCGCAGGGCGAACGTGGTACCTATATTTAAAAAGGGAACAAAGTCTTTACCAAGTAACTATAGACCTGTTAGTTTAACTTCTATAGTCGGGAAGATACTGGAGCGTTTAATAAAAGACCACATAGAGGAGCGCATGCGCGGCGTGTGGGATGGCGGACGTGTAAAGGAAGAGCTCCGGTCCCCGTCTCCCGACCCGCGGCTCCTACACAGCTACACGAGCAGCCCTTAACACAGGAGCGATACCGCTGACTGCCGGAACCCCCCAGGCAACGTATGGGGAAGATTGGCTTCCAAAAGAACGTTTACAGAGGCTTTATTCCGTTGCCGCCATCGCGGCCTACCTCAGGTATGGAGCGCTTTCTATACAGGCGGCAATCCCCGGCCTCGAGTGATTCACTAGGCCCGGCGCACGCTTCCAGGCCACATGTGGAGCCGCGCAACCCGGCCGCGGAGGACAACAACTCCCAGCCTTCCCAACAATCCCCACAATCTCACTCCCCACACACATCTGAAACCCCAACAGATGTAGTGACGATTGCAGTACTGGACACGAGGCTCAATCTGCTTTTACATGACCTGACCCACAGCATTGCTAAAGAAGTGGGTAAAATTGCACACGAGCTGAGGGGTGAAATCGATCAACTAGGGGAACGTACTGACACCCTCGAAAATAAATTTGATGAACTAACCCAATATGTGCATGCCCTTGAAGAAGATAATGCCAGCATGAAGCACACTGTCTCTCAACTTCAAATACAGCAAGAAGATTTGGAGAACCGCGAAAGACGCCAGAACCTAAGAATCAGAGGGATCTCTGAAACGGTTAGTGACAAAGACCTCCGCCCCTATCTCCTAGGCCTCTTCGTTACCCTGGCACCCCATATACCAGACATAGATTGGCGCCTGGACAGGGCACACAGATCATTAGCCCCGAAGCCACCACCTAATGAAAACCCAAGAGACGTCATCGTCCGTTTCCACTTTTATGAAAGCAAAGAAGCACTGACAAATGCTACCCGCAACAAGTCACATATTGAATTTAAACAATCTAGAATTCAAATCTTCAGTGATCTATCCCCAATCACCCTAGCAAAGAGGCGCAGCTTTCGTCCGATTACCACACACCTGCAAAACCACCAGATCCCATACCGTTGGGGCTTCCCCTTTCGCTTGTCAGTGACCAAAGATGGCGTCCAACACTCCCTGAGAGACCTCTACGAAGGAGAATCCTTCATCCGCAGCCTCGGGCTCCCACCACTACCCGAAGAAGATATTCAGGCTCCAGTCCCTAATATAAATCCCCTCACCACACCAGCCAAGATCTGGACCCCGGTCCAGCGACGTTCGCAGAAGAACTTCTCCACACCTCAGAGGCCTAACCCCCACAGATTCCCGACCTGAAGAGGTCCTCCATCTCCCCAGGAACCGGCTTTGGTTTCTTCCACCTTTTTACTCTCTGGAACGTCCCCAGAGAAAATGTTCTTAGGCCTAGAACATGGCCCCACTGAAAGACGGCCCTCTTCCCCCTGAAAATAACTGGGAACTACGTTCTTTCACCGTTGAGATGAACTTCATCGTCCACTAACCGCTGGAAAACGAATCTCCTTTTTGTTTCATCTTGGTTCCGCTGCCTCGATTTTTCTTTTTTCTTGTTTTCTTGTTTTTTACACATACCCACGTTGGCACTATTTTTTTTTTCGCTCCGAATCCGAGCAGTCCTCCAAGTAGAGACGGGGACACACGTCCCTTCACTTGGTGACTCCCGCAAGTCGTCATGCGTTCCACTGAGACCCATGGCTTCTGCCTGAGTAGCCTGAATTTTTTTTACTTTCAGGCTCATCGACAGACATTTTTTGACTTTTTTATTTTTTTTGTCTTTTTTTAATTTGTTTTTTATACCCCCCCCATCCCATGTTTTTTTTCTTTATTTTCTCCACATGTTTTATTTTTATTTTTGTGCAATTCATTTTGCCTCTGATATACATGCGTTTTTTTTAAAAACACAATTTATAGGTCACCTTTTTTTTGACCAACTTCAGGTAACCACTGTTCAATGTTGTTTTCTTGCTCAACTTCGGTATATTTCTATACCCAAATGTTACTATATATGGTTGTTCATATACTCTAAGTTATTGTGCAGAATGTTTTCCATGGCGCTATCTAACCCTAATAGATTATGGCTCTTAAGATATATTCATGTAATGTGAAGGGTCTGAACTCCATCAAGAAACGATGGCAAGCTCTGAAGGAGTTCAGGGCCTCCAATGCATAGGTGATCATGATTCAGGAGACACACTTTAAATCCGAGGGAACTTTCAAATTCGCTTCCAAACATTTTCCGACGGCTTACATAGCCTCCGATCCCTCCGGTAAAGCGGGGGTAGCGATTCTAATCAAACGTTCATGCCCTATACGGGTCCTTTCGTCCTACCTAGACCCTCACGGTCGCTTTATTCTCCTGAATTGTGATCATCTGAACACACATTTCTCCTTAGCAAACATTTACGCCCCCAATGTGGGACAAATCAACTTTCTGAACTCAGTTTTTGAAAAATTGCAACCCTTTTCCCAACCCTTTATGATATTAGGAGGCGACTTTAATGTGTGCATGTCACCGACCAGAGATAGACAAACCCTTTTTAAAAATTTTCAGCAACCCACCTCCCAGAAATTATCAGCATCTTTTCGCCAGCTAACAAGGTCACATAACCTTTTTGACACATGGAGGGTCAAACACCCCACCCAAAGGACCTGTTCCTTTTACTCCCATGCCCACAAACTATATTCCAGGCTAGACCACTTTCTGGTCACTTCCCCCCTCCTCCCTTACGTTATATCATCCGAGATAAATCCCATCACCTGGTCGGACCATGCACCCATTGAACTTGATATACTACTATCATCCACTACCCCGAAATCCTGTCACTGGTGCCTTAATGAATCCATGCTAAAAAACCCATTATCCCATTCGCACCTGGAACAAAAACTAGTCGAATTTTTTCAACTAAATGAGGGTTCAGTCTCCGGGGTGTCCACCTTGTGGGAAGCCCACAAGGCCTTTTTTAGAGGTGAATGTATATCTACAGGCTCACGCTTAAAGCGAGATTCTGCAAAGATAAAAACCGACCTCACTGCCCAACTCTACTCTGCAGAAAAGAGACTCCTGGCTTCCCCCACGGTGGAAAAGTTGAGAACTGTTACCTCACTCCGAAATAGGATCAAAACACTTGACATGAATAAAATCTCTAAATCCATGCTATGGGCCAGACAAAAATTTTACGAATATGCTAACAAACCCCATACCATGCTAGTTAACAGGCTAAAACCACGACCATACCTATCAATACCAGACCACTTAATACAGCCGGACGGTACTCCCACGTATTGCCCCATGACAATGACCAAAACGTTCGGAAACTTTTATAACCAACTATATAACTGTTTAAGCTCAGACCCGAACGCCCAATTCTCTCAAACTAAATTTGAAAGCTTCATGTCCTCTCTTAGACTACCTATCCTCTCCTCTACACAGCTTTCCACACTCAATTCCCCAATCGATTCCACAGAAATAACTGATGTGATTAAAAATCTTCCGTCTCACAAATCCCCAGGTCCGGATGGTCTTCCCTATTCCTACTATAAGACTTTCCTGCCGATCCTTAACCCTCATCTTGAAAACCTATACACCTCCCTCCTCAAAGGTACTGTTCCACACCCACAATTCATGCAATCCAATCTAACAGTTATCCCCAAACCAGGTAAGGACCCAGCCATTCCTGATAACTACCGCCCTATAGCCTTACTAAATTCAGACTACAAAATTTTCACTAAAATATTAGCTAACAGACTGTCCCCCATGTTAAAAACCTTAATTCATAAAGATCAAGTAGGATTCGTCCCAACAAGACACGCAGGTGATAATACGAGGAGAACCATTGACCTAATAGACTTAGTGAATAAGACCAAACAACCCACCATAGTGCTGAGCCTAGATGCCCAAAAAGCATTTGACCGTTTAAGCTGGCCGTTCATGTTTGCGGTCCTACAAAGGTTTGGATTTTCTGGTCCCTTTATACAAGCCCTACAAGCCTTATACTCATCTCCTACATCCCAAGTCCAACTATCCTCTTTTACATCACAGAGGTTCACTCTTAGCAACGGAACGAGACAGGGATGTCCCCTGTCTCCCCTACTATTTATATTAAGTCTTGAACCACTAGCGGTCGCTATCAGAGATCACCCTGAAGTACGAGGGATCCCACTACGAGGACTTGACTATAAACTATCGCTTTTTGCTGATGATATCTTGCTAACTATCACTCGCCCAGATTCCACCTTACCTCTTCTACAAGATATACTATCCTCCTTTAGTTCCATATCGGGATTTAAAATTAACCAGTCAAAAACGGAAGCCCTTCCCATAAACATACCCCCAGATGTACTCTCTTCCCTACAATCTACATATAAATATAGATGGTGCACATCCTCACTGAAATACCTGGGCATACATTTAACCCCCTCATACTCCTCTCTCTACCAGGCCAATTTCTCTCCCATGATCTCGGAAATAACAAGACTTCTTAATCTTTGGTCCTCCATCCCTATATCTCTCCTCGGCAGGATCAATGTCCTCAAAATGACAATACTTCCCAAACTGCTTTATCTATTTGAAACTCTCCCAATCTCAGTTCCAATGTCGCAGCTGAAAAATCTCCAGAGGAAATTTCTACAATTTATTTGGAATAACGCGTCCCATAGAATCGCCAAATCGGTGGTCTTTGCCCTCAGGTCCAAAGGCGGATTAGCTGCTCCAGATCTCATTAAATATTACTATGCCTCACACCTTAGGGCAATGGCCACCTGGACCTCTAGAAAAGCTCCCAGCAGATGGGCCGAAATAGAAATGAGTATCACTGCCCCAGTACATCTGTGCTATTTACTATGGCCAGCCTCCAACAAATTTATGCCCCAATTGAAGTCCCTATGTCTAGCCCCGATGCTTTTTTCCCTATCCATCTGGAAGAAGTGCGCTGAACGGTTTGCCCTATCCTCACCATGCTCCCCTCTGCAGAATGTCTTATTTAACCCGGACATCCCAGATGGAATGTCATATAGACGCACCCTTCCATGGACGCAAGCAGGAGTCTTTCAGCTGCAACACTTGGTACACCCCGCATCCCGTAAACTCTGCACCTTCAAGGAACTACAAAAGAAACACAATCTCCCCACTTCCCTAGAATACTCTTACCTACAATTTAAACATTATTTCCTCTCCTGCTCTCCCTCCCTCACTTTAGAAAAACCCACAGCTTTTGAAATGCTATGTGCTGACGGTCCATATGAAGCCAAACTAATATCTTCTATATACAAGATGTTGCACGAAACCCCTCCCTTAACAGATTCAACGCATAATTATATGAAGAAATGGTCTCGAGCATTGAATCACCCAATCTCACTAATAGAATGGGATAAAATATGGTAATCCACCTCAAAAATCTCACGATGCGTAACCCATAAAGAAACTGCGCTGGAGATGTAGACAGTCAGTAGGTACCCATATTCATATTTTTTGGGAATGCCCTATTCTTGACCCTTACTGGACTGAAGTTCACAAGCTGTTACAATCGCTCCTCTCCAGCACAATACAGAGAACCCCTATACACTTCCTGCTAGGCCTTCCTTTCCCGGGAATTCCCAAACCGTTACAAAAACTCGGATCTTTTATACTATTGGCAGCAAAGAGAGCCATCCCTAGACAATGGTTATCTCCCTCCCCCTCCACTTTCCAACACCTCCTTGCAATAACCACAGAAATACGCAGAATGGAACATATGACTGCAAAGATTGATGATAAACTACCCTTGTTTGATAAGATCTGGAAGAATTGGGACGACTCAATATACTCCCTTGACTCGGACACTCCCCCCCCCCCTAATACCCACTAGCGCCAGCTACTGAACAGCCTGTTACCTCATAAATACATTGCTTGCACTCTGTTCGACCACCCTGAATTACGTGATAATAGGTTAATGTAATGGACATCCTACTTAAATGATCCACTTTTGGAAACAGTGAACATTAAACCTTACATTTGCCATTATAGATTCTTAAATGTACTCTTATGCCACCTGTTTTGTTTTTGTTTCTCTTTATGGCTTTGTTCTACTCCTTATATCCTCTTATTGTACCATCCGAAGTTAAAACGCCATATCCTATGTAAAACGTGATATGCTACCTTGTAACTGTTGTATTATTATAAATAAACAATTAAAAAAATAAAAATAAAAGACCACATAGACGAGTTCTTGCTGGAAAAAAACATTTTAAGCAACAGACAGCATGGGTTCATGAAAGACAGAAGTTGTCAGACAAACCTGATTTCTTTTTATGAAGAGGTAAGTAAAACCTTGGACAGAGGCGTGGCTGTGGACGTGGTATACTTGGATTTCGCAAAAGCATTTGATACAGTTCCCCACACACGGCTCATGTGTAAGGTAAGGTCTACAGCAGGTGTGCCCAACCAGTGGCCCGGGGGCCACATGTGGCCCGCGACCTCCTGCTTTGGGATAGCAGGTTCTCAAGCCCTGATCGTGGGTTTCTGACCCACCATCCCAGAGCATCAGTGTTTTGAATGAAGCCAGCGGCTGCAGAGGGAGCAGAGCCTCATTTGCCGATGCTTCCTGTATAGTGACGGCTCCTGTCCCAAGCGGAGTGATACCAAATGCATTCTGCCTGGGACAGCAACAGCTGGCGATACCTGAATGGAAGACTGTTATTAAAGGTAAGTTTATTACTAAAAGCAGTGTATATATGGGCATATCTGTTCTGCAGTGGTTACTGGGCTGCTTTCAAACTGATCCGCAGATGCAGCGCATTGCACCTTCGGGTTACCTGCACTGAGTCATAGACTTCTTTTATTATCTTTTATTATCTGCGGGTTTGGTGCTCTTTCAGAAAGTGCACCAATCCTGCAGGATATAATAGACATCGATGGCAAAGTGCAGCTAACCTGCAGGAAAGCCACAGGTGCACTGTATCGCACCCGCAGTGCAGGTAAACTGCCGCACATCAGTGTGAAAGCAGCCTTAGGCCCCTTTCACATGATCGGTTCAACCCACGCGGACCCTCCATTCACCTCTATGGATCGGCAGATGTAAACTGACTTGTGTCCATTTGCACCCACCTACCTCCAATCCTATCCACTAAAAAAAAAAACAGAAGGGGATCCGTCCCCTTCCATCTGGTTGGATCGGCCCACAGAGTACAGTGGGCTGTGTCCATGTCCGCTCTGCACATACAGAGCGGACACAGATCTGTCTTCCGTCCGCTCCACTTATTTTGGCCCGCGACCAGTTACCAAGTAGTTAAGTGGCCCTCGCTCTTCAAAAGGTTGGGCACCCCTGGTCTACATGCTTGGAAATATCAGTTTGTAAATGGATAGAAAACTGGCTAAATGACAGAATTCAGAGAGTAGTGGTTAATGATTCTTACTCTGAATGGTCTAAGGTTATCAGTGGTGTACCCCAAGGTTCAGTGCTGGGACCCTTACTTTTTATTATCTTTATAAATGATATTGGGTCTGGGATCAAAAGTAACATTTCTGTCTTTGCAGATGACACCAAGCTATGCAGTGGAATAACATCCTTACAGGAGGTCTCCAATTTACAAGCCAACCTCAATGCTCTGTCTAATTGGGCGACTATGTGGCAGATGAGGTTTAATGTTGATAAATGTAAAGTTATGCACTTGGGGGCTAAGAATATGCATGCATCATACATACTAGGGGGAGTACAACTGGGGGAATCCGTAGTGGAGAAGGATCTGGGGGTTTTGGTAAATCATAAGCTCAATAATAGCATGCAATGTCAAGCTGCGGTTTCCAAAGCAAGCAAAGTCCTTTCTTGTATTAAGAGAGGTATGGACTCCAGAGAGAGAGATAGCATTTTGCCCCTGTTCAAAGCATTAGTAGGACCCCATCTGGAATATGCAATTCAGTTTTGGGCACCAGTTCTCAAAAAGGATATTGGGGAACTGGAGAAAGTGCAGAGAAGGGCAGCCAAATTGATAAGAGGCATGGAGGAGCTCAGCTATGAGGAAAGATTAGAGGAACTTAATTTATTCACTCTTGAGAAGAGGAGAATAAGGGGGGATATGATCAACATGTACAAATATATAAAGGGTCCATATAGTGAACTTGGTGTTGAGTTATTCACTTTACGGCCAACACAGAGGACAAGGGGGCACTCTTTACGTCTAGAGGAAAAGAGATTTCATCTCCAAATAAGGAAAGGTTTCTTCACAGTAAGAGCTGTGAAAATGTGGAATAGACTCCCTCCAGAGGTGGCTCTGGCTAACTCAGTAGATTGCTTTAAGAAAGGCCTGGATACTTTCCTAAATGTACATAATATAACTGGGTACTAACATTTATAGGTAAAATTGATCCAGGGAAAATCCGATTGCCTCTAGGGGGGATCAGGAAGGGATTTTTTTCCCCTGCTGTGGCAGATTGGAGCATGCTCTTCTGGGTTTTTTTTTTTGCCTTTCTCTGGATCAGCTGTGGGTGTGGAATTGGGTGTGTTGGATTGTACAATGTTTTTTCTTTTTTTTTTTTTTGTGGTTGAACTGGATGGACTTGTGTCTTTTTTCGGCCTAGCTAACTATGTAACTATGTAACTATGTAACCCTATTAATTACAATGGACACGAACGTTTGAAATCTAAAGTGCTATTTATAACGGCCAATATGCATGTTATTGTCCTAAAAAGGGTTTGGGAACCCAGGGTCCTGCCCCAGGGGACATGTATCAATGCAAAAAGAAGTTTTAAAAACAGACGTTTTTTCTGGAGCACTCATTTTAATGATGTATAAAGTGAAAAAAAAAAGTGAAATATTCCTTTAAATATCGTACCTGGGGGGTGTCTAAAGTATGCCTGTGAAGTGGCATGTGTTTCCCATGGTTAGAACTGTCCCTGCACAAAATGACATTTGTAAAAGGAAAAAAAAGCCATTTAACCACTTAAGCCCCGGACCAATTTGCAGCCAAAGGACCAGGCCCCTTTTTGCGATTCGGCACTGCGACGCTTTAACTGACAATTGCGCGGTCGCGCGACGTGGCTCCCAAACAAAATTGGCGTCCTTTTTTCCCACAAATAGAGCTTTCTTTTGGTGGTATTTGATCACCTCTGCGGTTTTTATTTTTTGCGCTATAAACAATAATAGAGCGACAATTTTGAAAAAAAATGCAATATTTTTAACTTTTTGCTATAATAAATATCCCCTAAAAATATATAAAAAAACATATTTTTTCCTCAGTTTAGGCCGATACGTATTCTTCTACATATTTTTGGTAAAAAAAATTGCAATTAGTGATTATTGATTGGTTTGCACAAAAGTTATAGCGTTTACAAAATAGGATAGAATAGCATTTTTATTAATATTTTTTTTCTTACTAGTAATGGCGGCGATCAGCATTTTTTTATTGTGACTGCGACATTATGGCGGACACATCGGACATTTTTGACACATTTTTGGGACCATTGTCATTTATACAGCAATCAGTGCTATTTAAATTCAGGTGTATGCTGTGCAGGAGGCACACTACACTGACTGAATATTAGACAGATGCCTGTGTTGCACAAATCAACTACACAACACCAGCAATGAGGGGGTAGATTCAGGTGTATGCTGTGCAGTGTGCAGGAGGCACACTACACCCACTGTAACAGCGCTAGGTTAGGAAGCAAAGCAAAGCTGACACTGTCCCTACCTATCCTGCTCTCTCCTTGAACACTACACTCACTGTAACAGCGCTATCTAAAGAAGTATAAAGCACAGCTGACACTGTCCCTGCCTATCCTGCTCTCTCCCTGAACACTACACTCACTGTAACAGCGCTATCTAAAGAAGTATAAAGCACAGCTGACACTGTCCCCTGCATCCTGCCTGTGGCCAATTATGGCTCTCCTCGCTGCTGGCGCTGTGATTGGCCAAGCATGCAGGCTCACAGTGCATGCTTGGCCAATCATCAGCCAGCAATGCGACTGGCGCAGTGCATTGTGGGCCGTCCGTATCACACGAATTTTATGCAAACGGCCCACAAAGTTCTGGTTTCGACAAACGGCCGATGTTCGATTCGAAATCTACAAATTATTGTAATGATTTTTAATTAATAAATTAATAAAATCCCTCTCTCTCTCTCTCTCTCTCTCTGTATATATATATATATATATATATATATATATATAATGTGACAAGAAGTCAGGAAAACTATTGGTTGTGTACACGATGGGAGGTATATTTGTCCCAGGTTCATGCAGTATACAAACTGTTTTCCTTTTTGTGTAGTTAACTTACTTGGCTCACTGAGGTAAGAATTTTTTTTTTGGATAAACCAAGGGTTGAGACTTTAAGGGCGCAATAGACAAATGATTAAATGTAAAATAAATTTATTGAAAAAATATCATAATATAGCATTATTGACATCAATGTCTGGAAAAACATTTAAAAGCAATACATCACTGAATTGAGATGAAAATTGGCAAAGTTTTGTGTTTCTCAACATGTTTCACCCAAATTTGGGCTTCCTCAGGAGAACTGAACAATGTCATACAATATTCACTGAAATAGAAGAAATAGAATCAAATACTGAACACATATGATTTACACATAAAAATGGATTGATATGAAATGAACATCATAAGAGATGAGTGAGTGGAGCTAATAAGCTCCCAAGCTAACCTGTGTGTTCAAGCAAAACGTCTCGCAGTCCACAGAAAATGCTGAATACGTGAGGTTCATTAAGTGCGTCATAGAGAGGGAAATAACAGCCAAGACTAAATCAGTCTCGGAATCCATCTATTGGGTATATTAATAAGGTTGCTTTAAATTACTTTGGTTTACAGCAAAAGTGATAAGAATAGATAAATAGTACAAGAGACCTACCTGGAAAAAACCTTTACTTGAAAATTTGTCAAGGAGTTATTGTTGAGAAAGGCATTTGAAAAATTCTCATGACTACCAAAGGGAAGCCTAAATTTGGTTCTGAGAAAATATCTATAAAAGAAAGGGGGATTTAGTTTATCAAAGAAATACCAGACAGATCTAACCACCATCAAATGCTGAGGATGATCACACCAAGCCCCAAACATATAATTACCTATATAGAAGGTTTAGATCCACTCATATGCCAGCCAGGATAAAATCTATCCATATGTGAGGAGGTCAGAGTGAGGTAAATCAACCTCTTAAAGAGGAAATAAATGAGGCATTTTAGTGATCAATTCTCAGCATAAGGCTTGGTAGATTATCTCTGAAAGTCTATTCTTACCTTATCAAACGTTATTTCAGGAGATACCTCCGCTGAGCTGCACAATCAAACAGCCAAAACAGTCCCTTTTTATAACCCTCTCCACCGCTGTTTTGGCGCCAAATTCCGGCCCCAAAACAGTCAGGTGAGGACAGACAGCATCACAACAGGTGCGCCGGCGCACCGGAAATGACAACAGCGGGACCGGAAGTAAGTCTTACAACAGGAAGTCAGGTACTGACCTCCATGCTGAAGACACTGGGAACCGCCCAAGATGTTAGAAGCCAAAACCGGAAAACTGTCAGCAAGGGGGGAATAAAAAGGAGATGCACTGACAAGGAGATGTCAATTCAATAAAGTTAAAGGAAAAAAAACTTCAAACTGAATTGGGACGATGTTTAAGTTTGTTAAAGGTCACAAGGCATCTTTTTATCTCCCCCATGTTTCCAAGGACATATATAAATATATGTTACTAAGAACGACTGTAGTTTAGCGAGGCGTTAAACCCAACCCCCTGAAGATCAGAAAAAGACTCAAAGAGTCTAGAGACCTTCCAGGACGCCTTGGGTGTCCATATGAGGCACACAACCCCACTTCAAAACATTTAAAACTTCATAAATATGTATGAAAAACAGCAAATATTGCTGTTTGTGAATGATCCACTAATAGCCTAATTTAGCCAATGGGAAGGAAATATAATTAACATATTGAAGTTGTGGATATAGCAGAGCACGCTTGATTCGAACACCTCAATAGTCAGCGAAAAAACACTAACCTGATACATGATGAACATTAAAAAAAGGAAAAACAATATACATGAAAAAATGAAATAACAAAACACAAATATAATTACATAAATTTAAATGAGAAAAAGAAATCTCATAAATTTGACAATGGCGACCTAACCCTATAAAAAATGTTTGAAGCTCAGGGATTCCTTCAAACCTGGATGGACAGTGGCCTTAAGGTTATGAATCCATTTTGATTCTCTCTGTAACAGAGTTTTATCAATATCGCCTCCACGGTCAAAGTCTGGTACAAATTCCAACGCAAAAAACTTCATTTGTGATATGTCAAATGAATGATAAAGCCCCATGTGTCGACTGATAGGGGTCTCCATCTTTTTCTTTTTAATAAGAGATACATGGTCTCTAATTCTGTGAAAAAAAGGTCTTTTGGTTTTACCGACATAAAATGCCTGACAAGTACATGTCATGAGGTAGACAACCCCAATAGTCTTACATGTTGCATAGAAATTTGGCCTAAAAATTTGGCAGGTTGGTAAAATAATTTCAGTAGAATTTGTTAGCAATTCACAGAATTCACATTTCCCGCAAGAAGTACCTTTTCGATGTGTCTTAGTTCTTGATGTTAGATGACTATGAACTAGTTTATCTTTTAATGAAGTAGATTTACGGTAGGTTATCTGTGGATAAGTACCCACATATTTCGAAAGTACATCATCTGTTGAGAGAAGATGCCAATATTTCTCAAAAATGTGACGCACTTTTTTGTGTTTACCAACAAAGTGGTGATGAGGCGGACTTTGGATTCAAATTTCTGTGGCTTCACTTGGTGGATCAACTGATGTCTATCCTTTTGCTTTGCTCTATTATACGAACGTTTAAGGCAATTTCTACTGTAACCTCGTTCCAATAATCGAATCTGAAGTGCTTTGGCCTCAGATTCGAAATCAGCCTCCTTACTGCAATTCCTTTTTAATCTTAAATACTGACTATATGGTATACTCTGGACAAGAGACTCGGGATGAAAACTATCTGCATGAAGAATTGTGTTGCCTGCAGAAGGCTTCCTGTATAGGGAGGAACCAATGGTCTTGTCCTCATTAATGTAGATCTTAATATCAAGAAAGTTTACAGAAACTTGATCACAAATCATCGTAAATTTCAAATTGTAGGAATTAACCTCTAGACATGATAAAAATTGTGATAGCTCATCCCGGGTCCCCGTCCAGACGATAAAAATATTGTCAATAAATCTTTTCCAGACTAAAATATTCTGAAAAAAGCCACTAAATTCTGTGGCTGAAAATATCTCCCGCTCCCAGCCCCCCAGATACAGGTTGGCGTACGATGGGGCACATTTGGTCCCCATCGCCACCCCCTGTACCTGGAGGTAGTGGGAGCGGTCGAATATAAAGATATTGTTGCTTAAAATAAAAAGCAGCAAATCCAAGACAAAATTATTGTATGGCCTGGCTGATGGCCCCCGTTCAGAGAGGAAACCGTCCACAACTCGAGCCCCCAATTTGTGGGGGATCGAGTTGTAAAGGGCCTCCACATCTATGGCCACCAACCAGGCCTGATCAGGTAAACATAAACCATCCAAGGATCGCAGCAGATCAGCTGTATCCTGAATGTAAGAACTCAGGGACTTGACATGCGGTCTCAAGTAGTCATCTACAAGTTTGCTGGCCGCCTCTGTTAAACACCCATTTCAGGATATAATTGGGCGCCCTGGAGGGAAAGAAGCATTTTTGTGTATTTTGGGCAATGCATACATTGTTGGCAGTCTGGGATTTTCAACAAGTAAGAATTCACATGTTTTCTTATCAACCAAATCAGCAAGAAAGGCCTGAGTAATGAGACGTTTATATTTGGTTTGAATATAGGATACCTGAGATACAGAAATAGGGCGATACCATTGGCGGTTGGACAGAAGGTCCATAACCATGAGTTAATCGTTTTTAAGATCCATTAATACAATATTGCCCCCCTTATCGGACGGCTTTATGATCAATTGATCATTCATTTGTAATGAATTGATTGCTTTACGTTGATTAGAATTGATGACTGCCAGATTGCTGTCCTTGAGCATCCCCTCTCTCTGCGCGCACGCTACTGCCTTCCTCTAGCTGGGTATCATCATCCGAGCCTTCAAAAAGTTGGGCATCCTCCTGGAGCATGTACTCAACACTGTGCTCAAACAGTTCGGGGGACTCCTCAGGAGGACATGGTGGGTCTAGGGAAGGGCTGCCTGATGATGCCATTGAGTACGCGTTGGCAGCTGCTCTGCCAGTACCCTGAGCCTGGGTGAGAGAGGATGAGGAGGATAAGGAGGGCTTGGTCATCCATTCTACCAAGCCTTCGGCATGATGCGGCTCAACATGTCCAGCTGCCGAAAACAAGGACAAGCGTGTCCCATGGCCACGTGCTGATGACGATGCACGTCCACGTCCACGACCAGCACTGTTGTCTCTAGAAACAGAGCCTGCTTGCCCTGTGTTCTTGCCTCGGGACTGTCTGCCTCTCCTTGGCGGTCTTCCAGGCATTGTAGTGGGTAGTGTATATTGTGCTGGAGTCACACAGCACACACACTAACTCCTGCAGATGGCTGCCTTAGATGACAGCAACAGGGCCTTATGGCAGATAGAGGCTGCCTTAGATGACAACAACTGGGCCTTATAGCAGATAGAGAGGCTGAGGTGGTTTTATGTGTGATGTACTAACAGAGCACACACAGACTAGCTCCTGGAGATGCCTGTCTGCCTTCGATGACAACAACTGGGCCTTACGGCAGATAGAGACTGCCTTATATGACAACAACTGGGCCTGAGGTGGTTTTATGTGTGATGTACTAACAGAGCACACACACACAGATGCTAGCTCCTGGAGATGCCTGGCTGCCTTCGATGACAACAACTGGGCCTTACGGCAGATAGAGACTGCCTTATATGACAACAACTGGGCCTTATAGCAGATAGAGAGGCTGAGGTGGTTTTATGTGTGATGTACTAACAGAGCACACACACACAGACGCTAACTCCTGGAGATGCCTGGCTGCCTTCGATGACAACAACTGGGCCTTACGGCAGATAGAGACTGCCTTATATGACAACAACTGGGCCTTATAGCAGATAGAGAGGCTGAGTTGGTTTTATGTGTGATGTACTAACAGAGCACACACACACACAGACGTTAGCTCCTGGAGATGCCTGGCTGCCTTCGATGACAACAACTGGGCCTTATAGCAGATAGAGTGACTGAGGTGGTTTTATGTGTGCTGACACACACACTAGCTCCTATAAATCCCTGCCTGCCTTAGATCACAATAGGACAGAAGGTGATAATGCAATGCTGTACTAACAGCATAGGACAGAAGGTGCTACTGCAGTGCTGTACTAACAGCACGCACACACCAGACTAATCCCCAGAATCACAGCAGTTAGACTCAGCAGCAGATAATGTCACCACTCAGCTGCAGTGCAATCAGCAGAATGAATATGTATTCTCTAATGATCAGTATTCACTTCAGTAGTAATGATAATGAATCAGCATCAGCATCAGCAGTCTGCCTATATCAGAA
Source organism: Lithobates sylvaticus (assembly GCA_028564925.1). Taxonomy (NCBI): domain Eukaryota; kingdom Metazoa; phylum Chordata; class Amphibia; order Anura; family Ranidae; genus Lithobates; species Lithobates sylvaticus. The sequence continues at coordinate 303,139,708 of CM053030.1, read as the reverse complement.
TCACAGCCGGAACACATGTGCACTAGGCCGACGGCGCGGCGGCCTTTTATACAGTGGGGTGTGTACTAAAGCCCCTGAGCTATAATTGGCTACAGGCATCCTGCCTGTAGCTAATTATTGCTCTCCTCGCTGCCGGCGCTGTGATTGGCCAAGCATGCGGGGTCACAGTGCATGCTTGGCCAATCATCAGCCAGCAATGCACTGCGCCTGGCGCAATGCATTGCGGGCCGCTCACATCACACGAATGTGATGCGAACGGCCCAAATAGTTCTGGGCTCGCCGAGCAGGCGAACGCCCGGTGCTCGATTCGAACGTGGGTTTGAATCGAACACCGGGCCCATCCCTAGCGGTAAGGTGCATATTACCGCTGACTCATGGTCCAGCAGGCATGGACAGGGACGTTAACTGTCTTTCACAGCCCATTGGGTCACCCTTTTGGCAGCTGGGAAGGATGCAGGACAAGGTGCAGTAGTGTTGGAGGTTGTTCCGCCACCACGCCTCCAAAATTCTACTACTGGTTGTGACACACCTCTCTCCTCCACCCCCTCCTCTTCTTCTTCCTCCATGGCCTCTTCGAGTGCTCTGTCCTCTGAACCAGCGGTGCTCCGTAGGCGTCCAAGGGGCTACACAAGTACGCAGGCAAAAAGATGCCATGCCGTGCTTGCGCTGGTGTGTTTGGGGGACAGGAGCCACACTGGGGCAGAGGTTCTGTCAGCTCTGCAGGGGCAGGCTGAGAGGTGGTTGACGCCACGCCAGCTTAAGCCAGGAATGGTGGTTTGTGACAATGGCACCAACCTCCTCTCCGCCCTGCGACAGGGACAGCTGACCCATGTGCCCTGTATGGCTCACGTCCTTAACCTGGTGGTGCAGCGGTTCTTGGGCAGGTACCCAGGCTTACAGGATGTCCTGAGGCAGGCCAGGAAAGTCTGTGTGCATTTCCGACGATCATATAATGCCAGTGCTCGGCTGGCTGAGCTGCAAAAGGAGTTGAACCTGCCCAAGAACCGCCTTATATGTGACATGCCCACCAGGTGGAACTCAACATTGGCCATGCTGCAGCGACTGCACACGCAGCAGAGGGCCATCAATGAGTACCTGTGTGACTACGGCACCAGGACAGGGTCAGAGGAGCTCAGATGATCAGGGATGCATGCACTGTCCTGTCACCATTCGAGGAGGCCACAAGGATGGTGAGCAGTGACAGTGCATGCATCAGTGACACTGTACCTCTTGTCCACCTGTTGGAACATACGCTGCATGGGATAATGGACAGGGCACTTGAGGCAGAACAGAGGCAGGAAGAGGAGGACTTCCTTGCCTCTCAAGGCCCCCTTTATCCAGACAGTGTTCCTTCTCTCCCACCCATCACACAGGAAGAGGATGAGGAAGAGGAGGAGGAGGATTGTGTCAGCATGGAGGTGGAGCCTGGCACTCAGCATCAGCAGCAGCAGTTTTTTAGGGATGATTTACAGTCCCAAGAAACCAGTAGACTTGTACGAGGCTGGGAGGAGGTGGCTGCGGATCATGTCGTCCTCAGTGACCCAGAAGACTCCGAATCGAATGCCTCAGCTAACCTACGTTGTATGGCCTCCCTGATCCTGCAAAGCCTGCGGAAGGATCCTCGTATTCTTCTGAACCAGGGTGAAGGATCATTACTGGCTGGCCACTCTCCTTGATCCACGGTACAAGGGTAAGGTTGCGGACCTTATCTTGCCGTCGCAGAGGGAGCAGAGGATGAGACATCTCCGGGAGGCCTTGCAGAAAGGTCTGTGCAACGCGTTCCCAGAGACTGGGAGGTTACAAACTCCTTGTCCTGGACGACGAGTTGCTGAGGCTTCGGTCAGTAGCAGAAGGAGCGGTGGGGAAGGTGGACGTCTGACCGATGCGTTCAGACAATTTTTTAGTCCGCAGCACCAAGGTATGATCGGTTCCAGCAACCATCGCCAGCGTCTGATATACATGGTGCAGGAATACCTAGGGGCAAGGTCAGACTGGGACACCTTTCCCACCGAAAATCCTCTGGCTTACTGGGTCTTGAGGATGGATCACTGGCCAGAGCTTGCACAGTATGCAATTGAGCTACTGGCCTGTCCTGCATCCAGCGTTCTTTCGGAATGCACATTCAGTGCTGCTGGAGGCTTTGTCACCGATCACAGGGTGCGCCTGTCCACCGACTCGGTTGATCGACTGACCTTCATAAAGATGAATCAGTCTTGGATCACCACCAGCTACCAGGCACTGAAGCTGATATAACAGAATAATTTATTTTGAAATGTCACATCCCTTCAAGACTGCCTATGCTGATGCTGAGTGACTGTCCTGTTATGTTGACTGACTATCCTCTTCCTCCTCAATGATCCTGATGATAGCTTGGAAGAACATTTTTGTTTCTGGGTGCCACCACCAGTAGCTAAGGCCCAATTTTTCAGCCCCTTTTTAACAGGGGCGTGTAATTAAGCGCTGCGCAAACTGTTGGCGCTATATAAATCCTGTATAATAATAATAATAATAATTACAATTTTTTATGCAATGCTTTGCAACAGGTCTGATTGCTGTGCTCAGAGTACAGTATCTGTGAGGGGTTGCAGTGTTGTGGCACCAGGACCAGTGCCTAAGGCCCAATTTTTCAGCCCCTTTTTAACAGGGGTGTGTAATTACAATTTTTTATGCAATGCTTCGCAACAGGTCTGATTGCTGTGCTCCAAGTACAGTATCTGTGAGGGGTTGCAGTATTGTGGCACCAGCACCAGTTTCCATAAGGCACAATTTTTCAGCCCCTGTTTAACAGGGGCGTGTAATTACAATTTTTTATGCAATGCTTTGCAACAGGTCCGATTGCTGTGCTCCAAGTACAGTATCTGTGAGGGGTTGCAGTGTTGTGGCACCAGCACCAGTGCCTAAGGCACAATTTTTCAGCCCCTGTTTAACAGGGGCGTGTAATTACAATTTTTTAAGCAATGCTTCGCAACAGGTCTGATTGCTGTGCTCCAAGTACAGTATCTGTGAGGGCTTACAGTGTTGTGGCAACACCATCCACCACCACCACCAAAGGCCCAATTTTTCAGCCCCTGTTCAACAGGTGCATGCAATTACAAATCTTGATCTAATAATTCACAGCAGGGCCCATTCCTGTGCCTACCAAGAGTAACTGTGAGGGCTTACAGTGTTGTGGCAACACCGTCCACCACCACCAAAGGCCCAATTTTTCTGCCCCTGTTCAACAGTTGCATGCAATTACAAATATTGATCTAATAATTCAAAGTAGGGCCCATTCCTGTGCCCACCAAGTGTAACTGTGAGGGCTTATAGTGTTGTGGCAACACAAACATGTAATGGGGCAAATTTCTGCAGAGTATATATTCAAAGTATTTCAAACATCCAACTTAGAAACGACTCCTACTTGCAAACGGAAGGAGATAACAGGAAGTGAGAGGAAATCTACCCCTAGGAAGGAAAATTCTATCCTGTTAGATTTCATTTGGGAAAAAGGTATCTCCTCTCTACTGATGCTTTATCACCAGTCCTTGTTTCAATAAAAAACACGCTTTTCCAAAAACATTTGTCATTGGGGTGGAAAGTGAGGTGAAATGTTCTGAACAGGTGCACAGACAGCAAAACAAATGTTACTGGGGTGATAACCCTTCCCTATGTTCTCCAAAAAGCTTAAAAATAGATTTTTTTGGATGGAGCTACACTTAAAAATTTACCTGTTCAAAATTACACACAGATTCTACCTAAGAACAAACCTACAGTCCCTGTCTTGTTTGCACCACCTGTATACTGCTGTTCAGAGTATATAGGGTTGTAGGTATAGGGTTTTATTTTGGGTGCGGAGTTCCCCTTAATATCCATACAAGACCCAAAGGGGCTGGTAATGGGCTGGGGTGGTGATGGGGTAGCCATGCCATTTTTCTCAAAGATTTTCATCCATATTGCCAGGACAAGACTTGACATTAAAGCCGCAAGTGGTTTTAAATTGCTTATTTTTTTCCTTTACAAATGTCATTTTTTGCAGGGACAGATCTAAACACGGGAAACACATGCCACTTCACAGGCATACTTTAGACACCCCCCAGGTACCATATTTAAAGTAATATTTCACTTTTTTTTTTTTCACTTTATGCATCATTAAAATGACTGCTCCCGAAAAAACGTCAGTTTTTAAAACTTCTTTTTGCATTGATACATGTCCCCTGGGGCAGGACCCGGGTCCCCAAACCTGTTTTATGACATTAACATGCATATTAGCCGTTATAATTAGCACTTTAGATTTTGAACGTTCGCGTCCATTGTAACTAATAGGGTTTGAATGTTCGCACAAACTTTCGGTCCGTTCGCAGATTCTGGCTCATCCCTAGTCTTGAGGATGGATCACTGGGTAGAGCTTGCACAGTATGAAATTGAGCTACTGGCCTGTCCTGCATCCAGTGTTCTTTCGGAAAGCACATTCAGTGCTGCTGGAGGCTTTGTAACCGAATCGGTCGATCGGCTGACCTTCATAAAAATTAATCAGTCTTGTTTTACCAGCTACCAAGCACCTGATGCTGATGTAACCATTTTTTTTTTTTAATGTGAGATCCCTTCAAGACTGCCTATGCTGATTCTGAGTGAATATCCTGTTATGCTAAGTGACTATCCTCTTCCTCCTCAATTTTCATGCTGATAGCTTGTAAGAACATTTTTGGTTCTGGGCACCGCCACCAGTGGCTAAAGCCCAATTTTTCTGCCCCTGTTTAACAGGGGTGTGTAATTACTATTTTTGATGCAATACTTTGCAGCAGGGCTCATTCCTGCACTCCAACTATAGTATCTGTGAGGGGTTGCAGGGTTGTGGCACCAGCACCAGTGCCTAAGGCCAAATTTTTCAGCCCCTGTTTAACAGGGGCGTATAATTTAATTTTTTGATGCAATACTTTGCAGCAGGGCTCATTCTTGCGTTTAAACTATAGTATCTGTGAGGGGTTGCAGTGTTGTGGCACCAGTGGCTAAGGCCCTATTTTTCTGCCCCTGTTTAACAGGGGCGTGTAATTACAATTTTTGCTGCAATAATTTGCAGCAGGGCTCATTCATGCGCTCCAACTAGAGTTTCTGTGAGGGGTTGTAGTGTTGTGGCACCTGTGCCTTAGGCCCAATTTTTCTGCCCCTGTTCAACAGGGGCATGTAATTACAATTCTTGATCTAATATTTCACAGCAGGGTCCGTTCCTGCGCCCACCAAGAGTAACTGTGAGGGTTTACAGTGTTGTGGCAACACCAACACCTAAGGCCCAAATTTCTGCAGAGTATATAGGGCAGGCCCCTACTTTCAAACATCCAACTTGCAAACGACTCCTACTTTCAAACAGAAGGAGACAACAGGAAGTAAGAGGAAATCTACCCCTAGGAAGGGAAATTCTCTCCTGTAAGAGTTCCACTAAAAACCCCAAATTTTCTAAATCCAATTGTCATTGGGACAGAAAGTGAGGTGAAATCTTCTGAACAGGTGCACAGACAGCAAAACAAAGGTTACAGGGGTGATAACCCTTCCCTATATTTTCCAAAAAGCTTAAAAATAGATTTTTTGGCTGGCGCTACACTTTAAAAATGTACCAGTTCAAAATTACAAACAGATTCTACTTTAGAACAAACCTACAGTCCCTGTCTTAGTATATAGGGCCTGGGGGCCCCACACCTTTCTTTTTTTTCCCCTTAATATCCATACAAGACACAAAGGGGCTGGTAATGGGCTGGGGGGGGGGGGTACCCATGCCTTTTTTCTCAATGATTTTCATCCATATTGCCGGGACTAGACATTACATTAAAGCTGCAAGCAGTTTTAAATGACTTTTATTCCTTTTAGAAATGTCATTTTGTGCAGGGACAGTTCTAAACACAGGAAACACGTGCCACTTTTGTTGTAGAATCTCATATTAGCCAATGTATTTCATATTATTCATATTGATTTGCATATATTTTATTGATAATATAATTATTATTATTGTTGTTATTAATATTATTATTATTATTATTTAGTAGTGGTCTTATCAATATTATTATTCAATAAGTAAAGCAACAATTATTAATCTTTAATAATGTATACTGTGTTTTCCATAGATTTGGAAAGATTTAATTTTAAATGTTGAACTTTAGGGGCGTGGCCTGGAGCTGCATGAAATAGGGTGTGCAGAGTGAGAGCTCCGTCCGAGCATTCATCCTATTCATATATCCTGCCGGGTTATTTCCTTTAAAAGAGGCACCAGACCGCCCTGGACAGCTACCCTTATTCCTGAAATCATGTCGCCGCTGAAACGGGTCTCGGAGGCTGTAAATAAGCTGGTAAAGTACCGCCACGAGGGCCACGGGAGCGGAGACGAAGATGGCGCCGACCAGGCCCCGGACGAACCAGCCGCGGGCGATACCGCTAAAATACTAGAAGCAGTCTCCCTCTGCCAGGCTACGCTTACCTCGGAGATTGAGGAAGTCAAAATTGATGTCTCCCTAATCAGGCAAGACATTCAGAAGCTGAGGGACCGGGCCGCCGAGACGGAGCGCAAAGTGAGCCACGTGGAGGCAGACATTGCTCCACTGCAGGTGACTACGGAGCAGCTCTAACACCAGCTCAGCGTCGTCCTGCATAAGCAGGACGACATGGAAAACAGACTGAGGAGGTGCAACCTCCGTTTCGTCGGCCTGCCGGAGCGGGCAGAGGGAACTGACCCCCCCACCTATTTGGAAAATCTGCTAATTAAGACGTCTCGTCCACATTTGTGATTGAAAGAGCCCATCGTCTTGCCGCCCGCCCTCCACCAGCCGGAGCGCCACCCAGGACCTTCATAGTGAAGCTCCTCAACTACCGGGACCGGGACACAGTCTTGCGCCTTACCCGTGAGCGTGGCAACATCCCAGTCGGTAATGTAACCGTTGCAGTGTTCCCGTAATTCTCTGCGGAAGTACAGAAGAAGTGGGCGCAGTTCACAGAAGCCAAGCGCCAGCTCCGCACTAAGCATCTCCTCTACGCCATGCTCTTCCCGGCGCGACTGCAGGTTGTATGTGACGGAAAGGCCCGGTTTTTTGAGGATCCCGCGGCAGAGATTTCATGGCTTGAAAGTCGAGAACCGGCCGGCCCTGCACACCGATAGCCCACGCGCTTGCCATTCCTGAGCCTGAACGGCGCTTACCTGAACATGTGTACTTCTCCCCTGCGTGATCCGAGTGTCTTCCTCAACCTACTTAACGATGTCCCCTGCTTCAGCTGCTGACCATACTGATACCCTCCTGCAACCCTTACCATCGCGGCCGATGAAGCAAGCTACTCAACCGATACTGCTGTAAGGTGCCCATGATGCGTTCTCTATGTGAAGATTCTTCTTTCATCAGAACTGTGAGTTACCTATGCTCCCCCCTCCCTCCCCTCCCTCTTACTTGTACAGGAACTATTACCCCCCTGAAGAGAACCCTCTCCCAGGACTGCCTGGCTGTGGACTCGTGCCTCAGTGCCGCACGTTTGCTCTCCCCCTCACACACTGACCCCCGTTCACCCTGTCCCACTCGGACGCCCCATATGCTCTTACCTGACTGGCGGAAAAAAACAGCACCCCTACCTCACTGCGAGCTCTGCAGTTCGTACATTTGTTCGCCCCCTTGTTCTAACATGATTGCTGGTGATTCGGGTGAGCTTCTAGCCCAAAGGTTTGTAACACCAGCCACACCTCAGTTTCCCTGGCCAGCTGCCACCCCCATGGCTGTGGAGGGTGGCTGTTCTCTTGGTTTGCCATGCTGGTCCAGTGTTGGCGAAGTTTGCAATTCTATGTTACTATTACTATTGCTGATTGTACAACCCTCTTTTTTGACATGCTATATGCTAATGTTACACCTTGCGTACCACCGAATGTGCCTTAATGACTGTATGCTTTCATGCTTACTGCCTTACAATGTATATGTATTGCAAAAATTACATGCTGCGGGTTTCTCCCTGAGGGTCCGACTGCCCAGGCTGCCTCTCCCACTATCAGAGACATACTTACCGAGACCGAGATGCTGAGAACGGTTCACCCTTGCGACCCGGCGCAATCTGCCCCCTGGTGATGAGACAGGGAACAAACGGCACCAGGAGGCACAGGTCACCTCCGACAGGTAGGCGGAACTGGTGAGAAGCCTGGAGGAGATGTGGACCTGGCCCGGGCAGACCGGCAGATGGCAGGAAGGAGAGGCAGGAACCCAAACACCCGGCTGGGGGTCTAACACCGGTCACTGAGCAGCCAGTTGCTACGCAAGTCCAGAATGCAGGCCGGGAGTCAAACACAGGATCAATGGCAAGTCTGTGAAAGCAGGCCGGGGGTCAAACACAGGATTAATAGCAAAGTCTGTGGAGGCAAGCCGAGGGTCAAACACAGGATTAATAGCAAAGTCCGTGGAGGCAAGCCGAGGGTCAAACACAGGATCAAGCAGCAAAGTCCGTGGAGGCAAGCCGAGGGTCAAACACAGGGTCAAGCAGCAAAAGTCCTTTGAGCAGGCAGGGGTCAAACACAGGAGGAAGCAGCGGAGTCCGTTAGCAAGCCGAGGGTCAAACACAGGAGGAAGCAGCAGTCCGTAGAGCAAGCCAGGGGTCAAACACAGGGATCAGATCTGTTTTTTTACACAGGGACGCACAGGCACTAAGCTGGAAAGACAGACCAGCAAAGTGCCTGTGCGTCACGCAGCTTTTATAGGCGCCCAGAGGACGCTAATTGTGCGCCATAGCGCACAAGCGTGCGCTAGTGCGCATGAGCGAGCGCCGGACCGCTGAGCCGCGAGTGCGCATGCGCCGGAGCGCCGGGCCCCGCGCATGCGCACTGGAATGCGGGTCGCTCGTCCGGCGCCGGAGCCCTGACAGTGCCCCCCCCGAGGGGTGGCCTCTGGACACCCAAACTGGCCATTAGCTCAGGGTGAGCCTGGTGGAATGCCTGGATCAAACGTGGGGCGTGTAGGTTCCTTGAGGGTTCCCATGAGTTGTCCTCGGGAGGGTAACCCTTCCACCTAATCAGGTATTGGAGCTGCCTGCCCTTTTTCCTGCAACTCAGAATTTTCTCCACCTCAAACTCCTTCTCGCCCTCGACTAAAACAGGAGGAGGAGGTGTTTTTTCCCTGCCAGGGAAAGGGCTGGGGGTGGTGGGTTTCAAAAGGGAAGCATGAAAAACAGGATGAATCCTATAACTTGGTGGTAGATCAAGTTCGAAGGCCACAGGGTTTACTATCCTTTTGACTTTGAATGGGCCGATGAACCTTGGCCCCAATTTTCGGGAGGGGACAGGTAATTTCAGGTTGGTGGAGGACAGCCAGACCTCTTTGTTGACCCCAAACGCCGGATTCTCTTTCCTCCCTTTATTAAAGTGCTTGCTGTACCCTTCTTGGGCCTCTTGCATACATTTTTGCAATTTTTGGAAATTGATTTGTAGGGACTCCACACGCTCTTGAGCTGCAGGGACAGAGTTTTCCGGGGGGGATTCGGGAAGAAATGAGGGGTGGAAGCCGAAGTTGGCCCAGAAAGGTGTTTGCTTGGTGGCGGAGTGGACAGAGTTGTTATACGCAAACTTGGCGTATGGTAAGAGGGTAGACCAGTCATTTTGGGAATCAGAGCAGAAGCAACGGAGGTACTGTTCTGCCGCGTACACACGAAGGGACTTTGCCCGCCGGACCTAGTCCGGCAGACAATCCGCCGGACTTTCCGAGCGTGTGACTTGCCCACACACGCCCGGACTTCTCCGGCGGACAATCCACGGGAAAACGTTTTGAAAATGAACGGACTTGCCCACACACGGAGCAGTCAGTTCATTTAGAACGTAACTTCAGGTACGTAGCTAGCGTAGGCAGTAAATGCCGGCGCGCTAGCTCCGTCACCTGGCATGGATTTAAAGGGACTCCCCACGCCGAAAAACGGCATGGGGGTCCCCCCCAAATCCATCTCAGACCCTTATCCGAGCACGCAGCCCGGCAGGCCAGGAAAGGGGTGGGGACGAGCGAGCGCCCCCCCTCCTGAGCCGTACCAGGCCGCGTGCCCTCAACATGGGGGGTGCCCTGGGGAAAGGGGGGCCGTGCGGCCCCCCCACCCCAAAGCACCTTGTCCCCATGTTGATGAGGACAAGGGCCTCTTCCCGACAACCCTGGCCGTTGGTTGTCGGGGTCTGCGGGCGGGGGCTTATCGGAATCTGGGAGCCCCCTTTTATAAGGGGGCCCCCAGATCCCGGCCCCCCACCCTATGTGAATGAGTATGGGGTACGATGTACCCCTACCCATTCACCTGTGTAAAATGTAAAGTAAAAAACCACACTTTTGAAAAAATAATTTATTGCAATGCTCCGGGGGTCTTCTTCCGTCTTGGGGGTCTTCTCGCCGGACTCCTCCGCCATTTACCTAGCTCTTTTACCGAGCGGAGAAGTCCGGCTACCTTCGTCGTCGTCGTCTGGGGGTCTCGATCCGCCTTCGGGGGTCTTCCGGGGTCTCTTCTGTTCTTGCCGCTGTCGTCTTCCGGGGTCTTCCGGGGTCTCTTCTGTTCTTGCCGCTGTCGTCGCTTTCTGCGCCGCCTTCTTCTTACGCCTTCTTCTTGTTCTTCTTGTTGTTCTTCTTCTTCTTCCGATGTTGACACGTCGCTCTCTCTGGCCGGAATGCCAGAGCCGCGCTGTGCTGGGACTTATATAGGGACAAGGGGACAGGGTCACATGCTCATGTCACATGGTGACCCCGCCCCCTTGTGATGTCACAGTCCCGGAGGATGCTGGGACTGTGACATCACAAGGGGGCGGGGTCACCATGTGACATGAGCATGTGACCCTGTCCCCTTGTCCCTATATAAGTCCCAGCACAGCGCGGCTCTGGCATTCCGGCCAGAGAGAGCGACGTGTCAACATCGGAAGAAGAAGAACAACAAGAAGAAGAAGGCGGAAGAAGAAGAAGAAGGCGGCGCAGAAAGCGACGACAGCGGCAAGAACAGAAGAGACCCCGGAAGACCCCGGAAGACCCCCGAAGGCGGATCGAGACCCCCAGACGACGGCAGCGACGACGAAGAAGGTAGCCGGACTTCTCCGCTCGGTAAAAGAGCTAGGTAAATGGCGGAGGAGTCCGGCGAGAAGACCCCCAAGACGGAAGAAGACCCCCGGAGCAGTGCAATAAATTATTTTTTCAAAAGTGTGTTTTTTTACTTTACATTTTACACCTTAGGTGAATGGGTAGGGGTACATCGTACCCCTACCATGTTGAGGGCACGCGGCCTGGTACGGCTCAGGAGGGGGGGGGGGGCGCTCGCTCGTCCCCACCCCTTTCCTGGCCTGCCGGGCTGCGTGCTCGGATAAGGGTCTGAGATGGATTTGGGGGGGACCCCCACGCCGTTTTTCGGCATGGGGAGTCCCTTTAAATCCATGCAAGGTGACGGGGCTAGCGCGCCGGCATTTACTGCCTACGCTAGCTACGTACCTAAAGTCACATGCTAAATGAACGGACTTTCCGATGAGCGGCAAGTCCGTTCATTTCAAAAGTCCGGCGGACTAGCCTACTAACGGCGGGATTGTCCGCTGGACTGCCAAGTCCAGCGGATAATTTTAAAACAAAACTTAAAACTTTAGTCCACCGGATTTTTTGAAAAAAAGTCAGTCGGAGGCCCACACACAAGGGGATTATCCCCTGGACTTGAGTCCAGGGGATAATCCCGCGGGATAGTCCCTTCGTGTGTACGGGGCATTCCAGTGTCTGGTTGGTCCTTTCCGTTTGACCGTTGCTCTGGGGGTGGTAGGCGGAAGACGAGCAGATTTTTATTTCAAGGGACTTGCATAATTCTTTCCAAAATTTTGAAGTAAACTGGGTACCTCTGTCCGAAGTGATGCTTTTGGGTACCCCGTGAAGTCTTACGATTTTCTTAAAGAATATGTCACCGGTGTTGGAGGCGGACGGGGTACCCACCAAGGGTGAAAAATGTGCCATCTTAGAGAGCCGGTCCACGATGACGAGAATAGTGGTTTATTCCCCAGAAGGGGGTAACTCTACGATAAAGTCCATGGAGACTTCTGCCCAAGGGCGTTCAGGGATGGGTAGAGGTCTTAGTAGCCCCCAGGATTTGGTCTTAGGTCCCTTGCTGCGCTGGCATGGAACGCAGGAGGCGACATAGTCCCTACAGTCCTGCCTCCAGCCTGGCCACCAAAAGGAATGAGAGATAAGCTCAGTGGTTTTCCTGGAACCAAAATGGCCTGCTAACTTGTGGTCATGAAAGGTTTCAAGTACAAGGGGTCTTACTCCAAGGGGGACGAAGATCTTTTCCCCAGACCACAGGAGATCGTCGTGTTTGGCCAGAGAAAGGTTGGTAGGGGCCTGGTCATGTTCAGTAGCAGTTTTGATCGTAGTCATGAGATCCACCTGAGTAAGCAGGCCGAAGTTTTGAGGGGACAAGATAGTGCTAGGTTTGGTTTCTTGGGTAGACTCTAGGAACATGCGGGAGAGCGCATCGGCCTTTCCGTTTTTGGAGCCTGGTCTATAGGCGATGAGAAAATTGAATCTCGAAAAGAAGAGGGCCCATCTAGCCTGCCTGGGTCTCAGTCGTTTGGCTGTCCTGAGATATTCGAGATTTTTATGGTCGGTCCAGACCATAACAGGGTGAGATGCCCCCTCCAAGAGGTACCGCCATTCTTCAAGGGCAAATTTAATGGCTAGCAGTCCCCTGTCCCCCACGTCATAATTCCTCTCTGGCGGGCTCAGCTTTCGGGAGGCAAAGGCCACTGGGTGAAGGAGGGCCTTGGCGCCCTGGCGCTGGGAGAGGATGGCACCGAGAGCAGTTTCGGAGGCATCCACCTCCAGTACAAAGGGCAATGCGGGGTTTGGGTGCCGTAGGATCGGGGCGGAGGAGAACAGGGACTTCAACTGGGCGAAGGCCTTCTGGGCTTCTGAGGACCAACGGAACTGACTGTGTTGGTGGGTGAGTAATGATAAATCTCTGATAAAAGTTGGTAAACCTCTGACGCACATCGCTTAAACTAATTACCTGGAATATGCGGGGGCTTGGTGCCAAACCTAAGAGAATAGCTGTCCTCTCCTACCTTAAGGCTGCACGAGCTGACATTTCTGTCCTCGTTGAAACCCATATAGTGGGCCAAGCCCAAATGTCACTTAAAAGGCCTTGGGTGGGTTGGCTATACCATGCTCCCCTCACCTCCAACTCCCGGGGGATTGCCATCCTTATAGCCAAGTCGGTGCAGTTTCAGCTACATGAGCTGCAGTCGGATCCTCAGGGTAGATCCCTTTTTCTCCACGCCACCATAAGTGGACTCGAAGTGCTCCTTATGACATTTTATATACCGCCGCCATTCCAATTTGGTGCCCTCCAGGAAGGTCTCACCTTTATGGCTAAGCACCCCACAGTGCCTGCAATGTGGCTAGGCGACTTCAATATGACCATCAACCCCAGCCTAGACAGACTCAGTACATCTGCCCAAACGCCCCCCATCCCGTCCACCACCCGATTCGGCAGGCTTCTTGCTGAATTTACCATGACGGATTCCTGGAGGCACAAATACCCAGACAAAATAACTTTCTCATGCTTTACCCCCTCACACATGGCCACGCATAGACCTGATTTTACTGTCCCCTGCCCTGCTGCCGGACCTCATTGACGTGGGGTTTGGCAGCAGAGTGCTTTCGGACCACTCCCCCTATTGGGCAACGCTGCGACTCCTGACATCTCCTGTCCCCCGCAAGTGGCGGCTGAACCCCTTTTGGCTCTCCGTTCTTCCAGATCTGGAGGCAGTCGATCGTGAGTGAACACATTTTTTCAATACAAACCTTGAAACGGCGTCCATGGGCGCGGAATGGGAGACCTTTAAAACTCATGCCCGCCTAATACTTTCCACGTGCATAAACAGACAAAAAGTCGCGTCCAAGACCATACTGCAACAGTCTGAGGAGAGGCTCCGCTCCCTGAAACAGGTGTTCCTTGCTGACCCCTCCGCAGCTAATGCTTCCCTCCTCCGTGTACAAACTAGACTGACTGATCAGTTACACTTTGAAAAAGCAAAGCAACACATATTCTTTAGCAAGCAACATATCTTTAAGCATGGCGAACGGGCGGGCAAACTTCTTGCCTACATAGCTCACCTTAATCATACTCCCCCCGTGGTGGTCCAACTTCGGACTGCGTCGGGGGAAGTGATCTCTGACCCCAGCCAGGTGGCAGGGGAATTTAAACAATTTTACTCAGACCTCTACACCTCCACTGCATGCCACACTCCGGCTGACCTGACCCAATTCCTCCAGACAGTGGACTTCCCTCACCCCTCTCCAAATCAATCAGCTTGACGCACCCATAACCTCAGATTGCATTGCCGAAGCGATATCACTTCTCCCAACCTCCAAGGCATCTGGCTCTAATGGCCTCCCCTTGGAATTCTACGCACACTTTCAAGAAACTCTTGTCCCCAAACTGCAAAAACTCTACACCCACATTTACGACTCTGAGACCCTCCCTCCCTCTATGGGGGAGGCTCTCATTGTCCTCATACCCAAACCCGGTAAGGATCCCCTTTTTCCTGAGTCCTACCGCCCCATATCCCTCCTACAGTTGGATGTTAAAATCCTAGCCAAAATTCTTGACCTCCGCCTCAACAAAGTTATCCTCAGCCTAATCCACCCGGACCAAACGGGCTTTATGCCCGATAAAAACAAAGCGTTCAATCTCCGTAGGCTGCATATGAATCTACAGGCAACACACGACAACACAGGATCTAGGGTGGTGGTGAGCCTGGATGCCGCAAAGGCATTTGATTCTGTGGAGTGGAGGTACCTATGGAAGGGCCTTCCCAGGTTTTGCTTCGGCTCAAAATTTATCAAGTGGTTACAACTTCTCTACCAGGCTCCCACTGCCCGGATCCAGGTTAACGGCAGGTTATCTGACCCTTTCACACTCTCAAGGGGTACCCTTTAAGGTTGCCCCATATCACCGCTCCTATATGCCCTCGCGGTTGAACCCCTGGCCATAGCAATCAGAGCTCACCCCCACATCAAAGGCCTCCGAACGGGACACATAACTGAGCTAATTAGCCTATATGCCGACGACATGCTCCTTTACCTGGAGGACTCAGGTCCCTCTCTGGAGGCCGCGCTCCAACTTATCAAACACTTTGGCGAATACTCAGGGCTGCAAATTAACTAGTCGAAGTCCCAAATCCTCCCACTGGACCTGGGAGCCCCTACGGCATAACAGGCTGCACTACCACTGGTTAGGGCTAGCCAAATGAAGTAGTTGGGAGTACAATACACTAGAGCCCCTGAGGAGTACACAAGACTCAATATTGAACCTCTCTTTGCTCTCCTTAAATCCAAGACCCAAACCTGGTCCTGACTCCCCCTTGGGGTTATGGGCCGCATCAACCTAATCAAGATGATCCTCCTCCCCAAGCTGCTCTACCTGTTCTAGCATGCTCCCCTATGCATCCCCCTAAGAATCTTTAAGTCCATGGAAGCCATACTTAACCCTTTTGTCTGGGGTCCCTCCCGCCACAAGCTTTCCTGGAAGACCTTAAAGTGCCCAGTGCACCTAGGCGGCACTGCCCTCCCCGACCTTCTCATATACTACATAGTGTCCCAACTCTCCCATTTTTATTATTTTGATAAGATAGACAAGGACCGTTACCTGGCGCTGGTCTCTTCATCCAGCCAAGGTCCGGTCTCCCACCCACTGCAGGTTCTCCTCTGCGGCACCCACGGCCTTCCCACCTCTCCTAAAACCATGCTTGCCCATCACTGTAAAATTTGACAACTAGCCATCAATAAAACCAAAGCCCCTCCCATCCACGCCCACACTCCCCTATGGAATAACTCCCACCTACCTGAGCTCCTCACGGTACCTGACCAGTCTCTCTGGATAGCCAAGGGAATTATATTCCTTTCACAGGTACTGAGGGGAGGCTCGATTAGACAGTTCAAGGCCCTCAAGGACGACTTTGACCTCCCCAACCAAATGCTCTTCCGTTACCTTCAGCTCCGGCATGCTCTCAGCTCCCAATTTACTGGACCCGCTCCCAAGTTGGAATCACTGTCCCCCGTGGGTGTGATCCGGGGGCAGGATCCCAAGAAACTAATCTCCTACTTTTACAATCATTTACTATTACCTGAGGCCACTTTGCAGGCGCACAACCTAAAACCCAAATGGGAGGCAGACCTGGGCGCTGTGGAGCATGAGGAGTGGGAAGATGCACTCGCTGTCTCCAAACTAGTATCACCTAAACTGTCGGACAGACTCACTCATTTGTACATTCTGCATAGGTCATACCTCACTCCGACTCGTCTATCTAGGTTTAATCCTGACCATGACCCCTCTTTTCCTAAATGCAGAGACTCTGGTGGCACAGTCTATCACCTAATATGGGCTTGCCCACGCATTCAAGAATATTGGTCACAAGTCATCAAGTTTCTACATGATCGAATGGGATCACCCGTGTCCCTATGCCCCCGCCAATGCTTATTAGGGATCCTTCCACTCCCCGAGGAAGAAAAGTACCTCTCTATATTCCTGCAGGAGTCCCTATTTCTAGCCAGAATGCAGATCGCCCGCACCTGGATCAAAGCGAACCCCCCCCACCCTCCAAGCATGGATAGCTGCCATTAACGATATCCTCCTCTTTAAGAAGATACTGTACCTCCACCGAGGCTGCCCGGCCAAATACAATAAAGTATGGGACAGGTGGATCGATGACCCAGACACGTGCCTGCCCTAAGAGTGATCTACTGCCCCCCCAACCACCCGCGCCCCCCCTCCAGACACACTCTAACATGCAAGGCCAAACCCGCTCCACTGAGTACTGAGTCTGCATGGCATACCCTGCACATACCACTATGACTGATGGGCATCAAGGCCCTACAACCCTGCTGTAGGGCGCTTTAGAGTCCCCAAAAGAAAGAAACTCCACTGAAACCCACGGTGCTACACTATTCTGGAATGTGTAATGCATCTCTTCTTCTGTGTTGGTATATACTCCATCAAACATGTAAATTTTTTCACCCGTTGCTATAGTGCCTGTTGCACTTAAGATATGAATATGTATCCTTGTTTGGTTTATGCTCAATAAACTTGGTTTTGATTAAAAAAAAAAAAAAAAATGTTGAACTTTAGATGACCTCTCTGCTTCTGTCTCATACTTTTATAGTTTACTGGGTGAAAGTTCATTAGAATAGTTTCAAGTTATATATTGTCAAGTCCTTGAAATACATATAAATCAGACAGATAAGATAAGAATACAGGTGGTTAAAAAAATTAGGTGGAATATGGGAAAGTTATGTAAAGAACATTAAATTAAGTTTGACAAGGTCAAAGAAAGGTCTGCTTGAGTCCTCGTTAAAACTATCTATGTATGTTAATAATTAGACAATATGAATAGATAGTTGGCTTTGCATATGTGTGTGTGTATGTATATATATATATATATATATATATATATATATATATATATATATGTGTGTGTGTGTATATATGTGTATACATATTGTAAGTGATAAAGTACTTTTACACATAGGATTATACAATAACACATATAACACGTCTGGTGGGGTTATTGAAAGTTCATTCTCTCATGATCGTAAATCTGTAATTCTTGAACTTGGTTAAACCTTTTAAAGATAAGGAGAGTTTAATAACACAGCTGGGTGCCAGACTGTCTCTACACAGGTGTTTTTAATTGGACAAGAGCAGTTATAAATCTTTTTAATGAACATATAGGAATTCTGGGAGGAAATAAGTTTGTCTGGTTATAGAACAGGTGTCAGATTTATGGTTGGTTACATTGACGTAGATCTTAGCGACCAATCATATGTAGGAAATATGGCTGAGATAGGCTCGCAAAAGGGTATATAAATGCAAGCTCTACAATTGTTTTTCAGACAAGTCAGATAGGAGCTCAAAAGGCTGATGGGCAAATATCTGTTCGAAACTTGTCTCCTCATACAAGTCAGAGAAGACTTCTTAACTTGTTCCAGTGTGGTCTCAGGCGAATTTCCCTCATGAACATGGTCGAGCTGGAACCCAGAACTCTGAGGGGACCAGACCACTGGCCGATCGGCTAATCCCTATCAGGTGACGGGTTCCCAAGAATTGGCAGAAAAGACCCATTCTGGTTCAAGGTGAGAACAATTCACAATTGTTTCAATTTGGTTAGGGAATAAGAATACCTATATCTAATATGCTTTCATTGTAAGAAACTGTATAAATTAGACCTGTATCTTGTAATACTTTGAACATAAACCTGTATTTTATCAGCTGTTAATAAACCTGCATTGCTTAAGTTCTGCCTGGTTCGATACTTTACTATTCGACTTCACTTTACAGGCATACTATAGACACCCCCCAGGCATGATATTTAAAGGAATATTTCACTTTTATTTTTTCACTTTAAGCATCATTAAAATCACTGCTCCTGGGGGGGCGTGGCCGGCCGCGGAGTAAGATGGACGCTTAATCCACACACTCCGCTCAGCCCTGGGACAAACCGCAACTCTCCGCCTAACACAGCAGCCTTTCTCCCCTCTCTCCTACATCAGAGGGGAGCTGGAACTCTGCCGATCACAGCGGTATGTCAAAACTGACATACCGCTGTATGAATAACTCACGCCGCCTCACGGACTTCTTCCCTCCTCCAGCCCAAGCGTCTCTCCCTCCTCCAGCCCAAGCAGCTGTGGCACCACAAGACCCCACTGACGTTCTAGATGACATGGACAGCACTGAGCCTGATCTCTCCTCTCCTCAGAACTCCCCCACTGACAGAGGTAAGCGGGCAGCACAATCCCCAGCACCCTCTCCCTCCAAAGCCCCACTATACAAAAAACAACATTGGGACACACATGAGGGGAATGAAAGCTCACAGGAATCCCTAGCTGCCTTACCTGCTACTGATCAGCCTGCCTCAGAACACACATTGAAACTGATGCTACTGTCCTTACAAAAGGACCTGCGTAATGAGCTCCGCTCATCCCTATCCTCCCTCCATTCCAGAATGGACCACATTGAGGAGCGTACGGACGTACTTGAGCGGCAAATCACAGACCATGCTTCTGCCCACCATGAAGCTTCTGAGGCGTTTCACCAACAAGCCCAAGAAATCCAATACCTGCAAGCTAAAGTCACTGATCTCGAGGACCGTTCCAGGAGGAACAATATAAAACTCAGAGGTATCCCTGAAACTATCAAACCTCCAGACCTCATCTACTATGTCCAGCAATTGTTCCTCAAACTTATTCCTCAACTATCACAAGCCGATCTTGCTATTGATCGCGCTCACAGGATCGCAAAACCAAATTACCTACCCGAAAAAGTTCCGCGAGACGTGCTAGCACGTGTTCATTTCTTTCAAACTAAAGAAAAAGTCATGATTGCTGCCCGCACTAATGCTCCCCTGCCCGATCCTTACTCTTCAATCACGCTCTACACAGATATCTCGGCTGCCACAGCGCAAAAACGTAAAGAATTTGCTCCAGTCACTACTGTCCTTCGTGACCGCAACATCACTTACAAGTGGGGTTTTCCCACGAAATTGATGGTGACATTCCAAAATCAATCCACTACCATTTTCACCCCTAAAGAGGGCATCAAAAGACTACTAAATTGGGGCCTCATCTCCTCACCCCCACCAGTGATGGACCCCCGCAGACCACAATCCTCCAAGCAAGGTCGCGAAAACACTAATCGCGCCTCGTCCCACGATCAACTTCTACGCTGACACCCTAATCTCCTTCATGGCCAACAATGTTCCTAAACGAACGCTTTGGACATCACTTCTGTCCGTTACAACTGAATGTCCCAGATGAGTATTACATGCCCACTTTGAATTTTCATTTTCTTCTTTCTTTTTTCTGTTTTTCGTGTATACTCCCCCCTGGATAACATAAAGTGCTACGCACCCTATTACACGTTCTATACTGTAATACGAATTCTACAACTTATTTTTATTGCTATTTACGTTGTGTTTATTGCACCTATTGTTCAATTTAGTCATCAATAAGTACTGTTATATATTGTAAACGGCTTAGTGTGCGAATCACAGGTGTTCTCCTCCCTCCCCCTTTTCGTCATCTCAACACCCAGTTTTACACATACTTACTATGTCTCTTAACATTGCCTCCCTGAATGTCAAAGGCCTCAACTCTCCCTTTAAACGCCATTTACTATGGAAAGAAGCACTGAGACTTAACGCAGATCTCATGTGCGTGCAAGAAACCCACCTCTCATCTCTTAAACCACCATCTTGTTCCCACAAACAATTTCCCTACTGCTTCTTTGCCAACTCCCCTAAGAAGAAAGCTGGAGTCCTCATAGCTATTCGCTCTCCTGTAGCGTTTCAGCTAATACACTCAGAAATAGACGTATATGGCAGATATATTATACTGCATGCCTCTATTAACAATCACACGCTGACGATTGTCAATCTCTATGCCCCCCATAGTTGCCAGGGCCAGTTCTATAAAAACATCATTAGAAAACTAGCACCTTTCCGACAGCACCCCCTAATCATCTGTGGGGATTTTAATCAAATTATAGACCCAATCCTTGACTCCTCCAACCCACTGAGGAGACAATCCACCGCTCTCTCATCTCTACTTCATTCCGAAGATCTATATGACCCATGGAGATGCCTACACGACAATGAGAAGGAGTATACCTTTTATTCGCA
Source organism: Lithobates sylvaticus (assembly GCA_028564925.1). Lineage (NCBI taxonomy): Eukaryota > Metazoa > Chordata > Amphibia > Anura > Ranidae > Lithobates > Lithobates sylvaticus. The sequence goes on along the minus strand of CM053030.1, from coordinate 303,119,061 downwards.
CACGCAGAAATCCTATTCCAGGATAGATATGTTTCTGGTAGACAAATATACCCTCCAAACAGTACAAAATGCAACAATTGACACCATCACGTGGTCTGACCATGCCCCTATTCTGCTCAAGCTTTTTCCTCCTAACCCTAATCAATTAAAAAAAATTTGGAGGCTTAACACATCCCTTATCTCTCGCCCTCATCTCCAGAAACATGTCGCATCCGAAATTGAAAACTACTTCCTGCTAAATAACAATTCTGTATCGAACCCTACTGTATGCTGGAATGCGCATAAAGTGTGTCTCAGAGGTTTACTTATTAAACTAGGGGCCCGTGAGAAAAAGGAACGCAATGCTACCACCACAAAAATACTAGAACAGCTACGCTCTCTTGAAAGCGCTCACAAAGCCCAACCCTCACCACTCCTACATGCCGAGCTACAGAATATCAGACAAAAACTAAGCGAACATTTACACTCAAACTTTGACCTATCTTTGAAAAGGTTACGGCTAAATTTTTATGCACACCATAACAAGCCGGGAGCCTGCCTTGCTAGACAGCTCAAATGCCGCCTAATGCACACCAAAATCTCACACCTCACATCCACTACCAACACTCGCCTTACTAATCCCAAAGACATAGCCGATCGATTCAGTCAATTCTATGCCAAATTATACAACTTAGCCATCACCGGTGAAGCCCTCTCTCCCACATCAACTGATATTGCGGGATTCCTAGACCATTTACATCTACCATCTCTATCTCCCAACCAATTACATTCCATTTCTCAACCCTTCACGGTCTTGGAATTGGAAAATGCTATAACCTCCCTTCCTTTACATAAAGCACCTGGACCCGATGGCTTTAGCAATGAGTACTACAAACAATTCTCTACGTGGTTAGCCCCATATCTCTGCAACTCATTCAATCACATTCTCTCCACAGGCTCCATTCCTTCGGAAGCACTTGAAGCAACCATCACCACAATTCCCAAACCAGGCAAACCAGCTGACGATCCGGCTAGCTATAGACCAATTTCTTTATTAAACACTGACACGAAGCTATACGCTAAGCTCCTAGCTTCACGTATTTCCGATATCATCCCCCACTTGGTCCACCCGGACCAAGTGGGTTTTGTTAACGGGAGACAGGCATCTGATGGCACCCGCAGATATATTGATTTGTTGCAATGGGTCGAACACCATCGAACGCCTTCTCTGTTCATCTCTCTAGATGCAGAGAAGGCGTTCGATAGGGTAGACTGGAATTACCTGAAAGCAGTCCTAATAAAATTTGGCTTCTCTGGCCCTATACTGAATGCCATATTAGCTTTATACTCCTCTCCCAGTGCCAAAGTCATAAATTCGGGTATTGTCTCAGATCCCTTCCACATATCCAATGGTACTCGTCAAGGCTGCCCTCTATCCCCATTACTTTTTACTCTTATCATGGAACCTCTAGCACATTCCATTCGTTCAAACCCCGCAATTTCCAGCATTGAGATTGGACAGTGCAATCATACAATCGGCCTTTATGCAGACGATGTGATCGTTTCTATTACCAACCCCATATTGTCTCTCCCACACCTTCATAAAACCCTGGACCTTTTCAGCAAAGCATCTTTATACAAAATTAACTACTCTAAATCTTGTATGATTGGAGTTAATATCGATCCTACCACCAAGCGTAGCATTGCTCAACTCACCTCTTTCTCATGGGCCCCTGACTCCACTCTCTCTTATCTAGGTATCCGCTTGACTACTCCTACTTCCCGCCTACTTTTCCTTAACTTTTCATACCTGGTTACCAATCTACAAAAAACTATACAAAATTTAAGCAACGTGCAAGCATCATGGGCCGGACGTATCGCACTTACCAAAATGTATCTCCTTCCTCATGTACTATACCTATTTCGAACTTTACCTATCCCCTTCCTACAGTCCCAGCTCAACAAACTCAAGCTATCCTGACCTCCTTCATATGGAATGGGAAACACCCCAGAATTAAAAGATCTACCCTTTGTTCACCGACGTCTACTGGCGGAATGGGAGCTCCTAACATCTCAGCATACTTCAAAGCAACTATTCTGGCTCAAACCAAATATTGGTGGAAAGCAGAAACTCAATTCCCGTGGTTACAAATTGAAACAACAGTCATGGAAACTTATCTTGGACTGAACCTTAGTGCGCTACTCTTGCAACATCATACAAAGCTCAGCTATCTCTCTACGGTCAATGCAACTCTTAAAACATGGCGGGCAACTCTGCAACAGCTAAGTGGCATTCCTCATCGGATACTTCAGGTCATACCTCTCAGAACTCTACAAACGATCCTACCTGATATCCCAATCTCAAACTGGATAAATAAAGGAATTACTGTCATTGGAGATCTATACCATAATTCCTTGCTCTCATCCTTTCAGCAACTACAAAAGACCTACTGCATTCCTTCCAGAGACTTTTTTGTATACCTCAGAATTCGCTCTGCGCTCTCACGGGTAATCTGGTCACAAAATCCTTTCTTTTGGCTCTTATTACAATTCTACAATGTAGAGAATACCCGTCTAAAGGGCATCTCATATATTTACAAGCTACTCACTAACCCAGATCAGGATATCAAATCTGCTGCTATGCTGAAATGGGAAGATCATCTCAAATGTACTTACACTCACCAGCAATGGTTTAGCGCCCTCAGAAGGCCGCTGAAATTCTCCCGTTGTATCACACACTGGGAATCAGTACAAAAAATCCTACATAACTGGTACCTCACACCATCTAAATTGGCAAAAATATACCAAAACTCATCCGACTCCTGCTGGAGAACTTGTGGCCACTCTGGCACTTCAATACATATTTGGTGGTCTTGTCCCAAATTGACAAACTTTTGGGCTGCCCTTACGAAACTCCTTTCCTCCATCCTATCAACTCCTATTTCACTGTCTTCACATTTGATCCTTTTTGGATTAGGCTTTGACTCCTGGCCCCCGGATACTCACCTCATTCTAACTCACGTCCTTATTGCTACCAGGTTGACAATTGCCAGAAAATGGAAATCTCCCGACCCCCCCACACTCACAGAGGTGGTTCATTTGCTTAACACCCATTGTCTCATGGAATTCATGTATGCCAGGGCCCACTTGCGAGTCCCCGCATTCCTGAGCAGATGGCATCCCTGGTTAGTACACCCTAAATGTAAACCCCTCTCTCAAACTCCTAAGCTTGTAACACAACCCTAACATATTAATACCCGAAAGGAATACCTGCTCTATCTCTACTGTCACTGGTATATGGCCCTAGATGTTATGGGCCACATATCTTGGTTATATTGTTATTATTTTTTCTTGTTTCAGCCACAAGAGAATGACTGTTGCATTACAGCTGTCTATACCTGGCCGCATTGTTGTAATCTTGTAGTACTACCCATATGATGTATTTCATATTCCTTCTGTATTACTGATTTTTTTTTTTTGTTTTGCCAACTCTTTTCAAATGTATTTGAATATGGAGGTTGGATATGTTGTCTCTCCCTCGAGACACAGTGTGTTCCCAGATGGGGTGTCTGGGGGGAAGATCATACCCTTCACCTCCTATTGCAATACAACACTGCCAATGGTTTACTTAGTCTGTTCTTTTATATTCTGTCATCTACAACCACATGGCTTTGTACATTTATATTGTATTAACATACAACAAATACTATTTTCCTTTGTTCTGTATTATATGATAAAACCCAATAAAACTTTGGAAAAAATAAAAATAACTGCTCCTGAAAACACAGACGTTTTTAAAACTTTTTTTTGAAATAATACATGTACCCTGGGGCAGGACCCGGGTCCCCAAACCCTTTTTAGGACAATAACTTGCATATTAGCCTTTAAAATTTGCACTTTTGATTTCTCACGTTCGAGTCCCATAGACTTTAACAAGGTTCGAAAGTTCGCACAAACTATCGTTCCGTTCGCAAGTTCTGGTGCAAACCAAACCGGGGGGTGTTCGGCTCATCCATATCGGTGATATTAATAAGCTATATGAGTGTATCAGGATGAGTGTGGATCGTGCATCATTCCATTATGGAACAGTGTTATTTGTGTTTTACGAAAACACACTGCTCCTTTTAGTAATCATATGCTGGTGATCGTTTATAGGTGGCTTGGGGGTTGTTTAAAGGTATTATAGGGGGTGCTTTTTAACTAGGGGAGGGAGGGGGTCTGTGGACTGCTGTATTTGCCCATTTTCTCCCCAGTTTTGGGAGACAATTATATGTTCACATAGGTTATATGTTCTTATTGATGTAGGGAAGTATAGAACATTAGGGATTTTTTTTTATATTTCCCCTTTGGCCTATATACAGGGGATAAGCGGGATTTTTGGCTTGTTGTGATTTTTTTGTATTTTGCTCTTTAAGCAATAAATTAAATTGTAGTTAACTCTTTAGGGTGTGTATATATCTCTTTATTTATTTATTTATTTTTGATTCCTTGAATATACCTCCCTATACCTCACTAATAGCCAGCTGATCTTTGGCAGGAGCACAGAGTTTCAGTGTCCTCCTCTCACATGCTCAGCCTAGCTACTCCCCAGGTGGAGGAAAAATTATAAGTTTGGTTTTGGATAGATTGAATTTGAGGAAGTGATGTGACATCCAGACTGATATGTCTGTTAGTAAATTAGTGATATGTGAGGTGAGGGGTAGAGAAATAGATTTGGGTGTCATCAGCGTAGAGATGGTATTTAAAGCCATGGGATGCTATCAGCTGACCCAGGGAGGAGGTGTAGATTGAAAATAGGAGAGGCCCAAGAACAGAACCTTGGGGGACTCCAACAGAGAAAGGAAGAGGAGAGGAGGAAGTAGAGCTGTAAGGAAAAAAAGCCATTTAAAACTGCTTGCGGCTTTAATGTCATGTCTTGTCCTGGCAATATGGATGAAAATCTTTGAGAAAAATGGCATGGCTAAGATCAAGAATTGTAATTGCATGCCCCTGTTGAGCAGGGGCAGAAGAATTGGGCCTATGGTGGTGGTGGCGGTGAACAGTGTTGCCACAACACTGTAAGCCCTCACAATTACTCTTGGTGGGCGCAGGAATGGGCCCTGCTGTGAATTTGTCATGAAGATCCTGCCAGCAATCTGAACCCTGGGCTCCTTGGCGCACGTCCGCGGGTGCCATTGCGCATGCACGTGCGCGTCCGCGCACGGGAGTGCGCGCGGGAAGACGAGCACACGCCCCTGTTGGCGCCAGGTAGGCTATTTAAATCCATCTAGCACAGACGGTCCCGCTGTCTGCTCTATAGCGTTTGGTGCCTGATACCTGATCTGAGAACCTCTTACCTGTAATTGAACCGGCTTACCTGTGACCATCGTTCTATCTGCCGGTACCCGACCTTGGCTTGCCTGTGACCATCATTCTGCCTGCTCCACCTGTACCTTGTTGCCAGCCTGATACCCGACCCGGCCTGTTTGACTACCCAGCCTGACCACCAGTGATCCAGTCTGCTTTGCTGATCCGGTCTGCTTTGCTGATCCGGTCTGCTTTGCTGATCCGGTCTGCTTTGCTGATCCGGTCTGCTGTGCTGATCCGGTCTGCTGTGCTGATCCGGTCTGCTGTGCTGATCCGGTCTGCTGTGCTGATCCGGTCTGCTGTGCTGTCCGGTCTGCTTTTCTGATCCAGTCTGCTTTGCTGATCCTGTCTGCTTTGCTGATCCGGTCTGCTGTGCTGATCCGGTCTGCTGTGCTGTCCAGTCTGCTGTGCTGTCCAGTCTGCTTTGCTGATCCAGTCTGCTTTGCTGATCCTTTCTGCTTTTCTGATCCAGTCTGCTTTTCTGATCCAGTCTGCTTTGCTGATCCAGTCTGCTTTGCTGATCCAGTCTGCTTTGCTGATACAGTCTGCTCTGCTGATCCAGTCTCCTGTGCTGATCCGGTCTGCAATGCTGTCCAGTCTGCTTTGCTGATCCAGTCTGCTTTGCTGATCCAGTCTGCTTTACTGATCCAGTCTGCTTTACTGATCCAGTCTGCTTTGCTGATCCAGTCTGCTTGCTGATCCAGTCTGCTTGCCAATCCAGTCTGCTTTGCTGATCCAGTCTGCTCTGCTGATCCAGTCCGCTGTGCTGACCCAGTCTGCCAAACTTACCTTGTCCGCTGAGTTGATCCTGGGGTCTCTCTACCGGTCTGTCAATCCTGCCAGGCACCCGTGCCCCTCCTTACTCCTGGGTCTCCTGTCACCTCACCAGGGAGCCGGGAGTGGGAGCCGCAAGGGAGGCCCTCCTCTGCAATCCGGGCTCAACACCGTCAGGTACGTGACAGAATTATTAGATCAAGAATTGTAATTACACACCCCTGTTAAACAGGGGCTGAAAAATTGGGCCTTAGGCACTGGTGCTGGTGCCACCACTTGGCAACCTCGCCCAGATACTCTAGATGGAGTGCAGAAATGAGCCCTGCGGCAAAGGGAGCTGGGAGCTGGGAGTGGGAGCCGCAAGGGAGGCCCTCCTCTGCAATCCGGGCTCAACACCGTCAGGTACGTGACAGTAGCAGACAGCCATGTCTGAGCCCGAGCAGGGAGCCTCCGCCATGGAAGAACTGTGGCAGGTCTGACCGAGGCGGTGAAGAATCTCCAACAAGGTTACACCCGGCTGGAAGAGCGGGTGCTGGTCCTGTCCAACCCTGCCAGCACCCTGGGAACTTCCCATCCAACAGTACCCCTAGTAGGGGCAGCACCAGGCCCAACAGTGGTAATGCTCCCGCCGGAACCAAGAGTGCCTACTCCCGAGAAGTTTTCAGGAATCCGCAGCAGCTTCAGAACCTTCCACAACTCGTGCAAATTGCATTTCGCCCTCCAGCCACGGACTTTCTCCTTAGAAGCCACTAAGGTGGGCTTCGTGGTATCTCTGCTTACCTGGGACCCTCAGATCTGGGCCCACCGTTTACTAGAACAAAAAGACACAGCTTTGACCAAAATCACCACTGTCTTCGATGCCATGGCTCAATTGTACGAAGATCCCCAGCTCTCAGTAACCGCAGAAACCGCCTTACGCTCCCTCCAGCAGGGGCGAATAGCAGCGGAGGACTATGTGGCCGAGTTCAGGTGATGGGGCGCGGACACGAACTGGAATGACGCTGCCCTTCGTCACCAGTTCCGCATGGGACTTTCTGATTCTCTAAAGGACGAGCTTGCCAGGGTAGGAGTACCCCAGACTTTAAACGCACTGATCGATTTGGCCATCCAAATTGATCGGCGCCTAAGAGAACGTAGGGCCGAACGAGCCACGGGCTTCTCCCGACCAACCTGGATGCTCCCCAGGGCCCCAAGTCACTTACGCCCTGCACCTGTCTCCCGGCCTGCACCCACCTCTGATACATCTGAGCCCATGCAGCTGGGGCTCCTACGGCCATCTCCTACTCCAGAAGAACGCCAATGACGCAGCAGTAATAACCTTTGCCTCTACTGTGGAGAACCGGGACATTATGTCAGAAACTGCCCGACCAAGCTCCGTAAGTGTCCACCCATGCTGTCAAGCTACATCGATCCTGTAACCAGAATCTCATCTCACCTTGCCCTTTCTATCTCCTTCCATCTTCCAGGAAAGACTTTGCGGACACCCGCCATTATTGACTCTGGGGCTTGCAGCTGTTTTATGGATTTTTCCTTTGCTGCCCAACACCGGATCCCTCTCCTGCCAAGAACCCATGGACTTTCTGTTCACCTGGCCTATGTGTCAGCTATCAAGTCAGGTCCTGTGACCCGAAAGACTGCACCGATACCCACAGTTATCTCCGGTTCTCACCAAGAACTGCTTCGCTTGGACATAATCTCCTCTCCACTCTCCCCCGTGATCTTAGGTATGCCATGGTTGCAGGCCCACAACCCGCCCATTAACTGGGCCACAGGAGAAATTACCTTTTCTTCCCCCTACTGTCAGGAGTTTTGCGGCTTCTCTGATCCTTCGAAATCTCCTGCTCTGTTGTGCCTGGATTCAGAGACCAGTCTACGCCAGGCCATCCCGGAGGCCTATCATGCATTCCTTGATGTCTTCAGCAAACAAGGGGTGGATGTGCTTCCACCCCATAGGGCCTATGACTGCCCCATTGAGCTGCTTCCCAGGCCAAGATTCTGTTCGGAAGGGTTCCACAGAGGTGGAACAGGGAAGGTTAAAAGAATACATTGAGGAGAATTTGAGGAAGGGGTTTATCCGCCCTTCCACGTCCCCAGCAGGCGCAGGTATCTTTTTCGTGGAAAAGAAAGACCACTCCCTCCTGCCCTGTGTGGACTACCGCGAGCTGAACAACATCACGGTGAAAAAACGTTATCCTCTTCCCCTAGTCCCAGAGCTGTTCCAAAGACTAGGCACCGCCACCATCTTCTCCAAACTTGACCTCCGTGGGGCCTACAACCTGGTCCGCATCAAAGATGGGGATGAATGGAAGACGGCCTCCCAAACTCGATCCGGGCACTTCGAGTATTTGGTGATGCCCTTTGGACTCTGTAATGCCCATGCCACCTTTCAATACTTCATAAAAGACGTGCTACGGGACTTTCTAGACTTGTTTGCTGTAGTTTATTTAGATGACATCTTAATTTTCTCTTCCTCCCTAGAATCTCATCGCGGGCATGTTAAGGACGTGTTAAGTCGTCTCCGTCAACACGGCCTCTATGCCAAGGCTGACAAGTGCCAATTTGAAGTGGAGAGCATACCATTCCTGGGCCTGATCATCTCCAGAAAGGGCATAAGGATGGACCCCCAGAAGATCTCTGCGATACTAGACTGGCCAACTTCTGTGGATAAGAAGGGGATCCAACGGTTTATCGGTTTTGCCAATTTCTATGGCAAATTCATCAAGGGGTTCTCGGCCATAGTGGCGCCCATCACACAACTTACCAGACAAGGAACCCGCTTCCACTGGTCTCCTGAGGCCCAAAGGACTTTTTACTTCCGCCCCTATCCTGAGGCACCCGGATTCCTCCTTGCCCTTCGTCCTGGAGGTGGACGCATCCGAGATAGCCGTGGGGGCGATCCTGTCCCAGAGGCAAGGAGCTAAGGCCCTGCTCCACCCCGTAGCCTTCTTCTCGCGCAAATTATCCACGGCCGAGAAGAACTACGACGGAGACCGAGAACTGTTGGCAATCAAAGCCGCATTGGAAGAATGGCGCTACTTGCTGGAAGGAGCCTCTCACCCAATCCTGATATTCACTGACCACAAAAACCTAGAGTACTTGAAAACCGCAAAAATGTTGAAACCCAGACAGGCCAGGTGGGCGCTCCTCTTTTCTCGATTCACCTTTCATGTGACCTATGTGGGGGCGGGAACATTTAAACAAGTAACTGACAGCTACAGAAGCCGCAGAGTCCGACTGAACCAGTGTGAGCATCCTGGGAACATCCAAGTTAGTTAGTTAGCAGCACTGTCCCTGTGTCCAGACTCTGCCCCCTCTCTCTCCCAAATCTCTTTCACTCCCGCTCTTTCCTCTGTTGTCCTCCAGCAGAATCTTTCATTAACTCTATCCAAAGCGTTTTCTTTTAACCAGCCCATGCTAATAGTTGGCCCATCATGTTCCTTTAGCCAGGGTTTTCACTAGTGTGATCATAGACATTGCATGTGATTCGCACCGCATTGCTGTGAAAAATCACATGCAATGTCTGTGCGATGCAAATTCAGCAATACAAACTGTATGGCTGAAATCGCATTTGCACCAAAACAGTGCAGGACCCTTTTTTTGGTCCGCACTGGAATCGTGCCTAGGTGGGTGGATACTTCCTCCGCTCTGTTCTCTCTCTGGGCAACTTTCTGGGGGGTATGGTATAAGTGTAACAGATGTAGGAGGGAATTACGTAATGCTGACCCTCAGACATATGTCACATTTACTGCCATAGGTAGGGGCGTACACTGCCTATCCAGAGACAGCAAAGCCAAACCAAATAATTGGTATGCGACTGGTTCAACCGCACACCCAGACCAGTAAGCAAAAAAAAAAAAAAAAAAAAAAAAAAAAATCCCTTTGTGCTAAGGTAAGGAATGGCCAACTTCAGAAGATGCCCACATCAACCATATGCTCATAAAAAGACATGAAGGTAGTTCAATAAATAAGAAAAAACAGCAAAACAGTAGCCTAACCCTAATCAATTAAAAAAAATTTGGAGGCTTAACACATCCCTTATCTCTCGCCCTCATCTCCAGAAACATGTCGCATCCGAAATTGAAAACTACTTCCTGCTAAATAACAATTCTGTATCGAACCCTACTGTATGCTGGAATGCGCATAAAGTGTGTCTCAGAGGTTTACTTATTAAACTAGGGGCCCGTGAGAAAAAGGAACGCAATGCTACCACCACAAAAATACTAGAACAGCTACGCTCTCTTGAAAGCGCTCACAAAGCCCAACCCTCACCACTCCTACATGCCGAGCTACAGAATATCAGACAAAAACTAAGCGAACATTTACACTCAAACTTTGACCTATCTTTGAAAAGGTTACGGCTAAATTTTTATGCACACCATAACAAGCCGGGAGCCTGCCTTGCTAGACAGCTCAAATGCCGCCTAATGCACACCAAAATCTCACACCTCACATCCACTACCAACACTCGCCTTACTAATCCCAAAGACATAGCCGATCGATTCAGTCAATTCTATGCCAAATTATACAACTTAGCCATCACCGGTGAAGCCCTCTCTCCCACATCAACTGATATTGCGGGATTCCTAGACCATTTACATCTACCATCTCTATCTCCCAACCAATTACATTCCATTTCTCAACCCTTCACGGTCTTGGAATTGGAAAATGCTATAACCTCCCTTCCTTTACATAAAGCACCTGGACCCGATGGCTTTAGCAATGAGTACTACAAACAATTCTCTACGTGGTTAGCCCCATATCTCTGCAACTCATTCAATCACATTCTCTCCACAGGCTCCATTCCTTCGGAAGCACTTGAAGCAACCATCACCACAATTCCCAAACCAGGCAAACCAGCTGACGATCCGGCTAGCTATAGACCAATTTCTTTATTAAACACTGACACGAAGCTATACGCTAAGCTCCTAGCTTCACGTATTTCCGATATCATCCCCCACTTGGTCCACCCGGACCAAGTGGGTTTTGTTAACGGGAGACAGGCATCTGATGGCACCCGCAGATATATTGATTTGTTGCAATGGGTCGAACACCATCGAACGCCTTCTCTGTTCATCTCTCTAGATGCAGAGAAGGCGTTCGATAGGGTAGACTGGAATTACCTGAAAGCAGTCCTAATAAAATTTGGCTTCTCTGGCCCTATACTGAATGCCATATTAGCTTTATACTCCTCTCCCAGTGCCAAAGTCATAAATTCGGGTATTGTCTCAGATCCCTTCCACATATCCAATGGTACTCGTCAAGGCTGCCCTCTATCCCCATTACTTTTTACTCTTATCATGGAACCTCTAGCACATTCCATTCGTTCAAACCCCGCAATTTCCAGCATTGAGATTGGACAGTGCAATCATACAATCGGCCTTTATGCAGACGATGTGATCGTTTCTATTACCAACCCCATATTGTCTCTCCCACACCTTCATAAAACCCTGGACCTTTTCAGCAAAGCATCTTTATACAAAATTAACTACTCTAAATCTTGTATGATTGGAGTTAATATCGATCCTACCACCAAGCGTAGCATTGCTCAACTCACCTCTTTCTCATGGGCCCCTGACTCCACTCTCTCTTATCTAGGTATCCGCTTGACTACTCCTACTTCCCGCCTACTTTTCCTTAACTTTTCATACCTGGTTACCAATCTACAAAAAACTATACAAAATTTAAGCAACGTGCAAGCATCATGGGCCGGACGTATCGCACTTACCAAAATGTATCTCCTTCCTCATGTACTATACCTATTTCGAACTTTACCTATCCCCTTCCTACAGTCCCAGCTCAACAAACTTCAAGCTATCCTGACCTCCTTCATATGGAATGGGAAACACCCCAGAATTAAAAGATCTACCCTTTGTTCACCGACGTCTACTGGCGGAATGGGAGCTCCTAACATCTCAGCATACTTCAAAGCAACTATTCTGGCTCAAACCAAATATTGGTGGAAAGCAGAAACTCAATTCCCGTGGTTACAAATTGAAACAACAGTCATGGAAACTTATCTTGGACTGAACCTTAGTGCGCTACTCTTGCAACATCATACAAAGCTCAGCTATCTCTCTACGGTCAATGCAACTCTTAAAACATGGCGGGCAACTCTGCAACAGCTAAGTGGCATTCCTCATCGGATACTTCAGGTCATACCTCTCAGAACTCTACAAACGATCCTACCTGATATCCCAATCTCAAACTGGATAAATAAAGGAATTACTGTCATTGGAGATCTATACCATAATTCCTTGCTCTCATCCTTTCAGCAACTACAAAAGACCTACTGCATTCCTTCCAGAGACTTTTTTGTATACCTCAGAATTCGCTCTGCGCTCTCACGGGTAATCTGGTCACAAAATCCTTTCTTTTGGCTCTTATTACAATTCTACAATGTAGAGAATACCCGTCTAAAGGGCATCTCATATATTTACAAGCTACTCACTAACCCAGATCAGGATATCAAATCTGCTGCTATGCTGAAATGGGAAGATCATCTCAAATGTACTTACACTCACCAGCAATGGTTTAGCGCCCTCAGAAGGCCGCTGAAATTCTCCCGTTGTATCACACACTGGGAATCAGTACAAAAAATCCTACATAACTGGTACCTCACACCATCTAAATTGGCAAAAATATACCAAAACTCATCCGACTCCTGCTGGAGAACTTGTGGCCACTCTGGCACTTCAATACATATTTGGTGGTCTTGTCCCAAATTGACAAACTTTTGGGCTGCCCTTACGAAACTCCTTTCCTCCATCCTATCAACTCCTATTTCACTGTCTTCACATTTGATCCTTTTTGGATTAGGCTTTGACTCCTGGCCCCCGGATACTCACCTCATTCTAACTCACGTCCTTATTGCTACCAGGTTGACAATTGCCAGAAAATGGAAATCTCCCGACCCCCCCACACTCACAGAGGTGGTTCATTTGCTTAACACCCATTGTCTCATGGAATTCATGTATGCCAGGGCCCACTTGCGAGTCCCCGCATTCCTGAGCAGATGGCATCCCTGGTTAGTACACCCTAAATGTAAACCCCTCTCTCAAACTCCTAAGCTTGTAACACAACCCTAACATATTAATACCCGAAAGGAATACCTGCTCTATCTCTACTGTCACTGGTATATGGCCCTAGATGTTATGGGCCACATATCTTGGTTATATTGTTATTATTTTTTCTTGTTTCAGCCACAAGAGAATGACTGTTGCATTACAGCTGTCTATACCTGGCCGCATTGTTGTAATCTTGTAGTACTACCCATATGATGTATTTCATATTCCTTCTGTATTACTGATTTTTTTTTTTTTGTTTTGCCAACTCTTTTCAAATGTATTTGAATATGGAGGTTGGATATGTTGTCTCTCCCTCGAGACACAGTGTGTTCCCAGATGGGGTGTCTGGGGGGAAGATCATACCCTTCACCTCCTATTGCAATACAACACTGCCAATGGTTTACTTAGTCTGTTCTTTTATATTCTGTCATCTACAACCACATGGCTTTGTACATTTATATTGTATTAACATACAACAAATACTGTTTTCCTTTGTTCTGTATTATATGATAAAACCCAATAAAACTTTGGAAAAAATAAAAATAACTGCTCCTGAAAACACAGACGTTTTTAAAACTTTTTTTTGAAATAATACATGTACCCTGGGGCAGGACCCGGGTCCCCAAACCCTTTTTAGGACAATAACTTGCATATTAGCCTTTAAAATTTGCACTTTTGATTTCTCACGTTCGAGTCCCATAGACTTTAACAAGGTTCGAAAGTTCGCACAAACTATCGTTCCGTTCGCAAGTTCTGGTGCAAACCAAACCGGGGGGTGTTCGGCTCATCCATACCGGTGATATTAATAAGCTATATGAGTGTATCAGGATGAGTGTGGATCGTGCATCATTCCATTATGGAACAGTGTTATTTGTGTTTTACGAAAACACACTGCTCCTTTTAGTAATCATATGCTGGTGATCGTTTATAGGTGGCTTGGGGGTTGTTTAAAAGGTATTATAGGGGGTGCTTTTTAACTAGGGGAGGGAGGGGGTCTGTGGACTGCTGTATTTGCCCATTTTCTCCCCAGTTTTGGGAGACAATTATATGTTCACATAGGTTATATGTTCTTATTGATGTAGGGAAGTATAGAACATTAGGGATTTTTTTTTATATTTCCCCTTTGGCCTATATACAGGGGATAAGCGGGATTTTTGGCTTGTTGTGATTTTTTTGTATTTTGCTCTTTAAGCAATAAATTAAATTGTAGTTAACTCTTTAGGGTGTGTATATATCTCTTTATTTATTTATTTATTTTTGATTCCTTGAATATACCTCCCTATACCTCACTAATAGCCAGCTGATCTTTGGCGGGAGCACAGAGTTTCAGTGTCCTCCTCTCACATGCTCAGCCTAGCTACTCCCCAGGTGGAGGAAAAATTATAAGTTTGGTTTTGGATAGATTGAATTTGAGGAAGTGATGTGACATCCAGACTGATATGTCTGTTAGTAAATTAGTGATATGTGAGGTGAGGGGTAGAGAAATAGATTTGGGTGTCATCAGCGTAGAGATGGTATTTAAAGCCATGGGATGCTATCAGCTGACCCAGGGAGGAGGTGTAGATTGAAAATAGGAGAGGCCCAAGAACAGAACCTTGGGGGACTCCAACAGAGAAAGGAAGAGGAGAGGAGGAAGTAGAGCTGTAAGGAAAAAAAGCCATTTAAAACTGCTTGCGGCTTTAATGTCATGTCTTGTCCTGGCAATATGGATGAAAATCTTTGAGAAAAATGGCATGGCTAAGATCAAGAATTGTAATTGCATGCCCCTGTTGAGCAGGGGCAGAAGAATTGGGCCTATGGTGGTGGTGGCGGTGAACAGTGTTGCCACAACACTGTAAGCCCTCACAATTACTCTTGGTGGGCGCAGGAATGGGCCCTGCTGTGAATTTGTCATGAAGATCCTGCCAGCAATCTGAACCCTGGGCTCCTTGGCGCACGTCCGCGGGTGCCATTGCGCATGCACGTGCGCGTCCGCGCACGGGAGTGCGCGCGGGAAGACGAGCACACGCCCCTGTTGGCGCCAGGTAGGCTATTTAAATCCATCTAGCACAGACGGTCCCGCTGTCTGCTCTATAGCGTTTGGTGCCTGATACCTGATCTGAGAACCTCTTACCTGTAATTGAACCGGCTTACCTGTGACCATCGTTCTATCTGCCGGTACCCGACCTTGGCTTGCCTGTGACCATCCTTCTGCCTGCTCCACCTGTACCTTGTTGCCAGCCTGATACCCGACCCGGCCTGTTTGACTACCCAGCCTGACCACCAGTGATCCAGTCTGCTTTGCTGATCCGGTCTGCTTTGCTGATCCGGTCTGCTTTGCTGATCCGGTCTGCTTTGCTGATCCGGTCTGCTGTGCTGATCCGGTCTGCTGTGCTGATCCGGTCTGCTGTGCTGATCCGGTCTGCTGTGCTGATCCGGTCTGCTGTGCTGTCCGGTCTGCTTTTCTGATCCAGTCTGCTTTGCTGATCCTGTCTGCTTTGCTGATCCGGTCTGCTGTGCTGATCCGGTCTGCTGTGCTGTCCAGTCTGCTTTGCTGATCCAGTCTGCTTTGCTGATCCTTTCTGCTTTTCTGATCCAGTCTGCTTTTCTGATCCAGTCTGCTTTTCTGATCCAGTCTGCTTTGCTGATCCAGTCTGCTTTGCTGATACAGTCTGCTCTGCTGATCCAGTCTCCTGTGCTGATCCGGTCTGCAATGCTGTCCAGTCTGCTTTGCTGATCCAGTCTGCTTTGCTGATCCAGTCTGCTTTACTGATCCAGTCTGCTTTACTGATCCAGTCTGCTTTGCTGATCCAGTCTGCTTGCTGATCCAGTCTGCTCTGCCAATCC
Source organism: Lithobates sylvaticus (assembly GCA_028564925.1). Taxonomy (NCBI): domain Eukaryota; kingdom Metazoa; phylum Chordata; class Amphibia; order Anura; family Ranidae; genus Lithobates; species Lithobates sylvaticus. The sequence goes on along the minus strand of CM053030.1, from coordinate 303,103,072 downwards.
AGTCTGCTTTGCTGATCCAGTCTGCTCTGCTGATCCAGTCCGCTGTGCTGACCCAGTCTGCCAAACTTACCTTGTCCGCTGAGTTGATCCTGGGGTCTCTCTACCGGTCTGTCAATCCTGCCAGGCACCCGTGCCCCTCCTTACTCCTGGGTCTCCTGTCACCTCACCAGGGAGCCGGGAGTGGGAGCCGCAAGGGAGGCCCTCCTCTGCAATCCGGGCTCAACACCGTCAGGTACGTGACAGAATTATTAGATCAAGAATTGTAATTACACACCCCTGTTAAACAGGGGCTGAAAAATTGGGCCTTAGGCACTGGTGCTGGTGCCACCACTTGGCAACCTCGCCCAGATACTCTAGATGGAGTGCAGAAATGAGCCCTGCGGCAAAGGGAGCTGGGAGCTGGGAGTGGGAGCCGCAAGGGAGGCCCTCCTCTGCAATCCGGGCTCAACACCGTCAGGTACGTGACAGTAGCAGACAGCCATGTCTGAGCCCGAGCAGGGAGCCTCCGCCATGGAAGAACTGTGGCAGGTCTGACCGAGGCGGTGAAGAATCTCCAACAAGGTTACACCCGGCTGGAAGAGCGGGTGCTGGTCCTGTCCAACCCTGCCAGCACCCTGGGAACTTCCCATCCAACAGTACCCCTAGTAGGGGCAGCACCAGGCCCAACAGTGGTAATGCTCCCGCCGGAACCAAGAGTGCCTACTCCCGAGAAGTTTTCAGGAATCCGCAGCAGCTTCAGAACCTTCCACAACTCGTGCAAATTGCATTTCGCCCTCCAGCCACGGACTTTCTCCTTAGAAGCCACTAAGGTGGGCTTCGTGGTATCTCTGCTTACCTGGGACCCTCAGATCTGGGCCCACCGTTTACTAGAACAAAAAGACACAGCTTTGACCAAAATCACCACTGTCTTCGATGCCATGGCTCAATTGTACGAAGATCCCCAGCTCTCAGTAACCGCAGAAACCGCCTTACGCTCCCTCCAGCAGGGGCGAATAGCAGCGGAGGACTATGTGGCCGAGTTCAGGTGATGGGGCGCGGACACGAACTGGAATGACGCTGCCCTTCGTCACCAGTTCCGCATGGGACTTTCTGATTCTCTAAAGGACGAGCTTGCCAGGGTAGGAGTACCCCAGACTTTAAACGCACTGATCGATTTGGCCATCCAAATTGATCGGCGCCTAAGAGAACGTAGGGCCGAACGAGCCACGGGCTTCTCCCGACCAACCTGGATGCTCCCCAGGGCCCCAAGTCACTTACGCCCTGCACCTGTCTCCCGGCCTGCACCCACCTCTGATACATCTGAGCCCATGCAGCTGGGGCTCCTACGGCCATCTCCTACTCCAGAAGAACGCCAATGACGCAGCAGTAATAACCTTTGCCTCTACTGTGGAGAACCGGGACATTATGTCAGAAACTGCCCGACCAAGCTCCGTAAGTGTCCACCCATGCTGTCAAGCTACATCGATCCTGTAACCAGAATCTCATCTCACCTTGCCCTTTCTATCTCCTTCCAGCTTCCAGGAAAGACTTTGCGGACACCCGCCATTATTGACTCTGGGGCTTGCAGCTGTTTTATGGATTTTTCCTTTGCTGCCCAACACCGGATCCCTCTCCTGCCAAGAACCCATGGACTTTCTGTTCACCTGGCCTATGTGTCAGCTATCAAGTCAGGTCCTGTGACCCGAAAGACTGCACCGATACCCACAGTTATCTCCGGTTCTCACCAAGAACTGCTTTGCTTGGACATAATCTCCTCTCCACTCTCCCCCGTGATCTTAGGTATGCCATGGTTGCAGGCCCACAACCCGCCCATTAACTGGGCCACAGGAGAAATTACCTTTTCTTCCCCCTACTGTCAGGAGTTTTGCGGCTTCTCTGATCCTTCGAAATCTCCTGCTCTGTTGTGCCTGGATTCAGAGACCAGTCTACGCCAGGCCATCCCGGAGGCCTATCATGCATTCCTTGATGTCTTCAGCAAACAAGGGGCGGATGTGCTTCCACCCCATAGGGCCTATGACTGCCCCATTGAGCTGCTTCCCAGGCCAAGATTCTGTTCGGAAGGGTTCCACAGAGGTGGAACAGGGAAGGTTAAAAGAATACATTGAGGAGAATTTGAGGAAGGGGTTTATCCGCCCTTCCACGTCCCCAGCAGGCGCAGGTATCTTTTTCGTGGAAAAGAAAGACCACTCCCTCCTGCCCTGTGTGGACTACCGCGAGCTGAACAACATCACGGTGAAAAAACGTTATCCTCTTCCCCTAGTCCCAGAGCTGTTCCAAAGACTAGGCACCGCCACCATCTTCTCCAAACTTGACCTCCGTGGGGCCTACAACCTGGTCCGCATCAAAGATGGGGATGAATGGAAGACGGCCTCCCAAACTCGATCCGGGCACTTCGAGTATTTGGTGATGCCCTTTGGACTCTGTAATGCCCATGCCACCTTTCAATACTTCATAAAAGACGTGCTACGGGACTTTCTAGACTTGTTTGCTGTAGTTTATTTAGATGACATCTTAATTTTCTCTTCCTCCCTAGAATCTCATCGCGGGCATGTTAAGGACGTGTTAAGTCGTCTCCGTCAACACGGCCTCTATGCCAAGGCTGACAAGTGCCAATTTGAAGTGGAGAGCATACCATTCCTGGGCCTGATCATCTCCAGAAAGGGCATAAGGATGGACCCCCAGAAGATCTCTGCGATACTAGACTGGCCAACTTCTGTGGATAAGAAGGGGATCCAACGGTTTATCGGTTTTGCCAATTTCTATGGCAAATTCATCAAGGGGTTCTCGGCCATAGTGGCGCCCATCACACAACTTACCAGACAAGGAACCCGCTTCCACTGGTCTCCTGAGGCCCAAAGGACTTTTTACTTCCGCCCCTATCCTGAGGCACCCGGATTCCTCCTTGCCCTTCGTCCTGGAGGTGGACGCATCCGAGATAGCCGTGGGGGCGATCCTGTCCCAGAGGCAAGGAGCTAAGGCCCTGCTCCACCCCGTAGCCTTCTTCTCGCGCAAATTATCCACGGCCGAGAAGAACTACGACGGAGACCGAGAACTGTTGGCAATCAAAGCCGCATTGGAAGAATGGCGCTACTTGCTGGAAGGAGCCTCTCACCCAATCCTGATATTCACTGACCACAAAAACCTAGAGTACTTGAAAACCGCAAAAATGTTGAAACCCAGACAGGCCAGGTGGGCGCTCCTCTTTTCTCGATTCACCTTTCATGTGACCTATGTGGGGGCGGGAACATTTAAACAAGTAACTGACAGCTACAGAAGCCGCAGAGTCCGACTGAACCAGTGTGAGCATCCTGGGAACATCCAAGTTAGTTAGTTAGCAGCACTGTCCCTGTGTCCAGACTCTGCCCCCTCTCTCTCCCAAATCTCTTTCACTCCCGCTCTTTCCTCTGTTGTCCTCCAGCAGAATCTTTCATTAACTCTATCCAAAGCGTTTTCTTTTAACCAGCCCATGCTAATAGTTGGCCCATCATGTTCCTTTAGCCAGGGTTTTCACTAGTGTGATCATAGACATTGCATGTGATTCGCACCGCATTGCTGTGAAAAATCACATGCAATGTCTGTGCGATGCAAATTCAGCAATACAAACTGTATGGCTGAAATCGCATTTGCACCAAAACAGTGCAGGACCCTTTTTTTGGTCCGCACTGGAATCGTGCCTAGGTGGGTGGATACTTCCTCCGCTCTGTTCTCTCTCTGGGCAACTTTCTGGGGGGTATGGTATAAGTGTAACAGATGTAGGAGGGAATTACGTAATGCTGACCCTCAGACATATGTCACATTTACTGCCATAGGTAGGGGCGTACACTGCCTATCCAGAGACAGCAAAGCCAAAAAAAAAAAAAAGCAAAAAAAAGAAAAAAAAAAAAAAAAGAAAAAATCCTTTTGTGCTAAGGTAAGGAATGGCCAACTTCAGAAGATGCCCACATCAACCATATGCTCATAAAAAGACATGAAGGTAGTTCAATAAATAAGAAAAAACAGCAAAACAGTTCAATTTGCAGTGTCTTCAATGGATGTGGTGTATCGCTGGAGATATTCAAGATGTGTGGTCAGCTTAACAGGCTCTAAGAAGACAATATAGATGGGTACTCTTACCAGAGCTGATGGACTCACGCCTCTCGGAGTGAGTCGACAGAGCTTGTACCGGATACACCGGATAGGTGGTGAGTATGTTGCAATCTGCCAAGTTTCACTGGACCGTGTATCCAAGCCTCAATGTAGTCGCTTACCTACAGCTTGATGGAAGAGCCAGATCTAGAGATAGGCAGTGGCAATACTTCTATGGAGGGTCTTTATCCACAGCAGCTCAGGCAGAGAAGGAAACAGAGAGAGAGAGGCAACTCCTCATAGTGTAAAACCAATTTCCCAATTGGCATTTATTGGATAAAAAAGGTTTAAAAACATTTGCGCAAAAAGTTAAAATGTGGCTTCAGTAGACATCCAACCCTACATGTTTCGCCTCCTGAAGGCTTCAACTGGGGTATATGTCTACCGGCCACCTGTCTACAGTATATATACCTTTATGTTGGGATTCTAAATGCCAACAGCTGGTTTTGGAGCACGGATCCTCACTTCCGGTATCGCTATGGCGTGCGTTCCACGCTAAGGCTCGTCTAAAGCCAGAGTGATGTCATTAAAAAAACGACAGGAAACCAGGCCTCGTTCTCAGGTTGCTGCATAGCCAATCGGCCGCGGCTTGCAGTGATAAGCCAATAGGTGTCCAAATATAGAGGGGAGCGGCTTGCAGTAATGAGCCAATCGGTAAGTAGGCCTCCGCAGGAGGAGGGGAACTCGCTTCTATGTGGGCGTTACTCAGACTCACCACCTATCCGGTGTATCCGGTACAAGCTCTGTCGACTCACTCCGAGAGGCGTGAGTCCATCAGCTCTGGTAAGAGTACCCATCTATATTGTCTTCTTAGAGCCTGTTAAGCTGACCACACATCTTGAATATCTCCAGCGATACACCACATCCATTGAAGACACTGCAAATTGAACTGTTTTGCTGTTTTTTCTTATTTATTGAACTACCTTCATGTCTTTTTATGAGCATATGGTTGATGTGGGCATCTTCTGAAGTTGGCCATTCCTTACCTTAGCACAAAAGGATTTTTTCTTTTTTTTTTTCTTTTTTTTGCTTACTGGTCTGGGTGTGCGGTTGAACCAGTCGCATACCAATTATTTGGTTTGGCTTTGCTGTCTCTGGATAGGCAGTGTACGCCCCTACCTATGGCAGTAAATGTGACATATGTCTGAGGGTCAGCATTACGTAATTCCCTCCTACATCTGTTACACTTATACCATACCCCCCAGAAAGTTGGTTTTTGAACTTTTCTCTTTGTTTTGACACGTTAAGAGCCTATGTTACACAAGGTTGTGGCACCTGAAGGTGATTGAGTAGGCGCCTGCTCTAATCAGTGGTTGATTCGCTCTTTGTTCACGGGTCATTGGGGTATAACACCTAATGACACAAATTTTATGTTTATTACTGTTGTATTGCTTACACTTATTATTACTATACGTAGTTTTCAATCACTACACATTTTTTTGTACCCACCAGTGGAGTAATCCGGCTGGCACCCCCATTCACGGGGACATTTATTAAACTCCTGGCTCACAGCAGTGCCCACAGGCTGGTTCATTCCAGTGGGACCTTATGTGAAAATCAGGGACATTTGTTTACCTACCCCAGCGCTGCACTTGTGTTCACTTACCAGCAAACATAGTTTCGGATCGAGGGGTGCAGTTCACCTCTCGGTTCTGGAAATCTCTCTGCAAGGCTCTTAACATTGAACTTTCCTTCTCATCCGCCTACCATCCCCAGTCCAATGGACAAACCGAAAGGACGAACCAGATCCTGGAGCAATACCTACGCTGCTTCTCCTCCTTTGCCCTGGACGATTGGATCTCCTTGCTACCGGTAGCTGAGTTTGCCTATAATAATTCCATCTACTCTGCCATCCAACAGATGCCCTTCTTCGCCAACTATGGTTTCCATCCTTCATTCTTGCCTAACTCCCTCCCTGAATGACCATGCTAGCGGTCCAAGAAAAGATGAATTTCTTCACAACCAACAACCAGCTTCTGCAGGAGACCATGGCCCGAACCCAGGAAAGCAATAAAACGACCTTCGACAGGAAGAGGCGAGGGGAGCTGGTGTTGGCACCAGGTGAATCAGTGGGGCTATCCACGTTAAACCAGAGGATGGCATGCCCCTCTAAGAAACTGGGTCCCAAGTTCTTAGGGCCCTTCCCAGTCAAAAGGAAAATCAATGAAGTGGCCTACGAACTGGAGCTCCCAGACTCTCTCAAGGTTCACCCAGTATTTTATGTATCTCTGCTGAAGCCTTTCACTCCCAACCCATTTCCCAACAGGAGGGCTGTGCCCCCTGACCCGGTCCTAATAGACGGCGAGGAGGAGTTCGAAGTGGAAGCCATCCTAAATTTCAGGAGAAGGAGGAATCAGAACCAGTTTTTGATAAAATGGAAGGGCTATGGTCCTGAAGAAAATTCTTGGGAGCCTGAGTCCAATGTCCACGCTAAGAGTCTGGTTCAATCCTTCAAGAGGGCCCATCCTGATAAATTTGCCCGAAAGGGCATCCGGAGGCTGCCCCTTGGAGGGGCAATGTCATGAAGATCCTGCCAGCAGTCGGAATAGGGACGACGAGCACGCGCCCCTGTTGGCACCAGGTAGGCTATTTAAATCCATCTAGCACAGACGGTCCCCGCTGTCTGCTCTATAGCGTTTGGTGCCTGATACCTGATCTGAGAACCTCTTACCTGTAATTGACCCGGCTTACCTGTGACCATCCTTCTACCTGCTCCACCTGTACCTTGTTGCCAGCCTGATACCCGACCCGGCCTGTTTGACTACCCAGCCTGACCACCAGTGATCCAGTCTGCTTTGCTGATCCAGTCTGCTTTGCTGATCCAGTCTGCTCTGCTGATCCAGTCTGCTCTGCTGATCCAGTCTGCTGTGCTGATCCGGTCTGCTATGCTGTCCAGTCTGCTTTGCTGATCCAGTCTGCTTTGCTGATCCAGTCTGCCTTGCTGATCCAGTCTGCTTTACTTATCCAGTCTGCTTTGCTGATCCAGTCTGCTTTGCTGATCCAATCTGCTTGCTGATCCAGTCTGCTTTGCTGATCCAGTCTACTTTGCTGATCCAGTCTGCTGTGCTGACCGAGTCTGCCAAACTTAGCTTGTCCGCTGAGTTGATCCTGGGGTCTCTCTACCAGTCTATCAATCCTGCCAGGCACCCGTGCCCCTCCTTACTCCTGGGTCTCCTGTCACCTCACCAGGGAGCCGGGAGTGGGAGCCGCAAGGGAGGCCCTCCTCTGCAATCCGGGCTTAACACCGTCAGGTACGTGACAGAATTATTAGATCAAGAATTGTAATTACACACCCCTGTTAAACAGGGGCTGAAAAATTGGGCCTTAGGCACTGATGCTGGTGCCACCACATGGCAACCTCGCCCAGATACTCTAGATGGAGTGCAGAAATGAGCCCTGCGGCAAAGCAATTGCATACTGTGCAAGCTCTGGCCAGTGATCCATCTTCAAGACCCAGTAAGCCAGAGGATTTTCAGTGGGAAAGGTGTCCACGTCTGACCTTGCCCCTAGGTATTCCTGCACCATGTATATTAGACACTGGCGATGGTTGCTGGAACCGATCATACCTTGGGGCTGCGGACTAAAAACGCTGTCTGAACGCATCGGTCAGACGGCCACCTTCTCCACCGCTCTTTCTGCTACTGACCAAAGCCTCAGCAACTCGTTGTCCAGGACCAGGAGTTTGTAACCTCCCAGTCTCTGGGAACGCATTGCACAGACCTTTCTGCAAGGCCTCCCGGAGATGTCTCATCCTCTGCTCCCTCTGCGATGGCAAGATAAGGTCTGCAACCTTACCCTTGTACCGTGGATCAAGGAGAGTGGCCAGCCAGTAATGGTCCCTCTCCTTGATCCGAAGAATACGAGGATCCTTCCGCAAGCTTTGCAGGATCAGGGAGGCCATGCAGCGTAGGTTAGCTGAGGCATTCGGTCCAGAATCCTCTGGGTCACTAAGGAAGACATGATCCGCAGCCACCTCCTCCCAGCCACGTACAAGTCCACTGGTTTCTTGGGACTGTAAATTATACCTAAAAGACTGCTGCTGCTGCTGCTGCTGCTGATGCTGAGTTCCAGGCTCCACCTCCATGCTGACACAATCCTCCTCCTCCTCCTCCTTATCCTCTTCCTGTGTGATGGGTGGGACAGAAGGATCACTGTCTGGATAAAGGGGGCCTTGAGAGGCAAGGAAGTCCTCCTCTTCCTGCCTCTGTTCTGCCTCAAGTGCCCTGTCCATTATTCCACGCAGCGTATGCTCCAACAGGAGGTACAGCGTCACTGATGCATGCACTGTCACTGCTCACCATCCTCGTGGCCTCCTCAAATGGTGACAGGACAGTGCATGCTTTCCTGATCATGCCCCACTGGCGTGGTGAAAAAAATCCGACCTCCCCTGACCCTGTCCTGGTTCCGTAGTCGCACAGGTACTCAATGATGGCCCTCGGCTATGTGTGCAGTCGCTGCAGCATGGCCAACGTTGAGTTTCACCTGGTGGGCATGTCACATATAAGGCGGTTCTTGGGCAGGTTCAACTCCTTTTGCAGCTCAGCCAGCTGAGCACTGGCATTATACATCCTGTAAGCCTGGGTACCTGCCCAAGAACCGCTACACCACCAGGTTAAGGACATGAGCCACACAGGGCACATGGGTCAGTTGTCCCTGTCGCAGGTTGGTGCCATTGTCGCAAACCACCATTCCTGGCTTAAGCTGGCATGGTGTCAACCACCTCTCAGCCTGCCCCTGCAGAGCTGACAGAACCTCTGCCCCAGTGTGGCTCCTGTCCCCCAAACACACCAGCGCAAGCACGGCATGGCATCTTTTTGCCTGCGTACTTGCGTAGCCCCTTGAACACCTACGGAACACCGCTGGTTCCGAGGACAAAGGACAGGAAGAGGCCATGGAGGAAGAAGAAGAGGAGGGGGTGGAGGAGAGAGGTGTGTTACAACCAGTAGTAGCAATTTGGAGGCGTGGTGGCGGAACAACCTCCAACACTACTGCACCTTGTCCTGCAACCTTCCCAGCTGCCAAAAGAGTGACCCAAATGGGCCGTAAAAGATAGGTAACGTCCCTGTCCATGCCTGCTGGACCATGAGTCAGTGGTAATATGCACCTTACCACTGACCGCCCTGTCCAGCGAGGCATGGACATTGCCTTCCACATGCCAGTACAGAGCTGGAGGCTGAGTCTACCAACTGAAAAGGCAGCAGTTGAAGTGCTAGCAACTTGGCCAAGCTAGCATTCAACCACTGGGCATGTGGATGGCTGGGAGTGAACTTCTTTCGATTGTCCAGCAGCTGGGGCAGGGAAATTTGCCTGGTACATTCGGACGTCGGTGTACTGCTAGCAGAGTGCCTGCAAGTACTTGGCTGTGACACACCTAATTCTACACCTTCATTCCTCTCAGTGCAGCTTTCAGCGAGGACTGAAGGTATAGTGGGGTTGGAGATCCCAGCTGATGAGGACCAAGGAGAGGTCCGCTTTGTTCTTTGGTGTGGGTCTTTAAGGTACACTTGCCAACGAGCTGCATGGCAGGTCAACATATGTCTGGTCAAGCATGTGGTGCCCAAGCAGCTTATGTTTTGGGCACGTGAGATACGCTTGAGACATATGTTGCAAATAGCAGTGGTGCGATCTGCTGCACTCGTCTCAAAAATGGCCCACACCAAAGAACTTTTGGAATAATGCGCAGAGGCTGCACCCTGCACAGGCGGAGCTCTGCGGTGTGATTCAGTCGATGTGGTGCCCTTAAGCTGGCCCCCAGAGGGCATCCTGCCTCATTGGAGATGTGCCTCCTCCTCCTCCTCCTCTCTCCTATAAGGCACTTGGTGGAACATGACTGCCAGATTGCTGTCCTTGAACATCCCCTCTCTTTGCGCTCACGCTACTCCCTTCCTCTAGCTGGGTATCATAATCAGAGCCTTCAAAACGCTGGGCATCCTCCTGGAGCATGTACCCAACACTGTGGTCAAACAGTTCAGGGAAGTCCACAGGAGGACATGGTGGGTCTAGGGAAGGAGTGACTGATAACATTGAGATGAGGGAAGAGGACGCGTTGGCAGCTGCTTTGCCAGTACCCTGAGCCTGGGTGAGAGAGGATGAGGAGGATGAGGAGGATGAGGAGGGCTTGGTCATCAAGTCTACCAAGTCTTCGGCATGATGCGGCTCAACACGTCCAGCTGCCAAAAATAAGGACAAGCGTGTCCCATCGCCACACGCTGATGACGATGCACCGCATCCAGGACCAGCACTGTTGCCTCTAGACACAGAGCCTGCTTGCCCTCTTTTATTGGCGTGTGACTGTCTGCCTCTCCTTGTTGGCCTTCCAGACATACTAATGGCCTGCAGGGAGATGGGAAACCCAGCAATAAGGGGTAGCTTCAGGTGTATGCTGTGCAGGAGGCACACTACACCCACTGAATATTAGGCAGATGCCTGTGTTGCACAACTGAACTACACAACACCAGCAATGAGGGGGTAGATTCAGGTGTATGCTGTGCGGGAGGCACACTACACTCACTGAATATTAGGCAGAGGCCTGTGTTGCACAAATCAACTACACAACATCAGCAATGAGGGGGTAGATTCAGGTGTATGCTGTGCAGGAGGCACACTACACTCACTGAAGATTAGGCAGATGCCTGTGTTGCACAAATCAACTACACAACACCAGCAATAAGGGGTAGCTTCAGGTGTATGCTGTGCAGGAGGCACACTACACTCACTGAATATTAGGCAGATGCCTGTGTTGCACAAATCAACTACACAACACCAGCAATGAGGGGGTAGATTCAGGTGTATGCTGTGCAGGAGGCACACTACACTCACTGGATATTAGGCAGATTCCTGTGTTGCACAAATCAAATACACAACACCAGCAATGAGGGGGTAGATTCAGGTGTATGAACTACACCCACTGTAACAACGCTAGGATAAAAAGCACAGCTGACACTGACACTGTCCCTGCCTAGCCTGCTCTCTCTTTGAACACTACACCCACTGTAACAGCGCTATCTAATAAAGTAAAGCACAGCTGACACTGTCCCTGCCTATCCTCTCTATGAACGCTGCAACACACTACACAAGGCCTCCATGCTGGCAGGCTTATATAGTGTGGGGTGTGTACTAAACCCCCCTGGGCTCTCCTCGCTGCCGGCGCTGTGATTGGCAAAGCATGCGGGGTCACAGTGCATGCTTGGCCATTCATCAGCCAGCAATGCACTGTGACTGGCGCAGTGCATTGTGGGCCGTTCGTATCACACGAATTTGATGCAAGCGGCCCACAAAGTTCTGGCTTCAACAAACGGACACACTGAGCTCATCCCTATTTGTGTCCTTAAATTCATGCCTAATGCAAGAGCCTTTTTTTGGGGGGGGGGGCAAAATCATTTCACCCCCCCCACCGATACCAATCCTCTATCTGCTGACTTTGCCAAACCCATACACACTATACCTACCTCTTTTGTGGTCAGATTTATGGATGAATTCACCAAAGCATGTAGTGAAAGAGCCTGCCTGAATACTTTCAAATGGTATTGTTTAAAGTTAGTTTTGTTCTCCTATTATCTTGATAGGTAATTGCAGAATGTAAAAATGTGCTTCCATTTGAACAGTGTGTATTTATATTTTTGTATTATGACACTTCTTACCTGTCCAGTGGGCTGCCAATAGTGTAAGTAAGGAGGGGCTTGCCAAAGTAAAACACTTTATTTATGAATTCAGCTCTCAATGAAGTGAAGAGGGTTACCTGTCCAAAACATACCCCCCCCCCCTAAAATATTTCCAAGGGGCCATCAGAGGGGGTGAGGAATCTGATAAGTGGACCTTAGATTTTTGCCTTTAAATACTCCTTAAAAGAAATTTATACTGATGTTGGCCAAGAATGTTTGTGTTTAATCTGCTTGCAATGTTTATGTGCAAAATTACTTTTTTTTTTTCTTGTTTGACTCCACAGTTTCCTTCAACGCCACAGGAATGGCAGACTGTGGCTTCCCAATTTGCCCAGCGGTGGGACTTTCCTAAGTGCGGAGGGGCAATCGATGGGAAGCACGTCCACATCGTCCCACCACCTCATTTTGGGTCATACTATTATAATTACGTATTATGTACCACAGCCTGGGGACATATATGTCATCTGCTGCTGTTCCTGATCTCTGGGATTCCTGGACCAGATTGTGCTCCCTTCTATATGGACTTCTCAAGCTACAATTTTTTTATCCACAGAGTTGATGTGTGCCCTGGGGGCCAAAGGCTTTGCAAATTCCAGCTGTTTCTCTAGCGTTGCCTTCCCTCTTTGTTTTGTTGTTATGAGCCACAATAAATTGATATTTTTGGTTATGGAAATACTTGCCTATGTGTTTTTCTTCAAATAGGACAGTTTTTTTGTGAGTAGGCAGGTACATTTCAAAAATACTGTCAAATTAACAAGGGACACCAACACCAAACAACCTCCTTGGGGTTTACAAATACAAGATAATAATGGTGTTGTGGAAACGTGACATACAAAAAAAAAATATGGAGGTGTCTATAAAATAATAAAAAAAAAAAAACAGGAGATCTTGAGTAAAAGAAAAAAAAATGACTATAAAAAAATTCTAAACATTATTTTGGAGATTTGGCTTTAAAAACAAAAAAAGATGGGGCGTGGCCTGCAACGAAGGAGAAAAGTCGCGCTACTGTGGAGCCCTTTTAAATCCACAACCATCCGGAGCCAGCGCTCTCCAGTCTGACTTTCCAGACGCCCATTCTTACTCCCGGGCACACCTGGTGCAGACCGGGATAGATATCGGGAGCCCCGGACGGCTCTTCACTCAGTTATCCGGCCCGCAGCCGGCTCCATCCACAGACGCGGCCGCCGCCATCTTGCAGCCTACTCAGCCTCCGCGCTCGATTACAGCACCATGCAGGACAGCGCTTCCCTAACGGACCTCCCAGACACCAATCCTTAGTCCTGGGCACACCCGGAGCAGATCGACATCGGGTGCCCCGGACGGCTCTCCGCTGAGTTATCCGCCGCCATCTTGCGGCCTACTCAGCATCCTCAGCCTCCGCGCTCGATTACCACGCTCTGCAGGCCGCAACAACCATCCCTGAATGGCCTTCCCAGTCATACACCTATGACAGCTTCCTCAGCCAGAGAGGTCGGTGCACAGGCTGTGATCAAGATATCTAAGACACAGGTGAGAAGCGGTCATATTGCTACACCTCGAGCCTACTAGGTGCCTTCCCATTCCTCCTGCTCCAGATTTACCCATCACTGAACTTTCAAAATGGCCTGCTCAGGGAGGGGGAGACCCCGGATGTGTGTTAAAAGAGACGCTCATATCAATAACATCCCCTGGAACAGCCAAGGCGGCCATCTTGCTACACCCAGCAAACCCCCCCCCCCCCCATAGCCACAAGTGTAATCTGACTTACTGACACTAGCTCTTGTGCTCTTGCTCCCACAGAGCACCACGCTAGACATGTGCAGCTCCTAGACAGGGCAGACATGTGAGACTAGGGCCCAGGTCGCCCGCCATCTCTCCGAGACCCCCGCTGACTATTTTCTAAGTCTCAACATAAACGGGAGTCGCCTCAGCCTTTCACAACTGCCGCACACCCCATGGGCAAAATTGGGGATCAAAGACACATCTACTCCGCAACCATTAAACCTCATACCTCTTCTGCAATAGATCGCTTTTTAAGCAGACCATCATCCATGGCCTCGGGAGCTCTCAAAGGCACGCAGACCACATTGGAGCAATCAGAACTAAACACAAGTACACTTTTTGATATCGCCCCCACTTCTACATCGGGGCCTTCCCCCCCGCTGACAGCGGAGATACTGGATACTAAATTACACTCCTTGCTCCAGGCCATTACCCACAACATCGCACAGGAGGTAGGAAAAGTAGCCAAAGAATTGAGAGGAGAAATTGACCAACTAGGGGAACGCACTGACTCCCTAGAATATAAATTTGATGAGATGGTACAGTATGTACAGGTGCTGGAGGAAGACAACGCCACAATAAAAAACACTATCACTCAGCTCCAGGCCCAGCAGGAAGACTTGGAAAACAGAGAACGCAGGCAAAACCTGAGATTCAGAGGTATTCCTGAAGCTGTAGAAGATAGAGATCTCCATTCCTATTTTTTGAGCCTCTTCAACGTGGTTGCCCCTAATATCCCTGATATAGACTGGCATCTAGACAGAGCTCACAGGTCACTTGCCCCAAAACCCCCAGCGGGGGCCAACCCAAGAGATGTGATCGTTAGATTCCATTACTATGACAGTAAGGAAGCTCTGACCTTAGCCACTCGCAATCAATCCAGAATTAAATTCAAGGGATCCAAGATCCAGATATTCAGCGACCTCTCACCCATTACTTTAACTAGAAGGCGGACTCTTTGCCCCCTAACCCTGCATCTTCAATCCCACAAAGTGGCTTCCCCTTTCGCCTTTCTGCATCCAGGGATGGTATACAGTACTCTCTACGAGATCTACAAGAGAGCGACACCATCTTACGTAACTTGGGTATTCCACCCCTCCCTGACGAAGACCCTCCGCCTCTCCCAGCTACTCCTAAACTGCTAATGGCTCCGAGCCGTATTTGGACCCCGGTGAGACAGAAGCCATCCAAGTCAAATTTCACACCTCAGAAGCGCCAAACCTCAAGATTTCTGACTTGAATATTCTCTTCTACGACTGAAGTACACTATTCTACTTGACCACCAGTTACTATGTTTTTCAGGTGGTCAACAACCCTTTAATGGGTTCATGGGCGGCCGAATGTTCTACAGCTGCCCTGGTTAAAAGTTAAAAGTTTTTTGTTAACAGCTTTTGTTTTTAGATTCCGGGCAATTTTCGCTTCGGAGAGTGGTGGGAGACCCCATGGTCCCTGGATTCGGAGGTCTCCATGTCCCCACTCCTGACCCACGGCTTAGACCTGGGCTTCCTGGTGGCACCCGGCCTTCCAGGTTTCTACTTGATGGACGTTCAGTTTTTTCCTCTCATGTTGAATTTTATTATTTTGTTTTTTTCCTCAGGTTTTTTTTTTCTTAACCTGAGGTTGCTAATTTTTACTAAGTCATTACCATTCAGTCACTTTGCTACCACTGTTGCATATACCTTCCTGATACTTACTATGTATTTGCTTTACAATGTTCCAAGAAATCCCGCCCCTATTGTTTACTATATAAGGTTTGTAATGCTTTCTCTTCTGACTAAGTTGATATGGCTCTGAAATTCCTGACCTATAATGTTAAAGGTTTAAACTCCATTCAAAAAAGATGGCTGGCCTTGAAGGAGTTTAAAGCTTCAAAAGCAGACATAATCCTGGTGCAAGAGACTCATTTCCGGCCTGGGGGATCCCTCAAATTTGCTAGCAAGCATTTCCTGACATCTTTTATAGCTTCAGATCCATCGGGAAAGGCAGGCGTAGCTATTTTGATCAATCGACTCTGCCCCCTCCGAGTTAAATCTTCCCACCTGGACCCCCAGGGCAGATTTATTATTCTAGAATGCTCCTTTCTCACCCAATCCCTCACAATTGTCAATGTTTATGCTCCCAACTCAGGTCAGATTAGCTTCTTGTCCTCCATGTTTGACACTATAGACAAATTCTCCCAACCCTTTATGGTGATTGGAGGAGACTTTAACATGACCATGTCCACCAACAAAGATAGACATACATTATTTCGACCTCACCCTCCAGGGCCAACCGCCTATCTAAATCATTCCGTAGCTTAATAAGAACTAAAAATCTCTTAGACATTTGGAGGATTAAACACCCTACGCACAAACAATATACATTCTATTCACACCCCCACAAACTCTATTCTAGGCTAGATCATTTTTTTATCTCTAAACCTCTCTTGACATCAACGGTTTCTTCTGAAATCAACCCCATAACTTGGTCGGACCACTCCTCCGTCCAGCTTGATATCCACCTCTCCTCTGCCTCCCCTAAAACATGCCACTGGAGACTTAACGAGACTTTTCTCCACTCCCCTGAACCTAAAGAACTCCTATCTAAGGGCCTGACAGAATATTTTCAACTTAACAAAGGCACAGTCGCGGAGTCCTCCACTCTGTGGGAGGCACATAAAGCCGTCTTCCGAGGACAATGTATAGCTATAGGTTCCCGGCTTAAAAAAGACGCTGCTTTCCAATACTCATCTATTATGACTAAATTACGCTCGGCTGAGAAACTACTGTTAGCCTCCCCCACAGTGGCTGGACTCCGGACTGTAGTGTCATTACGAAACCAGCTTAGATCCCTGGCTATGAGCAAAATTGACAAATCACTTCTATGGTCCAAGCAGAAATTCAACGAATATTCAAACAAACCTCATAAAATGCTAGTAAACAAATTGAAACCTCGTCCCTTTCAATCCTCTCCTGACTTCCTTAGACAACCTGACGGAACCCCCACCCATTGTCCCCTTACTATGTCTAAACTTTTTGGAGAATTTTATCGACAGTTATTTAACTGCCTACAGACAGATCCCAACTATAGCTTTACACAAGAAAAATTTGATCTTTTCTTTAAACACCTAAAGTTATCCAAACTTTCACCTGAACACCTTACAACCTTGAACTCAGTGGTTACACCCGAAGAGTTGGAAGAGGTGGTTAAACAGCTCCCTACCCAGAAAGCCCCTGGTCCAGACGGTTTACCCTACTCCTATTATAGAAATTTCCTACCAATTCTAAGCCCCCATATGATCTCTTTATATGCCTCGTTATTCAAAGGGACTATACCACATCCACAATTTCTTCATGCCCATATTTCAGTGATTCCGAAACCTGGCAAAGATCCCTCCCTTCCCGACAACTATAGGCCCATTGCATTACTAAATTCGGACTACAAGATTTTCACGAAAATTTCATGAAAAATCTCATATAATCCCTAGACTTATACATAAAGACCAGGTAGGCTTTGTACAAGCTAGACATGCAGGAGACAATACAAGACGTACAATAGACCTCATAGATCTATTAAACAAGACGTCCCGCCCGGCCCTAATCTTAAGCCTCGATGCGCAGAAAGCCTTTGACCGGCTTAGTTGGCCATATATGTTCGCTACCCTCTCCAATTATGGATTTGAAGGCCCTTTCATTCCAGCTCCTAATGCCCTTTATTCCTGTCCTTCCTCCCAAGTTCAATTAGCCTCATATTTATTGTCACCTTGCTCGTTAAGTAATGGAACCAGACAGGGATGCCCCCTATCCCCCCTCCTTTTCATTCTCTGTCTAGAGCCCCTAGCGGCAGCTATCTGTATGCACCCTGATATTAAGGGAGTTCTACTACGCCAAAAAGAATATAAGCTGTCCCTGTTTGCGGATGATGTCCTTTTAACCCTGACAGGGCCCCATATCTCTCTCCCTAATCTTACAGCCTTGTTGAAGGACTTCAGCTCTATATCTGGATATAAAATCAATACAAGTAAAACGGAAGCTCTACCTTTACATATCCAGCCTTCAGACCTCAACAACCTTAAACCAAACTATTCTTTTCATTGGTGTACGGACTCTCTCAAATATTTAGGTGTAAATATAACCTCCACATATTCAACCTTGTATCAAGCTAACTACCCCCACTCTTTCGGGACATTGATAGACTCCTGCAACAATGGGATGCTTATCCCATCTCTCTTTTAGGCCGCATCAATGTCCTAAAGATGTCTATAATGCCAAGACTCCTTTACCTATTCGATACACTCCCGATTTCTATCCCCATGTCACAACTAAAAGCCATGCAGAGAACGTTTCTTAACTTTATCTGGCACTACAAGTCACATAGGATCGCAAGTTTGGTAATGTTGGCCCCCAAGTCAAGAGGCAGGTTGGGAGCCCCAGACCTTATTAAATATTATTTTGCTACACATCTTAAAACAATTATTACTTGGTCATCCAGAATGGCACCTACTATCTGGGCAGAGATTGAGATGAGCATCACCAGACCAGTACATATATGTGCCATGGTATGTACAGATTTAAACTCTTCCTTGTGTCAACTCAGAAGCATATGCCTTGGCCCAATGCTATTCTCCCTTGCCATATGGAAGAAATGCTCACGTCAGTTTTTTCTTGCTTCCCCATGTCCTCCGCTGTTAAATGTACTGTTTAACCCCGATATTCCTGACAGTCTTTCATACGACAGAATGCTTCCATGGACGCATGCAGGTATATTCCAGTTTCGAAACATTGTGGACCCCCTTACCAGAACACTTTTATCATTTGAAGAATTGCAAAAGAAGTACCAGATCCCTAAACAATTATTCTACTCCTACCTCCAAATCAGACACTACTTTGCCTCTAAATCCCACACTTTAAGCCTTGATAAACCTACCCCGTTCGAACTCTTATGTGCTTAAGGACCATACCAAACTCATCTCATTACTGACATCTATAGGTTCCTACATAACACTACTCCTATTACTGACACATCCCATTCTTATATGCGGAAATGGTCCCATGTGATAAACCGCTCTATCTCCCTAGTTCAATGGCAGAAGATTTGGGAAGCCATTTCCAAGTCATCACAATGTGTAGAACAAAAAGAGACAGCTTATAAGATATTACTTTTCTGGTATAAAACCCCTGAAATTATACATAAATATGATCCTAAGACTCCTCGGGTGTGTTGGAGATGCCGGGGAGACATAGGCTCCCATTTCCACATCTTTTGGGACTGGCCCTTGATACGCCCATTCTGGATAGCTGTTCAGACCTTTATACAAGATCTGTTCAATATTCCACTTCCATTGGACCCTATACACTTTATATTAGGTCTGCCGATCCCTGGACTCTCCAAGCATACCCAAAAATTGGCTACCTTTATTCTACTTGCGGCAAAAAGGGCTATACTCTTACGGTGGCTCTCTCCCTCCCAGCCCTCTTTTTCACAAGTCCTACAAATGTTGGAACAGATATGTAGAATGGAACATCTTACCGCAATAATACATAATACCCTCCCGCAATTTTCTAAAACCTGGGATCTATGGGATCATTCGGACCTTAACCCTGGTATCAGTTCCATTTCATCCACTGAAATATCACATACCTGAAGCTATCTATTTATCTACCTGATGCCCCCTTATTGGTTATTATGGATTGGATTACCTGTCCTCTTTTTACCGTTCCTCTTCCTCTATCTATATCTCTGTCGTAATATATAGCTAATAGTCTAGATCTCTGCTGTATTGGTAGCGATGTGACTGTTTTGAACAATTTTTTTATTTTTTATTTTATTTTATATTCTTTCCTCAAATACGATATATAATGTATACAAATCCTAAAAGTTTATATGATAACTTCTGTTTATGTGAAAATGTTTTCTTTTCAATAAAAATTACAATTAAAAAAAAAAAAAAGATTATTCATGAGATCACGAGAAAAAAATAAAGAAATACGTTTGTGAGAATTATTCTAGCATTATAAAGAAGATGAGAATGCGCTGCATTCAAAGATTAAACAATTTGCAGTGTGACGAATGTGCCATTTCCATTATGAACGGTTGTTTTACCAGACAGAGCGGCTCCGTCTCGTACTTGATTCTGAGCATGCATGTTTTTTTGCGCGTCGGAACATGCTCTCAATCTTTTGCTGGCGGAAATTCGGCCAGCAAAAGTCTGATGGAGCATACACACGTTCTCATTTTCCGACCAAAAGCTCTCATCTGTTTTTTGCTGGCCGAATTTCCGATCGTGTGTACACGGCATAAGATTTTGGAATCTCCCTGACTCCCGTAGGCTCCTACATCAACTGATTTCAAATGCAGGTTTGCATCCGCCAAACCAAAAAGAACAATAGAAAATTATTTTTTATAATTGAAATACTTCGATCCTTACTTTGGGGGCATTTTTAGCTTTATATATTTCCAATACGGTTAGGATTTTTGTTGGGGTTTTACACCAAAACTCAAAACTCTTCTGTGACTACTTCCAACATTTCTTCTGTTGGCTATGGCATCACAACATCTTTCACCTCCTCCCACAGCACCACAGAGGTTTCTGTGGTCACCTTTGCCAAAGTGCTAGCTCCCGTTATAAAATAATAGTGGAGAGAGGCAAAACTTTGTACAGATGCACGAAACCTTCAATAGAATGTAAAATTATTATTACATATAGTTACATCCTATATACACAACTTATTCCTGATCCCCGAGAGGCAATCAGATATTCCCTGGATCAACTTTACCTTTAAATGTTAGTATCCAGTTATACTATGTACATTTTTTAAAGCAATCTACTGACCTAGCCAGAACCAACTCTTGAATGAGTCTATTCCACATTTTCATAGCTCTTAGGCTACTTTCACACTGAGGCGCTTTACAGGCACTACAGGGCTAAAAATAGTGCCTGCATAGTGCCTGTAAAGAGCCTCATCTGTCTCTCCAGTGTGAAAATAAAAGCCCAAGGGCTTTCACACTGGAGCGGTGCGATTGCAGGATGGTAAAAAAAGTCCTGCAAGCCGCATCTTTGCAGCGCTGTAGGAGCGGTGTATACACTGGGGTAGCGCCGGCAAAGCTGATACGGGTATAAGTTCCTCCATTTCAGGGATTTGGTTGATTCGTTCATTCTCGAAGTGAAGGTTTTCGTGTTTTGCCCCAAAGAGCTGGGATACAGAGTTTGGCTGTGTTTAGCATGTGCATGGCTAGAGATTTGAGGTAAGTACATTTAGATAAAGTGGTGTGGTGTAAGAGGAATTTGGGTAGGGGAGAGATTCAATGGGAGGGTATTGTCTTATGTATTTCGGACCAGAATTTTTGGATGACGGGGCATGTCCAACAGATGTGTAAAAGAGAACCTGGCTCCGCTTTTACATCTCCAGCACAGGTTTGATACTGATGGGTAGGGATGAGCTGACCCCCCCCCCCCCCCCCCGGTTCGGTTCGCAGCAGAACATGCGAACAGGCAAATAATTAATACGAACACTGTTAAAGTCTATGGGACATGAACGTGAAAAACTTGATAATTTTAAAAGCTTGTATGCAAGTTATTGCCATAAAAAGTGTTTAAGGGACCCAGCTCCTGCCCCAGGGGACATGTATCAATGCAAAAAAAAGTTTTAAAAACTGTCGTTTTTTTCAGGAGCAGTGATTTTTATAATGCTTAAAGTGAAACAATAAAAATTAAATATTCCTTTAAATATCGTGCCTGGGGGGTGTCCTTAGGATGCATGTAAAGTAGTGCATCTTTCCCATGTTTATAACAGTTCTACAGCAAAATTATATTTCTGAACGAAAAAACGTCATCTAAAATTGCTTCCGGCTGTAATGTATTGTTGGATCCCGGCAATATAGATAAAAATACCCCAAATAAATGGCATGGATGTCACTCCCAAAATCCATACCAGGCCCTTTTAGGTCTGGAATGGATATTAAGGGGAACCCCGTACCCAATTTGTTTTAAAAATGGCATGGGGGGCCCCAAGTAACTATGTACTCTGAACAGCAGTATATATACTCTGAAGAAAATTGGGCCTTAGTTGTTGTTGGTACCAAAACACTGTTATGCCCCGTACACACGGTCGGATTTTCCGATGGAAAATGTCCGATCGGACCATGTTGTGTCCGGCCGTGTGTGGGCTCCATTGGACTTTTTCCGACAACAAAATCCGATCACGCCAATTTTGATCGTGTGTAGCCTAGTCCGACGGACAAAGTGCCACGCATGCTCAGAAGAAATTCTCAGACGGAAGCGCTCGGTCAGGTAAAACTAGCGTTCCTAATCGACAGAGCACATTCGTCATGCTGCAATGTTAAAATTTGTTTAATGCAGGGGGGGCGTGGCTCGGCCGAGCTAGGAGATGGCTGCTTGAAAGACTCTCTCCCTCCGCTGCCTCTCTAAAACACGACTTTACCGGAGTTTACCATCATCTAACAGAGCCGACAACAATGGGAACTGCTTCCCGCAATACATCTGCCTCTAGATCCCGCTCTCCCCGCGAAAATCCGGGTGATGGGAGCCAGAATATCCCCGAGATGTTCAGGGCAAACAGAAGCAATATGGCTTGGTCCCGCCACACTACCTCAAGGACCGCCACACCACCAGCTTCTAATCCGACACTATCTCTTCAACCCATCCCCTCGGCAATACCCCGAGACCGAGAGGGTGCCCCACAACAACAACTCAGCATGCAAGACTTGAGGACGATCGCTGCTGATATCAAAGACACTCTCTCGGCCGCCATTGCGGATCCCAGAGGTGATATACGCGCGCTTTCTGACAGAGTCTTTGACATGGAAAAAACAACTTCACAGCACGACGTGGTCCTACACAAAGTCACCAGAAAGATTGATACTCACACCCTCCAGCTGAGAGAGGCACAACGGCACATAGAGGACCTCGAGAACAGAGGACGCCGCCACAATCTACGGGTCCGTGGTTTGCCTGAGACGGCTGAACCGGACAACATGCCCGCTGAAGTAATGGCGCTTTTCAATACTATACTGCAACGGCCGCCTGAGACACCGATCACCTTTGAACGCATCCACAGAGCGCTGCGCCCGAGGGGAAGAGAAACGGATCCCCCGCGGGATATTATCTGTTGCATTGTGGATTACAGCACCAAGGAAGAGATACTGAAACGGGCACGGGCTATCCCCCGTCTACAACATCGGGGCATACCTATCCAGATTTTCCAAGACCTGTCTCCTATCACTCTACAACACCGCCGAGATTTAAAACCGCTGTTGGAGACACTACGCTCAAACAACATCCAATATAGGTGGAAGTTCCCCTTTTGCTTATCAGCCTCCTACCAGGGTAAAACAGCCTTACTGAAGACACCCGAAGACCTCCGTCATTTCTGAAAGACGCTCGACATCCCCCTGGTAGATGTCCCCAACTGGTACGCAGCGTTCCGTACATACCCATCAAGAAGGCCGCCATCGCCACCGCCAGAAGAATCGATGGATACACGTGAGTCCCAATGCGCCAGGAGAAGATCTCCGTCGGGCTCAAGACATCGCAACCCGAGGTATGCTGACCGCGGTTCAACTCCATCCGACTCCCCGGGCTCCAGGAGGACCCGCAGGGACTACTGATCTACAGCCCAGCAAACCGATCGCACAACTGTGGGATCGGTTTTACCGTCACCGTTATCTCCCCGGTCCGATCACACATGTGACCATCCGCTGTTCCCTGCTTAGGAACCAATTTGAAGAGTATCGGTTTTCAGTTACCAATCCTTCACGGTTGTTCCAGCGCTCTAAGTTACCGCCAGCAAGTCTGCACGCTGCTCATGGATGTCTTTATTTACCCTGATTTTTTATTTTTATTTTTTTGCACCGGGATTTTTATTATCTATTACTTCCTTTCATTTACTTTTATTACGACTTGCTAGTCCACTCGGATGCTCCACATTGGTCAGGGGAGATGGTGCCCTCTCTTTCCAACCACCGGACTGTTGAACCGGCCGTCATACGTCCACATGTGTCCCCCATATTGACAGATCTGTGCTTTTCTCCACCAGGTCCGTTGTTCGTCTAAAAAATGTCTGCCGTTAACTGCTTTTGCCAACTCGAGATGCACTGGGTGATCCTTCGACATTGTCTGTTACTCCATTTGAGGGAAGGGTAAAGTAAGCTTGTTAATGTCAGAAATGATGGTGTGCTTCTCTACTGTGGTGTCACCGACCCCCATAATGTGATATTATCTCTATGTGGCAGGGTTTCCCGGGGTCAGTCTAATTGAAGAGGGTGGCCATGACAGGAGGCACATGCTGAGGTGAATACACCCTACAACTCACTTCCTTTGGGCTCTCTCCTCGAACACCGACACAGGAGCGCAGACTGATCACTCTGGGTACACAGTCTTGGCGCCACACCGATAACACACAACCTTTATGATACAGACGTTTTCAGGAACAAGGGGAATAACTCTATACTTGTCCAAAGACTCAAAATTATTATCGGGCACATTTTTCTAAGTTTCCTTTACCCCCGCTGACAGGTTACCTACCGTCAACTCCTGACCATTCTGTAAACTTGGTATTCCTGGATACTTGGAAGCCTCTAGATGCTCTATGTAATTAATCCGCATATGTTTATCTGCAATGTGGGGCGGTTTTATAGTTTGCTGTACCCATACCTCAGTAGATCCTTACTCAAATCCCTACACCGCAGACACTTGTACGTACACACCTTTCAACGGCAACCCACTATAAGGACTCTCTTCTCCAGACCTATGAAACCCACATAGAATAAAATTACACTACATTATACCTCAGGAAACTTCAAAAGCCTTATATCCTTTCAGCTAAGCGTTCAATGCCAAGCAACGACACTGCAGACTCCCCGCGCTCGCCACATTGCGGAGTCAGGGATTTATTTACTCACCAGCAGCATCACACAATCCGTCTTTGGTTGATGGATGCCATCATTATCGCAGGCGGCATCACCCACACTCCATGAGGCTAAAGTATAACTCACCCCCTTTACTTTGTTTCAAGCCTAATTATTATACTATAAAAGTAATACTAGATTGGGAACGGAGACATACGTTTCCGTCGGGCATATAAATGCATATGGTTAATACTCCTGAGGGAGTTGGAGATGCACTCCAATTTTGGATAGGACTACGACCCCCTCACCAGCTATTAACTATCTATCCTAATGAAAATAATGGTTCACAAACATACATGTTACCAGAAGATCGAATAGTTAACTTGTCTATTCCTCAATGGTTGCTCTTCATATGTATGTTGGTTGTTATTCGGTTCGGATGGTAAATATTTACAAGGACAAAGACATAGAAATATTCGACCGTACTTTCTGTTATATTTGCCTAGTCTTGTATATGAGTCATCAAATACATGTATGCGGTCATGACACTAATTGATAATCATAGCTCATACAATCAATGCTCCATTGTTGCCCTGTTATCCCCTTTGACAAGGCTCTACTCACATGTCGGCATTACTCTCCCATGCTTTTTTAACAGGCCTCTGCGGTAATACCATCTAGACGGCTTAATAATTCTTTACCAGAGGCTCACATACACTTCGCCTATATCTCCCTTACTATGCAGATTCGAGAGGTAGCGGCGGTACTACCATGTTTTTCCGTCCATAACCTATTTGGTTGTACCAACCCCCAGACAGCGCAGTGGTAAGATATATTTGTTTACAAGCACTGACCTCACTATCCACTGGTTACACGCTGTACCTGTATAGCCTATATTTCTGTAGGCTAGGCCTTTCTCATATTTTCCTACCCGTTCCCCTATCAACCCCATTTCCCGCTACTGATATACCATCGTTATCTCCTTCCTTTCCTCCATTTCAATACAGCATATGAGATACCTCTTACTCTGCCTTCTACGCTACAACGTGACTGTAATAGCATGACGGATCCACCTTCTTCCTCGATCCACAGAACCCCATTCTCGGACACAAGCTTCCCCCAGGTTAATTTTCGCTCGCTAAATGTCTGTGGTCTCAACATACCTGAGAAACGTTCACAACTACTATATGCTCTACGGAAGGATAGAACACACATTGCATTTCTGCAAGAAACTCACTTCCGCTCTAATGATATACCTAAGCTCACCAACCTTCATTTTCCCACTGTCTTTCATGCTACTTCTGATACCACCAAAACTAAAGGGGTTTCCATTTTACTGTCTAAAAATTGCCCACTGGTAGTTACTGAAGTCAAAAAAGATACGGAGGGTAGATTTATTTTTGTTAAGGGTTCACTACACAACAGGCCTATCACACTAGCCAACCTTTATGCGCCTAACAAACGTCAAGTCCCCTTCTTTCGTGAAACTCTTCAATTGCTTACCGAATTTTACTCGGGTATCCTAATAGTAGGTGGAGAACTTCAACGTTCCCCTAAATCCCTCCCAAGATTCGTCGAACGGATCCTCTTCCCTGCCGTACAGAGCACTGAAAGCCATTAAACTGAGATTCCAAGAATTAACTCTTCACGACACATGGCGCACTTTACACCCTAATGACAGAGATTTCACATTTTATTCCGCACCCCATAATAAATATTCCAGAATAGATCATTTTTTTATCTCCCAAGCAGACTTGACTCTTCTCACCAAAGCTACAATTGACCCTATGATCCTTTCCGATCACAACCCCATCTTCATGTCGCTCTCTATCCCTCAGGCACGTTCTCCACGCCCGATTTGGCGCCTGGACAATTCCCTATTGACGGATCTAGCATATGTACAGAAAATTAATACTCGACTAACCCAGTACTTTCAGGAAAACGTGTGACCCCACCAGTAACGTGGGCAGCGCACAAATGCGTGGTTAGAGGGGAACTTATATCTCTCATCGCACATAGAAATAAACTACGTCGCCAACACATATCCGAGCTATCAGCTAAAATTCACTCACTTGAACGTCTCCACAAAGCCTCGCTCACTGATCAAACTCGTACGCAACTACTCCAAGCTAGACAGGAACTAAAGGATGAATTGGCTAGCAGAATTAAGCGGAAATATATGTTGACTAAAAAATTATTCTATGAGTTTGGTAACAAATCAGGCAAGTTACTTGCTAGAGCACTTCAACGTAAGAAAGCGTCAACGACCATTCATAAAATCATAGACCCAGCAGGCAAATCACATGTATCCCCAGCTGACATCTCTAGCCAATTCGTCACTTACTTTACCAATCTATATAATTTACCTCAAACAACTCAACCAGCCAACAGTTCCTGTAGACAGGATATGATTACGGAATTTTTGATGCAATACGGCATACCTCCGATTTCATCGGAAGACGCATTATCCTTAGACGGCCCTATAACTTGTGAAGAAATTAGATCCTCCTTGAAACAGCTCAAATCGGGCAAAACTCCCTGCCCAGACAGACTGACTGTAGGTTACTACAAAACATTTCTGGAAACTCTTATCCCACACCTTGCTGACACTTTCAACTCTTTTGCCTCCCCAAACCAAATACCTGTAGACCTTCTAGAGGCACACATCACCTTAATACCTAAACCAGGAAAAGACGACACGTTAGTCACCAATTACAGACCGATATCACTCTTGAACGTGGATTTGAAACTTTATGCCAAGATACTCGCTAATCGGATCCTTCCTCTTCTCCCAAATTTAATTTCCCTGGATCAGGTCGGTTTTATCCCTGGAAGAGAAGCCAGGGATAATACTATCAAAGCATTACACGTACACCATTGGCTCTCTCACAGATCCACACAGAAAGGTTTCTTTTTATCGCTCGACGCGGAGAAGGCGTTCGATAGGGTGGCATGGGATTATTTAACGGAAACATTGCGAGCAATGGGATTACCACCTCGGTTCTTACAAATGGTTTTAACGCTCTATACACATCCCACAGCGAAAGTACGGATCAACGGCCGCCTGTCGGACGCCTTCTCCATCTCGAATGGCACACGACAGGGTTGTCCACTTTCCCCACTTATCTTCATCCTCTCCCTAGAACCATTTTTACGCAGACTAAGGGCTAATCCTGACATTAAAGGAATACAAATATTGGAGAAACAATACAAGATAGCTGCTTACGCGGATGACATCCTTCTTTTTCTCTCGGACCCGGTTAATACACTGCCCAACTTACTGAAAGACTTCACCCTCTTTAATAAATTAGCAAACTTACAAATCAATTTTTCAAAGTCTAAGGCACTAAATATCTCCCTCCCTTCAAAAGTGATAACTCAGTGCAAGTTAAACTTCCCCTTCTGTTGGGATCCCAAGGCTCTCACCTATCTAGGTATTCAACTACCATCACACTTAGAGGATCTTTATGATCTAAATTTTCTCCCTATGTTACGGACCATTCAGAACGATCTCCTCAAATGGACATCGGGCCAATTTTCATGGTTTGGTCGAGTGGCAATACTTAAAATGAACATCCTTCCCCGCATTTTATACCTCATGCAAACTATCCCAATTACACTCCCCAAATCATTCTTCACATCATATAAAAGAATGAGTCGCAACTTTATCTGGGCAACTAAATCACCCAGGATTAGTTTAGACACGTTGACGCTTCCAAAGGCAAAAGGAGGGTTAAGCCTCCCCGACAAACAAAAGTATTATTCAGCATGCCACCTCACTAGAATTGTTGATTGGCATATTCATAAACTCTCCAAAGACTGGATTGCTTTGGAAGATGCTTTTGACTCTACTCCACTAACCACCCTACCATGGATATCAGCATCTCATTTGCCGAAGGATTATGCAACTCATCCTATTACTGGAGCGACCATGCAAGTATTTAAACATGTTGCAAAGTCACTCAAATGGGCACCTTGCCCCGGCCCAATGTCCCCACTTGATGGTAACCCTGACTTTCCTCCGGGGATTACCAACTATAACAGCCCAACGGATACGATGACACACACATTCAAAGCCTCACAGTTCTTTCACAACGCATCCATCCTATCCTCCGAATTGCTCTCAAAATTCCCTGAACAGCGTATCCCCTTTTTAAAATTCTTACAAATTAGGCACTTCCTTTCTAGTGCTCGCCCTATATCCCAATGGTGTAGGGCTCTTACCCCTTTTGAATCTATGTGCTCCAATGAAACCCCATTGCAACACCTTATCTCCACTACTTACGCACTACTTTTTGATGATATAGACCTGAAACAGAATAATATAGTCAGAACCTGGGAAAGGGAACTTGGTATGGACTTTTCAAGCTGCGACTGGGAAAAGATGTACAACTATATGCACAAAAGCACTGTTAATGTCACGGCACAGGAAAACTCCTATAAAATCTATGCTAGATGGTACCGAACCCCAGACCTTATACACAAGTACCAGCCTGACGTATCGCCACAATGTTGGCGTTGCGGCCTGGATATCGGCTCCCCCCTGCACATATGGTGGGATTGCGGGTTGATCCAGCCATACTGGAAAAAAATACAAACAGTCATTTCCCTCATTTCATCCTACACAATTGCCTTAACTTCTTCTCAATTCCTCCTTCACCACACCTCTCTCCCACACTCAGTGTATAAAAATTCTGTCATTCCTCATTTACTTAATGCTGCGAAGCAATGCGTACCAATTTTCTGGCGAACCGCAACTGTGCCGACAATGCGTGACTGGTTCCAGTGTATTGATAAGATCTCTGATATGGAGAACATTATTCACCAGGCCAGGGATACCCCAAACTCCTATACAGCTATATGGGCCGGATGGTTACAATTCAAGGAATCCCAATCGTATAATGACCTTCTCCGTTCCCCCTGACTGCATTCCCTCTCTGCCACTACCTTTGACTCTACTCTCTACATGAGGGCTCTCAGGATCCGTCATGCTATTACTACACGCTACTACCGCTTCTGAACTCCTGATTCTACTATGTTGTTATCTCTGACATGTCTCCCCCCTTCCTGTCACACCTAACCTTCCCTACATACCCCCTATCACACTCCAACAAGACACAGTATTCCGTTATCTGTTGGTCTACGGTTGTCCCGCAGGTTACTGATACTCACCAGATGCTACCACTTAAATTGGTTCTTAATTCCTTTTTTCTCTGTATGTTATAAAGCAATGGCTTCCCTGCTCCCCTTGCACAGCTAGCTCCCTTGGGGGTGTAGGGCTGGAGCAGGTATAGCCGTGAGTTATCATAAAATATGTTTCACATGCTACATAGACGTGTAAGAGTGTTAACGTAAGGTTTGAAACTGATTAATACTTGACCTGTTTTCTTGTTTTTGTTCTTATGCTCCATTAGTTCAGGTTTTCCCTCCACTTGAAGTACTATGTTTACAGATTTATATATCTGGACTTGTTTCTTAGACTGTTCGGTTCATTATATTCTGTTGCTCTAGATGAAAATGACAGCGCCTACGAAATATTACTGTTACTGTAATGTTTTTATACTCTTGTATTTGCCTTTAATTTCTCAATAAAAACTATTTGAAACAAAAAAAAAAAAAAAATTGTTTAATGCAGCGCATGCTCTTTTTCTTTTCAATGCAAGAAGAATGAAGTTTTTTAGCTGCTCATATTCACACTGACCAAAACGTCTTGCTTTATTCTTTTTTCTGATTTCATGACTAGAATATTTTTATTCGTCAGATCTCAAGAATGTTTTTTTTTTATTTTTATTTTTTTATTTTTTCGTGGTTGGTTTTTTAATCAAGATCTCCTTTATTTGTAATTTTGCTCATCTTCGTTATTTTTTTGGTGTGTTTTGTGTCTCAACTTATTATAATTTTTTATTTTTTTTGTTAAATCTCTAGGAGGTTGTTTGGTGTTGGTGCCCCTTGTTAATTCGACTTTCTATATTAGAAATGTACCTGCCTACTCACAAATAAACTGTCCTTTTTGAAGTAAAACACATAGGCAAGGATTTCTTGAAAACCAAAAAAACTTTTTTAGGTGTCAGCAACAAATAAAGAGGGAGGCAGCGATGGAGAAACTGGGGAAATTTGCGAAGCCTTTGACCCCCAGGGCAGACATCAATTTTTTAACCTCAAAAATTGGTGGCCTGAGGAGTACATATGTAAGGGAGTACAATCTGGTCCAGAAGTCCTAGAGATCCGAAACTGCAGCAGATGACATCTATGTCCCAAGGCTGTGGTCATACAAGAGGCTGCATCTTCTGTCAGACCAGACTGAACCCAGGTCATCACACTCAGGTCTTCTTTGCACGCTTCCTTCCAGACTGTGGCTGTGGTGCTGGAGGTGTGGCAGAAGGAGGAGGAGCATGGTCCAAATCACACACATGTGTTCTTTGGGTCATTTGGCCTAACAACCCCTTATTTAAGGTTTTTACAATGACCTCCTCACACATAAGGGTGTTGCCCCTCCTCCATTTGGGTAAGTTTTGTGGCAGCCAAAGCGGCAAAGGCCTCTTGATATGTGGGGGTGGCTTTGAGTGCCGCCAAAGCCTCCCTAATCAGCCGGAGCGCTGACTCCCCCACACCCCCCCCCCCCTTTCTGGCCCTTTTGTATGGAAGGCGGAGGGGAGGGACTTGGGATTGAGTCAGGCTCCTAGG
The DNA here is from genome assembly GCA_028564925.1 of Lithobates sylvaticus. Lineage (NCBI taxonomy): Eukaryota > Metazoa > Chordata > Amphibia > Anura > Ranidae > Lithobates > Lithobates sylvaticus. Next base: position 303,071,996 of record CM053030.1, on the reverse strand, counting down.
CCTGCCCACATCTAGGCTGCCACTTACCCCTGCCTCCTCCTGGCTGCCACATTCCACAGCCACCTCCTGGCTGCCGCATTCCACGCCCTCCCCCTGGCTGAGGTCTTCCTGTGTATGAAAAAGGGACATAGTTTTAGTTTTTGGTTCATCAAACACACATCATTTTTAGCTCTTGACTGTTGCAAATTGTTAACAAATAGAAAAGACTATAATTCTGAGCCTAGCAGTTTACATTCTTGCCCAAAATCTCTCCAACACTACTGTCTATTGATATGTAAAACACTTTAGAAAATAAGCAATTAGTAATCAAAAATCAAGTTAACATCATTCATTTTTACTCCAAAAATATGTAGAATAATACTATACCTGGCTCAAGCTGGGCTCCTCCACATCTTCCTGACTGGAAGGCCCAAGTTGGGCGTCGGAAGCCTCAGCAGGGGTGGAATGCAGTGTAGAAGGAAGCGTGGAAGGAAGAGTAGAGAGTGATTCCCTGACCTCAGTCTGGTCTGTGGGAAAATGGAGACTCTCATAGTACCACAGCTTGGGGACATAAACTTCATCTGTTCCAGCTCCAGATCTCTGGGACTTCAGCACCTTCTTGCGCTCCCTCAGATAAGTACTCCTCAGGCCACCAATTTTGTTTTTTTACTTGTCGATGTTTGCCGTGGGGATCACCGGCTTTACAAACTCTTTATTTTGTTGCTGTAGTGGCGATGTTTAGCTTGCCACACACAGGGCATCTCCCTGAACTTGTCAATGAACAGGGGGAGGAAGCTATAGTCGTTAAACCCCTCCATATTCTCTGCAAGACACAACACCAGACAAACACAAAATAATGTCAGGCTAAACTCTCCTAATCTTCTCCCAAAATAAGCCTCAATGTAGAAGCAGTCTAGGCTAGTGATGTACCAAGTTCAAATTGTACCTTCTGATAATATATTTTTCACGTTTGGATGTCCATGTATTCTTTCACATTGATGCACTATTTTTAATTGGGTGATCTGACTGGTCACTCTATTTATACCCTCCACTCAATTTAATTTCTCAAAAAGATTAAATTCTGAACACTAACGTGTGTACACTGAACCCCATTCTGTTGTACCGTTACTGTACAGAGACATTTTGAGCGCTACACTTTTTTATATGTTTATTCATATTATTTTTATTGTTGCATACTGCTCCATGTGGTTTGTTTTTTAACGTTGGACATTTGAAAATGGCCACTTTCATGTTCGTGGGTTCAATCATTCATAATAAACCCTGATCGTTCGCCCACTTATAATACGATGTTTGGTGAAGTTACAGTTAACTACATTTATTCAGGCCTGTTTCTAGTCAAAGGAAGTTTGTTGTCTATACGGGTTTGTAATAGAATGAAATGCAAACACTCACAGTAGCTGTTTACACATCTGGACTCTAGTGCTGGGACACCAGAATACCCTTTTTATTAGGGTGTCCCACACACGTGCTCCAGTGGATACTATAGGGGTGTCTCCATCTGACAAACTTGCACCAAACAGGTAATAAGTATTCCAGCTTTAGAAACTGTCAAAAATAATGGTTTTAGGCTTGGAACTCGGCCAAAAAAAACAGTTGTACGACACTTCCAAGCAATGTTTCAGATTCCTATTTATGCCCTCAAAGATTGTTGTGCTAAGTATTCCTGAGGACACCAGGGACCCCACACCTCCCAAAGAAGGGGAAATACCAACACCAGAAGCAGAGGAGGAGGAGGAAGGAGAGATTGTAGAAGTTGGAGAAATTGTCACCACAACAGGTGAGTGTCGAAGACCACAACTTCAGGTAAGCTAATCAATGTATGCCTGCATATTTCTAATACACTGTGTTTGTTTTTTGTTTTTTTGTTGTTTTTTTTGTGACTTACCCTTCAGGCTGCTCTCTGGTATTTACCTGCATGCACCTGATAGAGCTGGGTGCATGCAGATGGATGCTGACAAGCTGATCACACCCCCTGCCCATGCCCCAGCCAATCACCTTGTAAACCAACCTAGCAGCAGCCAGCAGGCTCCGCCTCAGCAGGGAAGAAAGGAACGAGTGCTGGCCGCGATCACCTGCTAGTGTAAGGAGGCTATATAGCGGCTGGGCGCCGTGCAGGCTAGCGGCGGCCCAGGTGATCGATTTATTTCATATGCTGCTGTATGGGGAGCGGGACCTGGCCAGCCAGGCCCCTTTGGACGCTCGCGGCCCCTTACTTGACTACTGCCTGTACCCCCCTGATGGCGTCCCTGGTTGGAGGGGAAGGTATTTTCCAAGTAAGGGTGATGGCTTTCCTGACGTAAAATAATAGGAGTCCCAGTATTGCCCGTTCTGACACCACTGGAGCTAGATCTTCAACCAAGCCCAGCATACCTAAGAATTTTCATTTAAAATTCAATCCATCTATGGCCGACTTAAGTCTGTATACTGTATACCTATATATGTATAATCTAGTTTTGATTACAAATATGTTTTGGTGGGATATATGTAAAAAAATGTATTACAGCAGAGCACATGCAGATTTCAGAGAGGAGTTACAGAAATTACAACGTATATTTGTAAGATTGCAGGGTTCTGACCAACTGCATAGGTATCAGTTACATAGTATATTAATAGCTTTGCTCATCCTTGTTGAAATATGAACAGATCGTAAATCTGTCCATTTTTATTTCAATTAACCAGTCTGGTGCAGAGAACATACCTTTTTTTTTAAGTCAAGACATTATGTTAAAGCTTCCAAACCACAAGTAGACATTTAAAGTGGCACCTATACCCCTATACATGGGCGTCCGCAGAACTTTTTTCAGGGGGGGGGCGGGATGGGCGTTTTGGCAGTGGCGATGCACAGTCACATTTAACCCTTTCTTCGACCGCTAGCGGGGGTTAAAAGCTCCCCGCTAGCGTCCGAAAAGCGTGGGTAAAATGATGGTAAAGCGTGGCTAAAACTAGCAGCGCTTTACCGATAACGCGGCCATATGGCAGTGTGAAATGGCTCTTGAGATAATTCAGCTTCACTTAGTATGGAAGTTACTCTCAGGCATACCATGCCCATATAAATATTGCCTAGAGAATTTACATCTTTCTTTATTGCAATACAGTACAGGTTGTTTTCATCAAGATCAAAATATGGTCACAACAGATGTATTGCAATACATTGCAATATAGAAAGATGTACATGCCTGGTATGCCTGAGACTGAGTAACTTCCATACAAAGTGAAGAAGATTATATAACACACAAATATCTTTTCCAGCAATAGCTTAGCTGTCCAACTTTCCAAGCAATATATATATATATATATATATATATATATATATTGTAAAGTTCGGGGGACCAGCTAGACCGCAGGACACAGGCTTTTAGTTCAAAAGGAGGTTTTTATTAAACTTAAACAGCTTCACAGCAGCAAAACAAAAGAAAAAGGTTTCAGTCTCACCGACTATCAAAGTCCCGAATTGCTATCGCAATCAAACACAGTCCTGGGGTGCTGTCGCAGGTGACTTCATCTGCTAGGAGGCTTCCAGGCCGAACGCTGCTGTTGACTTTGGTTGCTGCAAATCAAGCCAAACACAAACCACTATCTCCTCTGCACTCCTCCACCCATCTGCAACTTCCTGTCTTGTTTTTAAACCCACCTCCTCTGACAGGTGAGTTAACCCTTTTTGTTCCCTTAAAGGGATCACAGACCAAACAGAGGGGAAACATAGCGTCCTTCCAGGACCCAGCCACTGCGTCCTGTACATATCCCCCCCCTGTGCCCCAACGCCAAGGAGGTGGAGGCAACCGTGGAGCTCAAACAATGGACTCGGGAGAGGGCATCTGCATTTTGATGCAGTCTCCCGGGCCTATGCTCCACTACAAATTTAAATTCCTGGAGTGCCAGGAACCACCGGGTAACCCTGGCATTAGTCCCTTTACCTTGTCTCAGCCATGTTAAAGGGGCATGGTCAGAAATCAGCCTAAACTTCCTCCCCAAGAGGTAATATCTGAGGGATTCCAGAGCCCACTTAATGGCCAGACACTCTCGTTCAATTATAGCGTCGTTTTTCTCCGCTGGTGTTAACTTCCTACTGAGGAAGACTACTGGGTGCTCCTCGCCATGAATAACCTGTGACAAAACTGCTCCCAATCCTACATCGGAAGCATCAGTCTGTACAACAAACTCTTTTGAAAAATTGGGTGCTACTAGGACAGGGTGTTGGCACAGTGCCGACTTGAGCTCCAAAAAAGCTTTCTCAGCGTCTGCATTCCACTCCACCATGACCGATTTCCGACCCTTAGTCAGATCGGTCAATGGAGCTGCCAACGTGGCAAAGTTGGGTACAAACCTCCTGTAGTATCCCACCATACCCAGGAATGCACGTACCTGTTTTTTTGTGAGGGGGCGGGGCCAATTCTGTACAGCCTCTACCTTGTTGACCTGAGGTTTTACTACCCCTCTACCCACAACATAGCCCAGGTATTTCACCTCCTCCATTCCCAAAGCACACTTTTCCGGGTTTATTGTAAACCCCTCCTTCCAAAGAGAGTCCAGTACTGCCTGGACTTTGGGCAAGTGTGACTCCCAGTCTCTGCTAAAAATGACTATGTCATCCAAGTATACTGAGGCATACTCCCGATGAGGACGTAAAATCCTATCCATTGCCCTCTGAAATGTGGCTGGAGCAGTTTGCAATCCAAACGGCATTCTCTTGTACTGAAAACTTCCCTCTGGGGTAGAAAAAGCAGTTTTCTCTCTAGCAGCCTTAGTCAACGGGATTTGCCAATACCCCTTGGTAAGGTCTAATGTAGTGATATACCTGGCTGGACCTAGTCTCTCAATAAGCTCATCTACCCGGGGCATGGGGTAGGCATCAAACCGTGAAACTTCATTTAGTTTCCGGAAATCATTGCAGAATCGCAGAGTCCCGTTGGGCTTCGGTACCAACACAATCGGGCTTGACCACTCACTCTGTGATTCCTCAATAATCTCCAGGTCCAACATCTTCTTCACTTCCTCTGAAACAGCCTTCCTTTGGGCCTCTGGAATGCGGTAAGGCCGGACAAAAACTTTGACTCCTGGTTCCGTGACAATATCATGCTCTATGACACTAGTGAGCCCTGGCAAGTCTGAAAATTTCTCTTTATTTCTCTGCAAGAACTCCTTTGCCTGCTGACTTTGGACTCTAGACAGGGTATTTGCTACTTGGACACTCTCCACCCCAACCCTAGGCTCAAGTCTTGCACCAGCCAGGGAGGTCACCGGTTCCCTGTCTGTCCAGGGCTTTAACAAGTTTACATGATATATCTGATAGGGTTTCCTCTTACCTGGTTGGTGGACTCTATAATTTACCTCTCCCACTTTTTCTACAACTTCAAAGGGGCCTTGCCACCTGGCCAAGAATTTACTTTCCACAGTGGGGATCAACACCGCTACTCGATCCCCCATTTGGAAGTTCCTTATTCTAGCAGCCCTATTATAGACCCGTCGTTGAGCCTCCTGGGCTTTTTGCAAATGTTCTTTGACTAGAGGCATCACAGTTCGGATCCTCTCCTGCGTTTGGGAAACATATTCAAGAACACTCTTATGCTGAATAGGTTCACTTTCCCATTCCTCTTTAACAAAATCCAGTAGTCCGCGAGGTCTCCGCCCATATACCAACTCAAAGGGCGAAAACCCAGTGGAGGCCTGGGGCACTTCCCGGATAGCAAATAGGAGAGCGGGTAACAGGCAGTCCCAGTCTTTCCCATCCCTTTGTACAACCCGCTTGAGCATAGACTTAAGGGTCTTATTAAAGCGCTCTACCAACCCATCCGTTTGTGGATGGTAGACCGATGTGCGCAGCTGTTTAATCCGGAACAGCTTGCACACATCAGCCATAACCCTCGACATAAACGGGGTGCCCTGGTCCGTGAGTATTTCCTTGGGAAAACCAGTCCGTGTAAACAACTGGAATAATTCCCGAGCAATAGCCTTAGAGGAGGTATTCCGCAGAGGTAGCGCTTCAGGATACCGGGTGGCATAGTCAAGGATCACCAGTATGTAAGAGTGACCTCGAGCTGACTTTACCAAAGGACCCACTATATCCATGGCTATTCTCTCGAATGGGACCTCAATTATGGGCAGAGGGACCAAAGGGCTCCGGAAGTGGGTCACCGGCGCGGTCAACTGACAGGTGGGACAAGAGGCACAGTATCTTCTTACCTCTGCTTTCAGACCTGGCCAGTAAAACCGGTCGGTGATCCGTGCCTCCGTCTTTTCAACTCCCAGGTGTCCCCCTAAAACATCATCATGGGCCAGGTCCAGGACCTTGCGTCTATACTGTTGGGGTACCAATAATTGTTCTACCACATTTTCTCTCACTTTGGTAACCCGATAAAGCAATTCATTATATATGGCAAAGTGGGGCCACCGCTCATTCGCACCTGGCTCTTGGGGTACCCCATTTAATACTACAACTTGTTCCCGTGCACGGGCCAAAGTGGGGTCCTGCATCTGGGCAGTACCAAATGTCCCCTGGGGAACACCCAAATCCGGCAGGGCAGGGGTAGAGGCCACTTCCTCATCCTCTTCACCCAGCATTACCTGAAGTGGGGAAGGTTCCCCCTCCTCAGTGTTCAGGTAGGTCTGCGAACCACACATTTTGACACCCTTCACAGTATCAGCACTACTTTCATCACCATTAACCCAATCATTAGCATTTGTATCAACTGGATCCACATTAGGTTCATTTGGCATCTCAGGGTTATTACCCTCAACCATAGGAACAGAGGAACTAGTTTCTCCCCAGTCTTGGGATCGTTCAGATAGTTCTCCTTGTCCCCACAGTTTTTCAAAAAATGGACAGTCTCGTCCTATGATAACATCATGTATCAAGTTCTTTACCACCCCCACCTCTTGAGTACCAGTGCCATATGCTGTGGAGATGGACACCGAGATGAGAGGGTACTCTCTAGTGTCCCCGTGAATGCATACAACCCGTAAAGTTTTGCTTACCGGACCGATCTTCCCAAGTACTCTAGGATGAACAAGGGTTACCATGCTTCCGGAGTCCAGCAAAGCCCAGGCAGGGAGGTGGTTCACTTGGACTACACACTCAAATTTCTCTTCTCCGCGGTCAAGGTGTGTGGTACATGCTCTATGAGCATAAAAAGACCCCCTCCGAAGAACCCCGCATTCCATGGGCTCCTCTTGCAGTGGGCAGTGGGCCCGGGTATGGCCCCAGGAATGACACCGCCAACATTGTACATCCCCTCCTCTCCGAACAGGAACAGATCGCTGAGGAGGTACTGGGAGTGACTCTTGACCTTCCGGGGTGTTGATTCCAGGGCTCCGGGGGACATCCTTTCGAAGGGCGGCAGTCGATCGAATAGGCCGTGGCAGACTGGGCCCTTGGCGCTTGGTAGGGCCAAGCAGATCCTCCACCACTGTATATCGCTCTACCATCTCGACAAGGAGGTTCACTGTTTTGGGGTCTCCATGGCTGACCCACCGTTGAAGGTCGTCTGGCAGTGACCGTAGGTATCGGTCCAGGACGACCCGCTCCACGATTTGGGGGCCCGACAACACTTCGGGCTGCAGCCATTTTTTTACCAGTTGCACCAGGTCATGCATTTGAGACCGTGGTGGACGATCTGGACAATACTTCCATTGGTGCACTCGTTGGGCCCGAACGGCCGTAGTCACCCCCAAACGAGCCAGTATTTCTGCCTTTAGTTTTTGATAGTCTTTAGCGTCCTCTGGTGGCAGGTCGAAGTAGGCTTTTTGAGGATCTCCGGTGAGAAAAGGGGCAATTAGGCCGGCCCACTGGTCCTGGGGCCACCCTTCTCTCTCTGCCGTCCTCTCAAATGTAGCAAGAAATGCCTCTACATCATCACTCAGGGACAATTTCTGCAAAAAATGGCTTGCCCTCACGGTCACCTGGTTGCCAGGGGCAACAGCCGCTTGCTCACGACCCTGAGACAACTGCTGTACTACTTCTTTTAAGGCAGTCACCTGAGCCTGCATAACCCCTTGCTGGGTTGCTTGCTGTGCTGCCAACTGAGCCACCAACAGGCGAGTATTTTCTTGCTGTACCTCCAGCTGAGTTGCTAAGCGCTGATTAGCTTCCTCATGGCGGGTCTGCGCTTGTATATTAGCCAGGGACAGTTGTTTAATTAGTTCCTCCATTGCTTCAGCTTTCAGGGTTTGGGCAGCTTTAACCCAGGACATAAATTCACTGTACTGTCCCTTTAAATGTCAGTTTTAAATTCAAATGCAAAAGCCAGCAAAAAAAATAAAAAACACGCCTGTTACTCTGTCCTGCCCGCATCCGAGCACCACTTGTAAAGTTCGGGGGACCAGCTAGACCGCAGGACACAGGCTTTTAGTTCAAAAGGAGGTTTTTATTAAACTTAAACAGCTTCACAGCAGCAAAACAAAAGAAAAAGGTTTCAGTCTCACCGACTATCAAAGTCCCGAATTGCTATCGCAATCAAACACAGTCCTGGGGTGCTGTCGCAGGTGACTTCATCTGCTAGGAGGCTTCCAGGCCGAACGCTGCTGTTGACTTTGGTTGCTGCAAATCAAGCCAAACACAAACCACTATCTCCTCTGCACTCCTCCACCCATCTGCAACTTCCTGTCTTGTTTTTAAACCCACCTCCTCTGACAGGTGAGTTAACCCTTTTTGTTCCCTTAAAGGGATCACAGACCAAACAGAGGGGAAACATAGCGTCCTTCCAGGACCCAGCCACTGCGTCCTGTACAATATATATATATATATGTATCTAAATTCTCCTCCTAACTGGCACTGCTGTTACCTGTGGTTCTTCAGGATTTCCTCCTGTGATACGATAGGCCCAGGCACTGGCAGCGTATTCTCGGCCACTGACTGATTGCACACACCTATTGGAGGAGCTGGCGCCGGCCGGATCTGCATAGCGACGTACATACACAGGCCAGGCAGCCAATCACAGAACAGCCGAGATGTCGAGCAGAGGCCTGAGTGGCAGAGCCAATACGATGATTGGGCCGGGGTGAGGGAGGGAGGGATGGATGTCTGTATCTGTGATAAGTCGGAAAAGAGAGCAGCCCCAGGCCAGCAGACTCAGAAAAAAAAGTCCACGGTGGCCACAGCGGCCATTGCAACACAGGGCAACTGTCTTCAACACCTTCTTACCTTCTCACCTTGCCCTATGCTGCGGACGCCCATGCCCATATACCTTATAGAGCACCCAAAAATCTCTTAAGCCCTAGGCTCGCTACTGTGCAAGTAACTGTAAGGTTCTGTTTGGTCCCACCACCACCCGTGCCTGACAATTTGGCAGTAAAACAGTCAATGCTAATGATGGACAAATTCAGAATGGTGCAGCAAAGTGTGACCTTAGTTCCTAAAGTCACCATTTGCATATTATACATCTCAGGATTAATTTTCACAGAATTTTAAATTCCCTGACTAAAGTTATAAAGTTAACACAGGTTAGAGAGTTAAATCTGCAAGTTTAGGTTTATGTACAAGAAAATAAACTTTTGAATTGTAATGTAAATAAATACATTGAAGGATTACATGTATTTAATTTTTTTGTATTGTATTTGAGTGTGATACAATATGTTATTTTTGTAATTGTTATTTTTTGTTGTATTTGACTATATCTTTGCTGCAAAATAATAAAAAGTAATAAAGCTACAGTAGATGGCAATGTATCTGTTATCTCTTTGACATTGGGAACATACTGAATCTGTGTAGTCCCGGAAATTCACATAATCATTTAAACTTTAAGGTATGAGGCCTTTATTCAGAACCACAGTAAGTTTGCACTTTTCTTGAATACTCCAAAATTAGAATGTGTAATAAGTTACATGGCTTCAAATTAGTAAGGTTAAATATAATGAAAATCAGCTTGTTTCAGGATGACTAGAGAGCAGGACAACCTCATAAAATGTGGAAGAGATTATGGATTTGTTGTTAGCAGCACCAGAGGGAAGAACTCTGTGAATAGATTTTTTAAAGAAGGGCAGGTACTCTATGCCCACCAGAAAAGGAGTTTAAAGTTAGTCACTTGTATCCTATTTGCTACAGAGGCTTTATGTGCATGTTCCCATAGTGCCAGAGAAAATGTAACGCCCAAGTCTCAATCCCTCTTAAAGTGTTAGGTGGGAGGAACATTTATGGTGAACTCACAAGTAGGGTATGTGACATTGATTACTCATGTTACATCAGTTCTGTCACTAAACAAAGTTGTTCAAATGCTGATAAATTATTCCATCAGCCTTGAAAATGGCAAGTTATAGAGTGCCAGATTTGGAGTGACGCCATATCAGCAAAATCAGTTGAATGTCCTGTATCGATTTCCATCCCGAGCAGTTCATAAATGGAAGGTCTAATTGGACAGTAGGAGTGGAAGAAATGTTCCATCCTATTGCTAAAAATGTGGTCCCACTGAATATCCTACTCTTTGAACCATATGGGTACCTACGCAGCCCATGGGGGATGAGAAATGATCTGCCCGCCACACCTTTACCTCCCTCCCTTTCCCTTCGTTCACTAGTTTACTCTCCTACTATCTCTCCATTCTATTTCCTTTTTCAGATTTCTTCTGTCTTTGCTTTCTTTTTGATGCTTTTCCCTGCTTTTCTCATGCTCATGACTCTTGCTCATTAAAGTGGAACTTCACTTTCTCAGTCAACATTGACTGTTTTAATCCTTATGCTGCTAGCATTCATAAATATATAGGAAAGTATATCATATTTACTTTTTAAACATTTTTGTGATTTAAGTGTGCTTAGGATCTCATCTCCTAGCCAGGGAAGGTTGTGAGAGGGATACAGTGGAGTGGTTTTGTTCTAATTGGATCTACCGCCTGGAGTCATAATTTCTAGAGTAATCAAGTACTTTGGAGATATGATCCTCCCTGTGGTATAAAAGTTCTGGGAAACCTATACCACCTGCAGATGTAATTCTAGTAAATACAGAACTCTATGGAATTTGTTGTCCCAGAGAAAGCTTGTAAACAACACCAAGAATGCAAGAATTAAATATAAAACTAAAAAGCAACTCCGCGCTTAGGATATTCAAGAATAAGGTATGCAGCCCGCCCAAGAAAATTTAACCCCCTAGAGGGTAAATTTGAATAAAAAGATGTACGTAAAAGGACGATTGGCGCTCCCCTATGTACTTAATAAGAATTCCGTAATTCGCACTGTTATAAGTGAACTGAAAGAAAATAGATGTATTTGCTCCTGGGTGCCCCCAAATATATTATAATAGTGGCAAAGGTAATTGCGAATGAAGTGTTCCAGTGCCCAGTGTTGAGTAGGAGGGGGAGAGTATAGTCCCAGACCTCATAAAGATTAGGGTCGAGATCCGATATTAATCCCCCCTTAATGACTGTAATAAATATATATGATTAAAATAAATCCTGTGTTAAATACGTGATACAATATTAATCCCACCTTAGTGATCAATATTTAGTATGAGTGGACACAATGATAAATCCTATATGTGGCCGCCTCCATATACCATACCAAAAATGAACAAGTATAACCTATAATTACCAGTGATATCAAAATAACAAAGTACCAAAAAAAACAAAAATCAAGAAAAATATTGCCCGTAGGGGACTAATGTGTAAATGAGTGAAAATAAAATAAAAATAAAAATGCATGGGTGTAAGACCAGAAAACCCCAATAAAGTTAATGTGATAGTCCAATGAAAAATAAATTAAATAAAGATAGGAGTAAGACTAACAGTCCAGTCCACAGTGAATTCCTAAAAAATGGAAAATGAAGTAAACGAGAGGTTTCCACAGTGTGTGACTGACACCTCTACATCAAACAATCTTCTTCACGACAGTTTCAATGGTGATTCATACGGGTGATTCAAAGACGTGACTTTTGTGCTTCAAAAGAATGACGGTGACTTTGTGCTGTCCCCCTTTGCTCCCTCACTCACCAGATGTAGATACCCCTACAGGGGTAAACAGCCTCCAAATTATCGATACCAGGTGCTCCTCAGGATCCCCACTGGACGATGTCCATCGAATTTTTCCAGCCAGTCCACCCAGATCTCATAGGGTTGGGAAAGAAATCCAGCAGCGTTCCCCAAGGTGGGTATACCTCACAGGAAAGCAAGGAAAAATGGAGGTCCCATGTGCATTACCAGATGTAAAAAATCGATGTTTATTAAAAAGGTTTAAAATTAAAAGCAAGCAGAGTTTAAAAAACAGGGTATCTTGCACAGTACACCTGTTTCCACCATCCAGGTTAAAAAATAACACCATTAACGGAGGGGTATAGGGCGGCTTGCACTCCAAATGCGCTCCACGCCTCTATGTCCCGCACCGGAAGTGACGTCAGCACGCCTTACGCGTTTCGTCGTCAGACGTTATCAAAGGCTACGTCGTGTCACTCCCCATCTTGGTCTATTAAGGCTGCGGAGGTGCCGTGGACCCTGGTGATTGGCCGCATCGGGCTCTGTTTAACAGAATCCCCGCCCACCGGAGTTTGTTAAGGAATAGTTATGTTCCTTATACGGGGAACGAAGAAATAGTCTAAGAACCCTCCAATACAGTTAAACGTACGGGGGTGTAATGTATCGGGTATTAATTACTCAGATCTGAATATCCCTATCCAGGGATGAGTTTATTTGGTCAAGCATCTCCGCTGCCCTAGCACAAATAAGTATGGAAGTTGAAACTTTAGGCAAATTAAGGCATTCTTTTGACGCTCTGGCGTCAGACAAAAAATCATGAGAAAATGTTTTAGCCATAATGAAATATATATAGGTACAGGGCCTATTTAAATGGTCATCAATATTATATAGATCAATATGTAACAGTTCCAGGGGTATATTCAGCGTGAATTAGCCGCAGGCTGGAAAAAACTACCATTCCAGCCGCTATAAACACAACCCACCAAACCCAGCTATTTCCCTGTAAAACTGAGTTTAGACATGTCAGATGGGCAAACTTTGCTGCAAGGGTAGTAAGTGGGCATCTGGATATGTGTGCCCTAAGCACAGCATGCCCCATTGTGTAATTACCAAACCATTCTGAAATTAATGATGATAGTGAGAGAAAAGGAACCCTATTTGTAAGAACAGCTAATTACCGCATTTTCTAAGGTGCGGTATATGGTGTATCCGGGGGGTGTTCCATATGTATGACGGCACCATGTTAAAGAAGGCCAATTTCAGGTATGCGCTACCAAACCCAGCTATTACCTGTAAAGCTGAGTGTGGGCATATCAGATAGACGTACTATACTCCGGCATTAGCGAGTAACCTTCAATACATATATATGTATTGAAGGTTACATATATATATAGCAGCCATCATAACCATAGATTAACAAACCCAGCTATTACCCTGTGAAACTAGGGTCATCAAGGGAAAAAAAAAAAAAAAAAAAACTCCCAGATTCCCAAGACATATTGCCATACCCCCACTTAGTAGGCATCTGTCCATCTATACATATACATATATTCCTTATGCCAATTATTGGGGTTTGTTGGAAAATCAGGAGAGTTCCTATAGCATGCTCAGTAGCCCAATCTGTGTCCTGTCTGTACGCTAAAGATTGCACTAAAATCCTCTCAGGGCTCGGCCTACGTGCACATCCACATAGACCTACAGGTCGACATGTGCATGTGCAAAAGTTATTAGGCTTGAGGCTTATAGAGATGAAAAACTGGGGGGTAGATGTCCGATATTTATGTCCCTTCCGCACACTTCATATCCAGTATGAGGCCAGATGACTGGAGGGCTACATCTTAAGGATTGGCTATAAAGCAATTTAGATCAATCTCCAGGTTGAGGCCCCTGGGGGCAAGGGACCCCAACCTATAGATCCAGCTGGTTTCATTTTGGGAGATAAGGGTGGTCTTATTGCCCCCTCTCCAATGATCATCTATGTGGTCTATTCCATAGAAAATGAGCCCAGATGGGTCTCTGTGGTGGACTTCATCAAAATGCCGCGATAAACTATGTTTCGGGAACCCTTTACGGATGTTATTGATATGTTCCCTAATTCTGATAAAAAGGGGACGGGTAGTCCTCCCTATATACTGAAAATGACATGGACACTCAATGATATAGGTAACATGAGTGCTTTGACAGGTGATCAGCTGCTTGATCTGGTATTGCCTGTGATCTACCGTGGATTTAAAGGATTCCCTTTTTCTCGGTTGTTTTTTACTGACCCTGCACGGGAGGCAACGTTGGCACCTATAAAATCCCTTCATTTCAGTAAATATTTTTATTTTCTTCGGGGGATCAATAACATTATGCACTAGATGACTTCGAAGATTAGGCGCTCTCCTATAGACAAAACTGGGTTTTGTGGGGAGGATTTTGGCCAGGATTCTGTCTTCCTTTAGAATGGGCCAGTATTTTTTGATGATCCGTTCTACTGCTCTATATTGGGTATTGAATCCAGTTATGAATGTTGTGTTCATCTTCTTTGTCTGCTCTTTCGGTTTGTTCGCGAGCAGTGTCTGTCTGTTCATTTTAGCTATTTCTGATTGTAATTCAACTAGTTTTTCCCGAGCGTACCTTTTTTCCTCAAATCTCTTGATAAGGACTGTCGATTGTGTATTGAAATCTTCAATGTTATTGCAATTTCGCCGGATCCTCATTAGTTGCCCTTTTGGTACATTCCCTTTCCATTTTGGGTGGTGACAACTGGAAGAGGGAATGTACCCATTCCGGTCAGTGCTTTTGAAAAAGGTTTTTGTGCATAGCTCTCCTACTCCCTTGAAGATTTCCAAATCCAGATATTCTATCTTGTTATGATCCCACTTTGCTGAGAAAGTGAGACCATATCTGTTGGTGTTGAGATTATTGAGGAATGCAGTCAGGGAATCTAGTGTACCATCCCAAAGTATAAGCAAATCGTCGATGTATCTCCTATACATCTTAATTTGGGGGATGTTATTGGCATAGATGTGTTCCTCTTCCCACATATCCATCAGCAGGTTCGCCACACTGGGGGCATATCGAGCCCCCATTGCAACTCCCTTAGTTTGGACAAAAAATTCCTTGTCATACCAAAAATAGTTACAGCTCATGGCCATGTCAAGCCCCTCCAATATGTAGTGTATTTGTTGCTGTTTCATATTGGTCCCTTCATGTAGGGCTTTTTCAACTGCCAATAGACCATCTCCTTGTTCAATGCTGGTGTACAATGAGTTCACGTCGACAGTCACCAAAATCCATTCATCCGTTCCTTTGATATTCTGTAGTTCTTGGATGAGTTGCAGGCTGTCCCTAAGATGTGAACGACCCTGTTTGACAAGTGGCTTTAAGAAGCTGTCTAAATATTCCCCCAGCCTAGAGAACACGGAGTTAATGCCACTGATAATAGGTCTGCCTGGTGGCTTTTCCAGTCGTTTGTGAATTTTCGGGGTATAGTATATGACAGGAGTTTTTGTTGAATTGGAGATGAGATACTCCGCTTCCTTCTCATTTAGTATGCCTTGTCTTTTTCCTTTGCTAATATAAGTGCTAAGTTTAGTTTCAAATAGTTTCTTGGGGTTCCCTTTTAATTTTTTATACGTATTTGCGACATTTAGGATGTTACCCATTTCTTCCTGATAGTCCTCCTTGTTCAGAATGACCAGGCCTCCCCCTTTGTCTGCTGGTCTGATGACCACTTCATGCCTTTTTCCAATCATTTTTATTGCTTTCCATATGTTCCTGCCCTTTCTATTGTCCTTTTGTTCCAGATGTCGCAAATCCTCCTCAACCATCTTCTGGAAGGCTCCCAAGCATTGGCTCCCCGGGGTTTTTGGATTGAAAGTTGAGTTGTTCTTTAACTTTGTCTGTTCATATTCTGGGACACTTGGGGTCCTATTATCCTCATTGGTGGCAAAGTGTTTCCTTAGGTTTAATTTTCTCATGAATTTTTGGAGGTCTATGTATACCTCGAATTTATCAAGTCGCTTGTCGGGAGCATATTTTAGCCCTAGATCAAGGACCTTTATTTCCTCATCTGTGAAAGTTGTACTACTTAAGTTAAAAATGCCTTTTCCTAGGTTTCCCGTCTCCTTTTTCTTCTTGCCTCCTCTCCTTCCTCTTGTCTTCCTCCTCTTTCCTGGTTTCTCTGTGGCATTCCCATCTCTCTTCCTGGGTTGTGATTCCATCCATTGCTGTTGCTGTTGTGTACGCGATCTATATTCCTCTGGGGTTCTCGATCTTGGTCTTCTCTTATATTGTATTGGCCTTCTCGATGCATTCCCCCTCGATTTCCATTGTATGTTCTCCTTCCAGGGTTTCTGTATGGGACCCGGGTTTTCCATTTCCCGGGTGGCTGGCCTCTTTGCCCTCCTCTGTGAAAACCCTCATCATTGTCATTGTACCCTCTATACGGGGAGTATGGTTTTTGGATGAAGCCCCTCCTAGGGGGGGAGAACCTAGTTCTACTATGCACGTTATGTCTGTCCATATAGGGTGTTCTATTACCCTGTAGTTCATAGTGATTGGCCCTCCCGTAGTCTGGCCTATTTCTGTTCCAGTTTGGTTCCCTAGGTCTCCCTCTGTTTCCCATAATGGGATTATGTGGGGGTGTTGATTGGGATGCGCCTCCATTTTTCCTTGCTTTCCTGTGAGGTATACCCCCCTTGGGGAACGCTGCTGGATTTCTTTCCCAACCCTATGAGATCTGGGTGGACTGGCTGGAAAAATTCGATGGACATCGTCCAGTGGGGATCCTGAGGAGCACCTGGTATCGATAATTTGGAGGCTGTTTACCCCTGTAGGGGTATCTACATCTGGTGAGTGAGGGAGCAAAGGGGGACAGCACAAAGTCACCGTCATTCTTTTGAAGCACAAAAGTCACGTCTTTGAATCACCCGTATGAATCACCATTGAAACTGTCGTGAAGAAGATTGTTTGATGTAGAGGTGTCAGTCACACACTGTGGAAACCTCTCGTTTACTTCATTTTCCATTTTTTAGGAATTCACTGTGGACTGGACTGTTATGCCGCGTACACACGTACGGACTTTTCCCGGCGGACCTAAGTCCAGCGGACAATCCGCTGGACTTTCCAGCTGGGTACGCTGGACTAAAAAGCGAACAGACTTGACCACACACGATCACGCAAAAAGTCCGACGGTTCACGCGATGACGTACAGCACGTACGACGGGACTAGAAAACGAAAAATACTAGAAAAATACTTGCTACTGAGCATGCGTCCTTTTTGGTACGCCGGACCATACTACACACGACCGGATTATCCGCTGGACTGCCAAGTCCAGCGGATAATTTGAAAACAAAACTTGAAACTTTAGTCCGCCGTACTTTGGCCAAAAAAAGTCCGCCGGCGCCCACACACGAGGGGATTATCCGCTGGACTTCGGTCCAGCGGATAATCCCGCGGGATAGTCCCTTCGTGTGTACGTGGCATTAGTCTTACTCCTATCTTTATTTAATTTATTTTTCATTGGACTATCACATTAACTTTATTGGGGTTTTCTGGTCTTACACCCATGCATTTTTATTTTTATTTTTTTTCACTCATTTACACATTAGTCCCTTACGGGCAATATTTTTCTTGATTTTTGGTTTTTTTGGTACTTTGTTATTTTGATATCACTGGTAATTATAGGTTATACTTGTTCATTTTTGGTATGGTATATGGAGGCGGCCACATATAGGATTTATCATTGTGTCCACTCATACTAAATATTGATCACTAAGGTGGGACTAATATTGTATCACGTATTTAACACAGGATTTATTCTAATCATATATATTTATTACAGTCATTAAGGGGGGATCAATATCGGATCACGACCCTAACCTTTAACCTTTAACGAGGTCTGGGACTACACTCCCCCCCCTCCTACTCAACACTGAACGTCACTCGCAATTATCTTTGCCATTATTATATATTTGGGGGCACTCAGGAGCAAATACATATATTTTCTTTCGGTTCACTTTTAACAGTGCGATTCACGGAACTCTTATTAAGTATATAGGGGAGCGCCAATCGTCCTTTTACGTACATCTCTCTATTCAAATTTACCCTCTAGGGGGCTAAATTTTCTTGGGCGGGCTGCATACCTTTATCCTTGAATATCCTAAGCGCGGAGTTGCTTTTTAGTTTTATACCTGTTTCTGATCACCTTAGGGTGTGATTACTCTCTGCAGCTATGGATATTTTTGGATATATGACAAGTAGAAATATTGACCTGGATGGGATATTTATCCAGGAACAAATCACCAACACACAGGACATGCAAAGTCTGTTAAAACAGCTGAAACATACCATGGAGAAGCAATTAAGAGTGTGGTGGGATGTAGCCACTTTAGAAACCTACATAAGGGGAAAAATGACTCCCAGAAGTTTGAGATGGGACATACATCCTAATGATAATGTAGATGATCCCATTCTTATGGGTACATGGTACAATTTCTTTAACAAGTGTGAAGGTGAGCTACTCCAAAAGATTGTTGAGAGGAGAAAATTTAAGTTAAAGGGTATAGAAACCGCAATAGTAGAAATTAAAACCTTGCTGGTACCTTTCAATCATCAGAATGAATATAAGGAAAAGGAAAGGGAATTACAAGATAATATTAAAAAATATGACAGTGAAATACAAGCCAAAAAACAAAAGAAATTTAAGAGGGATGTACTTGACTATAGAAATAATAGTGTGTACAAATGGCAATCCTCAATGGGAGAATACAACGAGGAACCCCCAGATGATGATCTGGAGGAGACCTCCATGGATGAAACCCCTGAAGATGCCATAGGGATTAGGATGCTGGGTCTGATGGGGGGCGCATCCCAATCAACACCCCCACATAATCCTATCATGGGAAACAGAGGGAGACCTAGGGAACCAAACTGGAACAGAAATAGGCCAGACTACGGGAGGGCCAATCACTATGAACTACAGGGTAATAGAACACCCTATATGGACAGACATAACGTGCATAGTAGAACTAGGTTCTCCCCCCCTAGGAGGGGCTTCATCCAAAAACCATACTCCCCGTATAGAGGGTACAATGATAATGATGAGGGTTTTCACAGAGGAGGGCAAAGAGGCCAGCCACCCGGGAAATGGAAAACCCGGGTCCCATACAGAAACCCTGGAAGGAGAACATACAATGGAAATCGAGGGGGAATGCATCGAGAAGGCCAATACAATACAAGAGAAGATCAAGATCGAGAACCCCAGAGGAATATAGATCGTGGACACAACAGCAACAGCAATGGATGGAATCACAACCCAGGAAGAGAGATGGGAATGCCACAGAGAAACCAGGAAAGAGGAGGAAGACAAGAGGAAGGAGAGGAGGCAAGAAGAAAAAGGAGACGGGAAACCTAGGAAAAGGCATTTTCAACTTAAGTAGTACAACTTTCACAGATGAGGAAATAAAGGTCCTTGATCTAGGGCTAAAATATGCCCCTGACAAGCGACTCGATAAATTTGAGGTATACATAGACCTCCAAAAATTCATGAGAAAACTAAACCTAAGGAAACACTTTGCCACCAATGAGGATAATAGGACCCCAAGTGTCCCAGAATATGAACAGACAAAGCTAAAGAACAACTCAACTTTCAATCCAAAAACCCCGGGGAGCCAATGCTTGGGAGCCTTCCAGAAGATGGTTGAGGAGGATCTGCGACATCTGGAACAAAAGGACAATAGAAAGGGCAGGAATATATGGAAAGCAATAAAAATGATTGGAAAAAGGCATGAAGTGGTCATCAGACCAGCAGACAAAGGGGGAGGCCTGGTCATTCTGAACAAGGAGGACTATCAGGAAGAAATGGTTAACATTCTAAATGTCGCAAATACGTATAAAAAATTAAAAGGGAACCCCAAGAAACTATTTGAAACTAAACTTAGCACTTATATTAGCAAAGGAAAAAGACAAGGCATACTAAATGAGAAGGAAGCGGAGTATCTCATCTCCAATTCAACAAAAACTCCTGTCATATACTATACCCCGAAAATTCACAAACGACTGGAAAAGCCACCAGGCAGACCTATTATTAGTGGCATTAACTCCGTGTTCTCTAGGCTGGGGGAATATTTAGACAGCTTCTTAAAACCACTTGTCAAACAGGGTCGTTCACATCTTAGGGACAGCCTGCAACTCATCCAAGAACTACAGAATATCAAAGGAACGGATGAATGGATTCTGGTGACTGTCGACGTGAACTCATTGTACACCAGCATTGAACAAGGAGATGGTCTATTGGCAGTTGAAAAAGCCCTACATGAAGGGACCAATATGAAACAGCAACAAATACACTACATATTGGAGGGGCTTGATATGGCCATGAGCTGTAACTATTTTTGGTATGATAAGGAATTTTTTGTCCAAACTAAGGGAGTTGCAATGGGGGCTCGTTATGCACCCAGTGTGGCGAACCTGCTGATGGATATGTGGGAAGAGGAACACATCTACGCCAATAACATCCCCCAAATTAAGATGTATAGGAGATACATCGACGATCTGCTCATACTTTGGGATGGTACACTAGATTCCCTGACTACATTCCTCAACAATCTCAACACCAACAGATACGGTCTCACTTTCTCAGCAAAGTGGGATCATAACAAGATAGAATATCTGGATTTGGAAATCTTCAAGGGAGTAGGAGAGCTATGCACAAAAACCTTTTTTAAAAGTACTGACCGGAATGGGTACATTCCCTCTTCCAGTTGTCACCACCCAAAATGGAAAGGGAATGTACCAAAAGGGCAACTAATGAGGATCCGGCGAAATTGCAATAATATTGAAGATTTCAATACACAATCGACAGTCCTTATCAAGAGATTTGAGGAAAAAGGGTATGCTCGGGAAAAACTAGTTGAATTACAATCAGAAATAGCTAAAATGAACAGACAGACACTGCTCGCGAACAAACCGAAAGAGCAGACAAAGAAGATGAACACAACATTCATAACTGGATTCAATACCCAATATAGAGCAGTAGAACGGATCATCAAAAAATACTGGCCCATTCTAAAGGAAGACAGAATTTTGGCCAAAATCCTCCCCACAAAACCCAGTTTTGTCTATAGGAGAGCGCCCAATCTTCGAAGTCACCTAGTGCATAATGTTATTGACCCCCCGAAGAAAATAAAAATATTTACTGAAATGAAGGGATTTTACAGGTGCCAACGCTGCCTCCCGTGCAGGGTCAGTAAAAAACAACCGAGAAAAAGGGAATCCTTTAAATCCACGGTAGATCATAGGCAATACCAGATCAAGCAGCTGATCACCTGTCAAAGCACTCATGTTACCTATATCATTGAGTGCCCATGTCATCTTCAGTATATAGGGAGGACTACCCGTCCCCTTTTTATCAGAATTAGGGAACATATCAATAACATCCGTAAAGGGTTCCCGAAACATAGTTTATCGCGGCATTTCGATGAAGTCCACCACAGAGACCCATCTGGGCTCATTTTCTATGGAATAGACCACATAGATGATCATTGGAGAGGGGGCAATAAGACCACCCTTATCTCCCAAAATGAAACCAGCTGGATCTATAGGTTGGGGTCCCTTGCCCCCAGGGGCCTCAACCTGGAGATTGATCTAAATTGCTTTATAGCCAATCCTTAAGATGTAGCCCTTCAGCCATCTGGCCTCATACTGGATATGAAGTGTACGGAAGGGACATAAATATCGGACATCTACCCCCCAGTTTTTCATCTCTATAAGCCTCAAGCCTAATAACTTTTGCACATGCACATGTCGACCTGTAGGTCTATGTGGATGTGCACGTAGGCCGAGCCCTGAGAGGATTTTAGTGCAATCTTTAGCGTACAGACAGGACACAGATTGGGCTACTGAGCATGCTATAGGAACTCTCCTGATTTTCCAACAAACCCCAATAATTGGCATAAGGAATATATATATATGTATAGATGGACAGATGCCTACTAAGTGGGGGTATGGCAATATGTCTTGGGAATCTGGGAGTTTTTTTTTTTTTTTTTTTTTTTTTTCCCTTGATGACCCTAGTTTCACAGGGTAATAGCTGGGTTTGTTAATCTATGGTTATGATGGCTGCTAATAATAAATTTCCATCACCTTAAGGGTTATGTCTGGAGCTTATTAGGCATATATGTAGTGAAGGTTACTCGCTAATGCCGGAGTATAGTACGTCTATCTGATATGCCTACACTCAGCTTTACAGGTAATAGCTGGGTTTGGTAGCGCATACCTGTAACTGGCCCTCTTTAACATGGTGCCGTCATACATATGGAACACCCCCCGGACACACCATACACCGCACCTTAGAAAATGCGGTAATTAGCTGTTCTTATAAACAGGGTTCCTTCTCTCTCACTATCATCATTAATTTCAGAATGGTTCGGCAAGTACAAAATGGGGTATGCTCAGGGCACACATATCCAGATGCCCACTCACTACCCTTGCAGCAAAGTTTGCCCATCTGACATGTCTAAACCCAGTTTTACAGGGAAATAGCTGGGTTTGGTGGGTTGTGTTTATAGTGGCTGGAATGGTAGTTTTTTCCAGCCTGCGGTTAACTCACGCTGAACATACCCCTGGAACTGTTACATATTGATCTATATAATATTGATGACCACTTAGATAATCTATATAAATGATCTATATAATATTGATGACCATTTAAATAAGCCCTGTACCTATATATATTCCATTATAGCTAAAACATTTTCTCATGATTTTTTGTCTAACGCCAGAGCGTCAAAATAATGTCTTAATTTGCCTGTTTCAACTTCCATACTTATTTGTGCTAGGGCAGCGGAGATGCCTGACCAAATAAACTCATCCCTGGATAGGGACACTTAGATCTGAGTAATAAATACCCGATATATTATACCCCCGTAAGTTTAACTGTCTTGGAGGGTTCTTAAAGTTTTCCTTCGCTCTTCGTATAAGGAACATACTATTCCTTAACAAACTCCGATGGGCGGGGATTCTGTTAAACAGAGCCCAATGCGGCCAATCACCAGGGTCCACGGCACCTCCGCAGCCTTAATAGACCAAGATGGGGAGTGACACGACGTAGCCTTTGATAACGTCTGACGACGAAACGCGTAAGGCGTGCTGACGTCACTTCCGGTGCGGGACATAGAGGCGTGGAGCGCATTTGGAGTGCAAGCCGCCCTATACCCCTCCGTTAATGGTGTTATTTTTTAAACCTGGATGGTGGAAACAGGTGTACTGTGCAAGATACCCTGTTTTTTTAAACTCTGCTTGTTTTTAATTTTAAACCTTTTTAATAAATATCGATCCTTTACATCTGGTAATGCACATGGGACCTCCTTTTTTCCTTGCTTCCCTGTGAGGTATACCCCCCTTGGGGAACGCTGCTGGATTTCTTTCCCAACCCTATGAGACCTGGGTGGACTGGCTGGAAAAATCCTATGGATATCGTCCAGTGGGGATCCTGAGGAGCACTTGGCATCGATAATTTGGAGGCTGTTTACCCCTGTAGGGGTATCTACATCTGGTGAGTGAGGGAGCAAAGGGGGACAGCACAAAGTCACCGTTATTCTTGTGAAGCACAAAAGTCACGTCTCTGAACCACCCGTATGAATCACCATTGAAACTGTCGTGAAGAAGATTGTTTTTGATGTAGAGGTGTCAGTCACACACTGTGGAAATCTCTCGTTTACTTCATCTTCCATTTTTTAGGAATTCACTGTGGACTGGACTGTTATTCTTACAGTTGGACTATCACATTAACTTTATTGGGGTTTTCTGGTTTTACACCCATGCATTTTTACTTTATATTTTTTATTCACTCATTTACACATTAGTCCCTTACGGGCAATATTTTTCTTGATTTTTGGTTTTTTGGTACTTTGTTATTTTTGATATCACTGGTATTATAGGTTACACTTGTTCATTTTTGATATGGTATATGGAGGCGGGCACATTTAGGATTTATCATTGTGTCCACTCATACCAAATATTGATCACTAAGGTGGGACTAATATTGTATCACGTATTTAACACAGGATTTATTCTAATCATATATATTTATTACAGTCATTAAGGGGGGATCAATATCGGATCACGACCCTAACCTTTAACCTTTAACGAGGTCTGGGACTACACTCCCCCCCCCTCCTACTCAACACTGAACGTCACTCGCAATTATCTTTGCCATTATTATATATTTGGGGGCACTCAGGAGCAAATACATATATTTTCTTTCAGTTCACTTTTAACAGTGCGATTCACGGAACTCTTATTAAGTATATAGGGGAGCGCCAATCGTCCTTTTACGTACATCTCTCTATTCAAATTTACCCTCTAGGGGGCTAAATTTTCTTGGGCGGGCTGCATACCTTATCCTTGAATATCCTAAGCGCGGAGTTGCTTTTTAGTTTTATACCAGTTATATTATGTGTATGTTGGAAAAAATCTAGGCCTTTCCTAAAACAATCTACTGAGCTGGCCAGAACCACCTTTGGAGGGAGTCTATTCCACATGTTCACAGTTCTTACTGTGAAATAGCCTTTCCGTATTTGGAGATTAAAGATTTTTTTTTCTCAAGACGAAAAAGTGCCCCCTTGTCCCCAGTGATGACTTTAACCACTAGGCATCTGCACTATAGCTGAAAGACGGCTACAGTGCGGCGCCCAATTGCCGGGAGGGCGTCCCTGGACGTCCTCTTGTTTACTTCCCCGATGCGTGCCGCTGGGGGAGTGCATCGGGGAAATTCTGTGTTGGCCGTGTCCCTTGGACACAGCAAATCACAGCAAATCACAGATCGATCACTCGATCTGAGTGTCCAATGAGAGATGATCATCTCTCATCGTCTGCTCTCCCTCCTCACACAGAGACAGCTTGTGAGGAGGGAGAGTGACCTGCCCCAGCGTGAGTGTAAAAAAAAAAGAAAAGAAAATACAGTACCTCTCAGTGCCACCTGTCCCCAGTGCCATCTGTCCCCAGTTCCACTTATCAGTGCCAACTGTCCCCAGTGTCACGTATAAGTGCCATCTGTCATCAGTGCCACATCAGTGTCAAGTGTCATCAGTGCCATATATTAGTGCCATCTGTCATCAGTGCCACGTATCAGTGCCATGTGTCATCAGTGCCACCTGTCAGTGTCACGTGGCATCTGTTATCAGTGTCACATGTCATCAGTACCACGTGTTAGTGCCATGTGTCATCAGTGCCACGCATTAGTGCCATCTGTCATCAGTGTCACATATTAGTGCCATCTATCATCAGTGCCTCGTATTAGTGCCACGTGTCATCAGTGCCACATATTAGTGCCATCTGTCATCAGTGTCACGTGTCATCAGTGCCACGTATTAGTGCCATCTGTCATCAGTGCCACATCAGTGTCATGTGCCATCAGTGCCACGTATCAGTGCCACCTGTCATCAGTGCCACATCAGTGTCACGTGTCATTGTCCTGGTGCTCCAGGGCCTTCAAAAGTGTAATAGGTAGTCAACAAGTTAGATGTGTAATTTATGCTCCTAGAACAAGTGATGGTGCTCCCTGCATGTTGGGCCTCTCTAAGTGGCTAGGCCAGGGATGGCAAACCTTGGCACCCCAGATGTTTTGGAACTACATTTCCCATGATGCTTCACTACACTGCAGACTGCATGAGCATCATGGGAAATGTAGTTCCAAAACATATCAAAGTCTTGAAAACTTTGTCAAAAACGCCCCCTTGCTGTGAGTGACAGGTGATTTACATATATCTCATGCACTAGCCTGAGACAGGTTATCATCAGATCACTGGATGTTCTACTCTGCCCAGCTCTGACTACATACACCTCCCCTAAATCACTTGTCTGTCTATAGTCTGCTGACTGTTCACTGCATCCCATGATGAGAAGCATCCAGTCAAAACACAGTAAAGCTGGAAGAGCTGGAGGGGAGGGGAGGGGGATATGAATTGTGAACTTTTTACACAGAATGTGCCTGTCTCAAGCTAATGCATGATATGTAAATCACCTGTCACTCACAGGAAGGGGGGGCAGCGTTTTTGACAAAGTTTTCAAGATGCTATATTTTTGTTTATAGCGCAAAAAATAAAAACTGCATAGGCGATCAAATACCACCAAAAGAAAGCTCTATTTGTGGGAAAAAAAGGATGCCAATTTTGTTTGGGAGCCACGTCGCACAACCGCGCAATTGTCAGTTAAAGTGACGCAGTGCCGAATTGCAAAAAGGGGCCTGGTCCTTTGGCTGCAAATTGGTCCGGGGCTTAAGTGGTTAAGCAATGTACCTTCTGTATACTGAACACAGGGGCTGCTCACTTGGCACCTCCACTGTTTAGATAGTGTTGTTTTTCTTAAATAAATAGGCCTTTTCTGATTGGACGACATAGAGAATGTGACATCCTCAGACATCCCTGTGTTTAGTATACTTAAGGCAATTGTTCCAGCAGCATCCAGAAAATACTATTACAGGCTATTGCAGTGCATTTCTGTATCTCCAGTGGCCCTCCATATGTGAACTGGACCAATGCCATACCAATAATTAACCTATATAAATACAGTTTAGGGTGCAGTATTTTGGCTGGGCAAGAATAACCCATTATGGTGTTACCAGACTTATGCAGTAAATAAAATTTATATACAAATTCTATGACTGGTGGAATAAAATCATTAGTCCAAGAGGAATTAAGCAACCCTGTAACTAATTTCCAGCTGCAATCTGAGTGTGTTTAAATAAAACTGAGCCCACTTAAAAAAGAGGTTTGATAGAGTGTTAAGAATCCTCTCATTCACATTAGGCTGTTTACCTACAAAGTAGTCATTAACTGTTGATTATAATAGCATTTGGGTATTACTACTGAAAATTATATTATTATTATTATTATTATTATTATTATTATTATATGTGTAACACTTTAGTCTCACTTTATCACTTAGTAGTGTATTTTCAGTTGCCATTTTCAGTTGCCATTTGTTCTTAGCAAGTTCAAATTAAAGGATTAAGAAGACATTTTAACTATTTCTTTAAAACATGTAAAATTATGAATACCAATTTTTATGAACATATTTATGTGCATTATGTTCATTCCTCTAAAACATGTTAAGAGAGGGAGAAGTGAAGAAGGAGAATTCTGTGCGAATTTCAGAAATAATTAGTTAATAAATCCTGCTATGAATTATTACTAATGTATACAGTATTTATAATGTTCTGCAGTAGGATTGTATAATTAGTCTAATTCTGGAGGTAGGGGGCCCAATTCCAGAGATGAGCTTTATGTTCGACACAAACTCATGTTCGACTAGAACATTGGCTGTTCGCCAGTTCGCCGAACAGCGAACAATTTTGGGTGTTCGCGGCAAATTCGAAAGCCGCGGAACACCCTTTAAAAGTCTATGGGAGAAGTCAAAAGTGCTAATTTTAAAGGCTTATATGCATGGTACTGTTATAAAAAGTGTTTGGGGACCTGGGTCCTGCCCCAGGAGACATGTATCAATGCAAAAAAAGTTTTAAAAACTGCCGTTTTTTCAGGGGCAGTGATTTTAATAATGCTTAAAGTGAAACAAAAAAAGTGTAATATTCCTTTAAATTTCATACCTGGGGGATGTCTATAGTATGCCTGTAAAGGGGCGCATGTTTCCCATGTTTAGAACAGTCTGACAGGAAAATGGAAAATTGTATCAAATACTTACCGTAATTTTCCTTTCCTGATGCCAAACCATGGCAGCATACTAGTGATAGAGCTCCGCCTCTTGACCACTCCCTCAGGACCAGTGAATAGCATAAATATGAGGCCTAGTTAGGCCCCACCCCATTCTCTGTAATTAGCTACATACCGAAACGTATAAGGGTGGGACCATATGCTGCCATGGTTTGGCGTCAGGAAAGGAAAATTACGGTAAGTATTTGATACAATTTTCCATTTTCCTGACGCCAACATGGCAGCATACTAGTGATAAATAACTAGCTGACACGGTGGGATCTACTTGTCAAACCAAACTTCTAATTAGGATGAGACAGAGGACTGAATAGTCCTTCCTACAAAGTCCCTTGATGACAAGGCCCCCGCGTCTATTCCGTCAAGTTTGAGTAGTAATGTTGGAGCGACCGTGTACCCCTGTACAGATGGACACCATAGATTCTCTTGAATGTGTTGCCTATGAGGCTTTAACCACTCTGGCGCCGCTGACGGAAGCTCATGACCTCTATCCTATACACAACCAAGCTGCTAGGATCCAGGTAGTAACCTCTTTCCCTTGATGATTCCCAACTGGAATGACAAAAGGTTTATTTAGATGACCTGATAGGAACAATTGTGGAGATACTCCTTTAAAGTTCTGAAAATGAACAGTACGTGTGACTTTCCTGTGTGATGTTCTGGAAAGTTAGGCAATGTCCAGCTGTCTGTTAAATAGCAGTCTGTTGCTATGTTTGATGCAGAATGATCTACAAGATCCAACTCTACTCTTTCTGGAAAGAAAGGTATATATTATAATTTTATCTTTATTTTTATTTTCTTTATTTTTTTACTTTGAAGCTCCAAGAGCTTGAATCTCTGATAACCTTCTGCTTAAAGTTCTTGCAATTGATACTGCTTTGTAAGTGATGGCTAAATGGATAAACTGATATGAGATCCAGCAACTGCAATAGATCTTTTCTTCCTTGGTGACTGACTCCTCACGACTGCCCTCAAAAGTTGTGCAAACTGAAGGATTCTTGGTCCTTTCAAATGTGTTATTGCCAATATAGCCCACACTCGTGAGCTATGTGAGGATAGGCTAAGGCCTGGAGGAAGAATACAACAGCTGACACTGGAAGGGCAGTAGGATCAATGTCTCGCCTTACCAAGAAAAAAAGCAAACTTGTTCCAGAATTAGACCTAGATGTTGTAAGTAGAATGTCTTCTCACAAAAGTAGAGATCACTAGTGAAACTGGAGCAACCGGAGTTGCCCATCCTCCCCCTTTAGTGCCCCTGCTTGCAGCCCCAGTCTGCGCATGTTATAGAGGGGAAATGTCTTCTGTATCCTGAAATGAATGGCCAGGGAAAACCTAGGCCCTCCTGGTCAATATGGAGAACTGGCTATGACAACTATGTTCTCCCTTGACAGCCTCAAGGGAAATATCATTTACGGGAAATGTTGGGGAAAATATATTAGGTTAGATTGCAGACCCAGGGAGAGACCAGAGCATCTGCCCTTTGTGCCTTGGAGGAGGCCTGAGGAGGTTTGTCTGTGGTAGGCCACACCTGTGGGCCAGCAGAGAGAAGACCTTGGATATAGACCCACTCGTGCTCTGGGAAGCTTGTATTCATTCAAAAGAAAAATATGCTGGGAGGTAAACTGCTTCCTGAAATTTTGCTGGTGATCTTCTGCCCCAGGTGTTATGGGTTTCACCTCTCCCAATAGCATATTGCTGAGAGTTTCATACTGGAGCTGAATATAGGCGACTGCTGCCCTGTTGCTAAACTGCAGGGAGATTGGTCCTCCTTGACTCTGTGTAGTGAGGCCAAAGTGCTTAAAAGGGCTGTTTGGGCTGTTTGAACCCCAAAAGATTATCCTCCTTGGCTAGGAAGCTCTGATTGCCTTGAACGAAAGTCCCTCGCAATGCATCTTCCCGGCTGTCTTGCAGACATGATTTGTAGCAATTCTCCAGTCTAACAGGTCCTAACGGACCGAGACTTCCTCAAGGTCTTTCCATCACCGCTGAGCGCTACTCATACTGAGTAACACTTATTAACTGTGTTCTATCCTGTTTCCTACCTTGCACTAAGAATTCTAGATGCAATTTGCGCAGGTGCCTATGCACCCCAGGAATCATCTACATGCATGATGACGTGTTGCCCAGATGACTGAGGCACTGAGAAGCCATCAAACAAGCGGAAGTATTCATCCTCAGAAATCTATTCCTGACTATCACCACTTCCTCTGATTGAAATAAAACAGAGGAACTAGCAGAGCACCCCCGGGTACACCAACCATTGGGATGGAGAAAGTTGGTTTTGCTTTCCCTCTAAGGTGTGAGGATAGGATAGGCATCCTGATGATCCATCAACAGCCTCCAGCCATGTGGTTATACTGTTTAATGGACTCCGTCTTAAAGAACTCAAAGAGGGCCCCACAGGGTTCAACCTCTTCCGATCTGCAACTGGACACTAACCAACATCTCCTGCGAACTCCAAACAGGATTGGGTAAAAAAACGTGCAAACCCTCTTGAGTCTGAGGTGTCTGTAAGCAATGTAGCAGTCCACCCACTGTTGTGGTGGACTTGTCAGCTTCGTGGAAGAGAGGAGCAGTGAGGAATCTCCCGAAGTGACCATGAGTGTCTGATACCTTCATCCAACATGCCGTCCAGATACCAGTGAAGCGTGCCTTCTAGGTCTTACCTTAAGAGTCTGGGCATGTACCTGTGTGACTGGCTCACTTATCCCCCCAAAATCCTGCACCAAGACACAAGCCAGACCCTCGGCATCCACTGTCACAAAAATCTAATTTTTTGGCAAGACACTTCCGATAGGAAAACATATCTAAAGGGATGCAGACCCTGACACTCTCCTCAGAGTCCTGCAGGTGCAGCAGCTGGTTGATAATTATTAAACCATTCCCATTAGATTCACCCAGCACATGGGCTGGTTATTGCTAGTCTGCCAGCATCTGCAGATGCTACAGTATGTAGGAGCAGGTTGACCATTAACTTGTTCAGAGTATACAGTTACGAGATCCTGTTTATACGGGTATTTTTTCTCAAACCCCCTTCATTCTTCACCACTTTTGTTTCTAGGAAGCAATACACAGCCCAGGGTCTCAACCATATGGCCTCCCTAACCGCCAAGGTGCCAGTGTGCTCTTTCAGTGGCTATACAAGCAACTAGGAGGGACTTCCTGGTCAGCCTCCATATTTTGAATAGCAGACTGCTGCATCTGTAATAATTGTAACAATAACCCAGGCCCCCTTCCATCCGATGAGAACCTCCAGAGCCATGAGTTGTCAACATCCCTCCACATAGAGTGGGTTGTAAGGCATAGTAGGTGCAGAGCATGTCTTTGGATTGTGTTGAGAAACCCACACAGGGAGAAGAAATAAACATCAAAACAAGTATTAGCATGTTGGGGAATTGAACCAGCAACCCCAGTGATACTAGACAGAATTGTCACCCACTTAGCCAGCAGGCAGCCTCTGCAAAGTAGATTCATGGGCACCAGACACCTGTGCCACCTGTCCAATATTCACCCGCACAGTTCGGAATTTGAATCATGCATCAGGGTTTCAGTCCAGTTCAGAGACCCGGACATATTACTCAGACCGGGCTGTGGCTCCCCAAGTAACCGAGATAGTCATATACAAAACCGTTGCTGTTGTAGGCGGCTGTTTAGCCTCACCGAAAGGTGATGATGCCAGCAAGTGCAATTTGGCCACTAGAGCGCTCTGTGCATTACATTACTACTCTCCTTGGGGCACCCAAATGTGTCTGTGCAACGCCAACCCGGCAGACTCCCAGACTTCTACAGGACAGCCACGCAGGGAAACGCATCCAGCAAGATGCCACATCTGCACGTGTACAAGTACGCTGTCTCCTATAGCAACAGTCTCCAACAGTTTCCAATACAAGTGTAACAGTTGCTCCGGGTAATTAAGGCAAGTCCAAAACAGAATCTTGTGCCAATCTTATCAATCATAAAGACATTTTGGCATTACCTGTTAGCTACATACTTCTCCAGGCAGTGTCTACTCACCAGCCTTCCAGGCATAGATACTGCGCCACAGGCCCTGCAGAAATCTTGCTGGGGCGCTGGCTCTGGGGAAGAGGAGCAAAGACGTCTTCCTTGGAGCTCTTCTCCTGAGTGGGAGCGCCATCCGGGCTATGCTCCTCTGAAGAACGTCCGCCTTGCCTTGGCCCGGCCATCTTGAGAGCGTGGGCGTGCGTGGCTGAAGTAAATCAAAGCCAATCCGCATGAGAGGGCACTCTTTTTCCTGAAAACTTACCAATATGGTGGTCCCCACCCTAGTTGTTGAGGGTCTTTATATGAGCGGTAACTGACTCTTTATCTGTGGAGAAATGGGACGGCCAGCTCAGGTGAGGATAGCTGAAAAGCGACAGAAGGATCAGGAGTAGATATAGCAGAAAGGATTCCACTTTCCCCTTTTTTTTATTTATCTACATATACTTACATATGTACACATATACAAACATACCTACACATATATAGGGTCAGTCTGGGGCGGGTTAGGAAAGGGTTAATTAAA
Organism: Lithobates sylvaticus; assembly: GCA_028564925.1. Taxonomy (NCBI): domain Eukaryota; kingdom Metazoa; phylum Chordata; class Amphibia; order Anura; family Ranidae; genus Lithobates; species Lithobates sylvaticus. The sequence goes on along the minus strand of CM053030.1, from coordinate 303,039,869 downwards.
GAGGGTAGGAACCTTCAGCCCTGATTACTGTCAGCTGAGCTGAAGATGTGAGAGGAGTTGTGTGTTTGGAGAGAGAGAGACACAAAGCAGCATTCAGTGTAAGGATTTGCTGGGGTAAGTAAAACCATATAAAAAAAAAAAGTGGATCTCAGACTAGAGCCATGTACTTTGTCTATATATCAGCCTGTTGGTTAAAGAGACTGAACCTTTCCTATCTCTGCACCTCTGACAAGACAAGCCTGTCTTTTTCTTCTGTTTGTTTTGCTGAATAAAGCCATTTTTATTTTACTGAACTGGCCTTTCACCCCTCTGATCCCCTACAATGCATACATGTATTTACCCCCACACATATGCATACCCACACATCCACATACAATTTTTATTTTATTTTTTTAAACGTGTATATACATATACACACACCCATATCACATATACATACATACATACATACCTATACACACACATGCAACACCTGCCAAGGACAGCAGGGAATGGGAAAGGTAATGAAGGACATGAAGGAGACACAAGGGGCTAAGAGAGAGATTAAGCATAGCTGGCCCCCCATATTCCACAAGTGCTGCAGTTATCAATTTTAAAAGCAGATTTCGTTCCTAAAGAGGAAACACTGCAGGGACCCCAATAAGACCCGGAGAAGGGGTTCCCAGGCTTTTTAGCGCATGTTATCAGCCCGAGCGCTGGGACTTCGCACTGGGAGAGGCTTGAACCCAGCCGGATGCTGCACAGAGGCAGAGGGGGGACATAGTACTGCTTACTCTTCACTGATGCATTGAGGTATGAGGAAAAAAAGAAGAATGGGGTGGGGCCTAACTAGGCCTCATATTTATGCTATTCACTGGTCCTGAGGGAGTGGTCAAGAGGCGGAGCTCTATCACTAGTATGCTGCCATGTTGGCGTCAGGAAATGACATTTCTAAAGGAAAAAAACTAATTTAAAACTACTCGCGGCTACAATGAATTGTCGGTCCGCAATACACAATAAAAGTTCATTGATAAAAACGGCATGGGGACTTCCCCACAGGGGAACCCCCGAACCAAAATAAAAAATAAAAAAATGCATGGGGGTCCCCTTAAATTCCATACCAGACCCTTCAGGTCTGGTATGGATATTAAGGGGAACCCCGCGCCAAAATAATAAAAAATGGCGTGGGGGACCCCCTCAAAATCCAAACCAGACCCTTCAGGTCTGGTAAGTATTTTAGGGGAACCCCGCACCAAATTTAAAAAAAAAATGGTGTGGGTCCCCCCAAAAATCCATACCAGACCCTTATCTGAGCACGTAACCTGGCAGGCCGCAGGAAAAGAGGGGGAGACGAGAGAGCGCCCCCCCTCCTGAACTGTACCAGGCACATGCACTCAACCTTGGGAGGGTGTTTTGAGGTAGCCCCTCAAAGCACCTTGAGAAGGGCCTCATCCCCACAACCCTTGCCCGGTGGTTGTGGGGGTCTGCGGGCGGGGGGTTTATCGGAATCAGGAAGCCACCTTTAACAAGAGGACCCCCAGATCCCGCCCCCCCTGTGTGAATTGGTAATGGGGTACAAATGTACCCCTACCATTTCACAAAAAAAAGTGACAAAAAGGTAAAAAGACAGTTTTTGACAAGTCTTTTATTAAATTCTTCTTCTTTGCGCTTCTTCTTTTATCTTCTTTCTTCTGGTCTTACTTTGGTGTTGTTCTTCTTCTTCATCTTCTTCTTCCTCCACTCTTCTTGTCCCGCATCTTGCTCCAGGCTTCTTCTCCGTGCTGTCTGCACGATCCGCCTCTGTGGGAGTCTTCAGCAGTGTGATGCTTCGCTTCTTCTGACAGTTCTTAAATAACGGAGGGCGGGGTCACCCCAGTTCTGCCCCCCTCTGACATCACAGGGAAAGCCATAGGGAAGTCCCCTCCAGAGGACAGAGGTCACCAGGTGGCCCCGCCCTCCATTATTTTAGAACTGTCAGAAGAAGCGAAATGTCACACTGTTGAAGACTCCCACAGAGGCGGATCGTGCAGACGGGGCGGGGAAGAAGCCTGGAGCAAGATGCGGGACTAGAAGAGCGGAGGAAGAAGAAGATGAAGAAGAAGATGGAGAAGAAGAACCACACCGAAGGAAGACCAGAAGAAAGAAGATGAAAGAAGAAGCGCAAAGAAGAAAAATGTAGTAACGGACTTGTCAACAACTTGTCTCTTGTCTTTTTTAACCTTTTTGTCACTTTTTTTGTGAAATGGTAGGGGTACATTTGTACCCCATTACCAATTCACACGGGGGGCGGGATCCGGGGGTCCCCTTGTTAAAGGGGGCTTCCAGATTCCAATAAGCCCCCCCACCCACAGACCCCCACAACCACCGTGCAAGGGTTGTGGGGATGAGGCCCTTCTCCCCATCAACATGGGGACAAGGTGCTTTGAGAGGCTACCTCAAAGCACCCTCCCAATGTTGAGGGCATGTGGCCTGGTACGGTTCAGGAGGGGGGCCGCTCTCACGTCTCCCCTCTTTTCCTGCACTCTGCCAGGTTGCGTGCACGGATAAGGGTCTGGTATGGATTTTTAGGGGGACCCCATGCCATTTTTTTTATTTTGGTGTGGGGTTCCACTTAAATCCATACCAGACCTGAAGGGTCTGGTATGGATTTTGAGGGGGACCCCCACATCATTTTTTTTTATTTTAACACAGGGTTCCCCTTAATATCCATACCAGACCTGAAGGGCCTGGTATGGAATTTAGGGGGACAACCCTAAGGGGGACAACCATGCATTTAGGGGGACAACCATGCATTTTTGGGAAATCCTCATGCCGTTTTTATAAATGAACTTTTATGTGTATTGCGGACCGACAATTCATTGTAGCCGTTTTTTTCCTTTAGAAATGTAATTTTGCTGTTAGACTGCTCTAAAAACAGGAAACATGTGCCCCTTTACAGGCATACTATAGACACCCCCCAGGTACGACATTTAAAGGAATATTACACTTTTATTGTATAACATTAAGCATTATTAAAATCACGGCGTGGGGGTTCCCCCCCAAATCCATGTCAGACCCTCATCGAGCACGCAGCCTGGCAGGCCAGGAAAAGGGGTGGGGACGAACGAGCGCCCCCCCCTCCTGAGCCGTACCAGGCCGCGTGCCCTCTAATGGGGGGTGCCCTGGGGAAAGGGGGGCCGTGCGCCCCCCCCCCACCCAAAGCACCTTGTCCCCATGTTGATGAGGACAAGAGCCTCTTCCCGACAACCCTGGCCGTTGGTTGTCGGGGTCTGCGGGCGGGGGCTTATCGGATCTGGGAGCCCCCTTTAATAAGGGGGCCCCAGATCCGGCCCCCCACACCCTATGTGAATGAGTATGGGGTACGATGTACCCCTACCCATTCACCTAAGGTGTAAAATGTACAAAAACACACACACTTTTGAAAAAATATTTTATTGCACTGCTCGGGGGTCTTCTTCCGTCTTGGGGGTCTTCTCGCCGGACTCCCCGCTCTCTTCTGCTCTTTTACCTAGCTCTTTCACGAGGGGGGAGTCCGGCTACCTTCTTCGTCGTCGCCGCCGTCTGGGGGTCTCGATCCGCCTTCGGGGTCTTCTTCCGTCTTGGGGGTCTTCTCGCGGACTCCCCCGCCATTTACCAAGCTCTTTTACCGAGCGGGGGAAGTCCGGCTACCTTCTTCGTCGTCGCCGCCGTCGTCGGGGGGTCTCGATCCGCCTTCGGGGGTCTTCCGGGGGTCTCTTCTGTTCTTGCGGCGGTCGTCGTCTTCCGCGCCGCCGGCGCCTTGTCCTTCTTCTTGTTCTTGTTCTTGTTCTTCTTCTTCTTCCGATGTTGACCCGACGCTCTCTCTGCCGGAATGCCTGTGCCGCTCTGCGCTGAGACTTATATAGGGGAATGGGGACAGGGTCACATGCACATGTCACATGGTGACCCCGCCCCCTGTGTTGTCACAGTCCCGGAGGATGCTGGGACTGTGACATCGCAAGGGGGCGGGGTCACCATGTGACATGAACATGTGACCCTGTCCCCATGTCCCTATATAAGTCCGAGCGCAGACCGGCACAGGCATTCCGGGCAGAGAGAGAGCGTCGGGTCAACATCGGAAGAAGAAGAAGAACAAGAACAAGAACAAGAACAAGAAGAAGGACAAGGCGCCGGCGCGCGGAAGACGACGACCGCCGCAAGAACAGAAGAGACCCCGGAAGACCCCGAAGGCGGATCGAGACCCCCATGACGACGGCGGCGACGACGAAGAAGGTAGCCGGACTTCCCCCGCTCGGTAAAAGAGCTTGGTAAATGGCGGGGGAGTCGGCGAGAAGACCCCCAAGACGGAAGAAGACCCCGAAGGCGGATCGAGACCCCAGACGGCGGCGACGACGAAGAAGGTAGCCGGACTCCCCCCCTCGTGAAAGAGCTAGGTAAAAGAGCAGAAGAGAGCGGGGGAGTCCGGCGAGAAGACCCCCAAGACGGAAGAAGGACCCCGGAGCAGTGCAATAAATATTTTTTCAAAAGTGTGTGTGTTTTTTGTACTTTACATTGTACACCTTAGGTGAATGGGTAGGGGTACATCGTACCCCATACTCATTCACATAGGGTGGGGGGGCGGGTATCTGGGGGCCCCCTTATTAAAGGGGCTCCCAGATTCCGATAAGCCCCCGCCCGCAGACCCGACAACCAACGGCAGGGTTGTCGGGAAGAGGGCCCTTGTCCTCATCAACATGGGACAAGGTGCTTTGGGGTGGGGGGGCCGCACGGCCCCTTTCCCCAGGGCACACCCCCCATGTTGAGGGCACGCGGCCTGGTAAGGCTCAGGAGGGGGGGGGGCGCTCGTTCGTCCCCACCCCTTTCCTGGCCTGCCAGGCTGCGTGCTCGGAGGGTCTGACATGGATTTGGGGGGGAACCCCACGCCGTTTTTTCAGCGTGGGGATTCCCTTTAAATCCATGCCAGCTTGCGGAGCTAGCGCGGCGGCATTTACTGCCTACGCTAGCTACGTAACCTGAAGTTACGTTCGAAATGAACGGACTGCTCCGTGTGTGGGCAAGTCCGTTCATTTTCAAAAGTCCCGCGGACTTTTGGCCGGCGGATTATCCGCTGGAGAAGTCCGTGCGTGTGTGGGCAAGTCCACACGCTCGGAAAGTCCAGCGGACCCCCGCTGGAAAGTCCCGCGGGATTGTCCGCTGGACTAGGTCCGCCGGCAAAAGTCCGCACGTGTGTACGCGGCATTAGAGACACATCTATAGGATCCATCACCTGGTCAGACCATGCCCCAGTCCTTTTGACATACTCCTTGACAGACAACCTTACCACCAAAAACAGGACATGGAGACTTAACGAGAGCCTATTACAAGACGAGACGATAATTAAGGACGTGACAAGGGAATTGGAGGACTACTTTAGAAACAATGACATCCCTGACAGCAACCCGGGATATGTGTGGGAGGCTCACAAGGCGGTTATCCGTGGCGTACTCATAAAGCACGGGGCTCGGATTAAAAGACAGCGTACGGTACAACTAACTTTACTACTTAATGACCTACATATGGCCGAGGCCAGACACAAACACGCCCAAAGCCCAGCAGGAGAAACAGAGATTAGACTCCTACGCGCTAAAATTGTCGACCTCATGCAATTCCGTGCAAAGGCGGCAATACAGTCTTGCCGCAGGCTATCATACGAGTCTGGAGACAAGTGTGGTAAGCTGCTAGCTAGATCACTGAGGGAACAAACCCTGGCAAATTATGTGCCACATATTTCAACGCCCCGTAACCGGAAAGTCACATTGCCACGTGAGATAGCAGGAGAATTCAAAGAATTCTATACGAGCTTATATAACTTACAGACACAGGCCCCGACTTTACCCCAAAATCACTGCTCCCGAAAAAACTTCAGTTTTTCAAACTTTTTTCTGCATTGATACATGTCCCCTGGGGCAGGACCCATGTCCCCAAAAACTTTTTATGACAATACCATGCATATAAGCCTTTAAAATTAGCACTTTTGATTATTCATGTTCGTGTCCCATAGTCTTTAACGGTGTCCGCGTGTTCAAACTAATTTTTTGCCTGTTCGCATGTTCTGGTGCGAACCGAATGGGGGGGGGGGGGGCGGTGTTCGGCTCATCCCTACTCAATTCTTAGAAGGACAGAGAGGGCAAACTGTGATAAAGACCTGAAGCACTGAACTGTATGCTGTCTACTCGGGTTCAGCACATCATGGATCCAGTGGACAGAATACTGAGAGGGGCTGGGGAAGACCCGGCTGTCATGGTGCACGTTGGCACCAATGACAGAGGCAGATGGAGTGTCCTAAGGTAGTATTCTCGGGAATACTACTGGTACCTCGAGCCACACCAGAAAGGCAGAGGGAGATTAGGGAAGTAAACAAGTGGCTGAGGAGCTGGTGTAGTAAGGAGGGTTTTGGGTTCCTGGAGAACTAGGCTGACTTCTCAGTTGGTCAGAGAAGAAAGAAATGGCTTCAAATCCAGAACTCCTGATTTGCTTTTTATTGTTCACAAAGATAACACCAAAGACACCAACATATGGTCAAGTAGACACGTTTCACACATACATCTTGTGCTTAATCATTACAATGACTGAAATAACTGATAGATCTTAAATAGACCGCCCCAGTAGCTACAGGTGTTCTGGGGCGGTGCTAATAATCAGTAAAACACAGCCCGATCAATTACCAAGCTTCAGCCCCTAGGAGCATCCAGTTGGAGACCTGAATGGAAAATCAAACTGAAGGTCCATGCTCCCGTGCATACCGAAAAATCATCCATACACACAAGGGCATGGACCAACAATCGCATAGAAACATTATGATTTATATACATAACGCCAATAAAAACATTGGAAAAGGAAAAAACAAAAATAATAAATATACATACATCAAACATAAAGAGGATAGACATTATAATGCATAATAAACCAATTAGGGATGAGGCGAACACCCCCCTGTTCAGTTCGCATCCAGAACATGCGAACAGGCAAAAAATTTATTTGAACACGCAAACACCGTTAAAGTCTATGGGACACGAACATGAAAAATCAAAAGTGCTAATTTTAAAGGCTAATATGCAAGTTATTGTCATAAAAAGTGTTTGGGGACCCGGTTACTGCTCCAGGGGACATGTATCAATGCAAAACAAAGTTTTAAAAATGGCTTTTACTAATGCTTAAAGTGAAACAATAAAAGTGAAATATTCCTTTAAATTTCGTACCTGGGGGGTGTCTATAATATGCCAGTAAAGTGGTGCATGTTTCCTGTGTTTATAACAGTCCAAGAGCAAAATTACATTTCTAAAGGAAAAAATAAAAGTAATTTAAAAGTACTAGCGCTAGTGCCGGCTATTAATGAATTGTCGGTCCCGACAATACACATAAAAGTCATTGAAAGTCATTGAAAAATAAAAAAATAAATGCGTGGGGGTCCCCCAAAATTCCATTACCAGGCCCTTCAGGTCTGGTATGGATATTAAGGGGAACTCCGCGCCAAAATAAAAAAAAATGGCGTGGGTTTCCCCCAAATATCCACAACAGACCCTTATCCGATCACGCAACCTGGCAGGTCGCAGGAAAAGATGGGGATGAGAGAGCACCCCCCCTCCTGAACTGTACCAGGCCACATGCCCTCAACATGGGGAGGATGTCCACATGTTGATTGGGACAAGGGCCTCATTCCCACAACCCTTGCCCAGTGGTTGTGGGGGTCTGCGGACGGGGGGCTTATTGGAATCTGGAAGCCCCCTTTAACAAAGGGGACACCCAGATCCCGCCCACCCCATGTGAATTGGTAAGGGGTACATTGGTACCATTTCACAAAAACAAAGTGTCAAAATGTTAAAAAAAACACACGAGAGACGGCATGGGACAAGTCCTTTATTAAAAAAGAAAAAAAGAAATTTCAGCGATGTATTACAATAAATCCATGCTCCTACTGCAGCGATGTAATCCAATTCTCAATCTCCAGCGATAGATGATCTCCAGCGACTCCAGCAAGGAACACGCTGAATGCTAGAACACATATGCACCATGTAAGTAATTAAGTGCATCTACATGGAGACACCCGCAATTGGAGGTAAAGGGAACTACTCTTGGATGGATATAAAAAAACTATATATATATAGATAAAATAAAAAAATACAATCTCAAAAGTAAAACCAAGCCCAAACATGGGACCCAATGCGTTGTTGTTGGATTCAACACAGGATAATGATAGGATAACGAGGACCCAAAGACCCAAACACTATCCGGCAGAGCCCATACATGAGCCGATATCGATCGCACAATGATCACACAGGGTGATATGTATACCATATATGTATACCAGGAGCCAAACGTGGGTCAATATACGTCCCACACAGTGGTCATGATAATAAAGGTAATCAGTCTAGTTAAAGCGGAGTTCCACCCTTAAGTGGAACTTCTGCTTATCGGATTCCTCCCACCCTCCGGTGCCACAATTGGCACCTTTCAGGGGGGAGGGGGTGCAGATACCTGTATAATACAGGTATCTGCACCCACTTCCGGACAAGATATCAGGAGCTGCCCCACCCCTATCCAGAGATGCCCTGTTGTGTCTTGGGAAACACAGTTCCCAGGACACAACGGGGACCAATAGAGATGAGCAGCGCGACTCACGCATGCGCAGTAGGGAACCGGGCAGTAAAGACGTTGCGTCTTCACTTCCTGATTCCCTGACAGAGGATGGCGGCGGGGCAGCCGAGAGACGAGCGGCCGCTCGTCACATTCTGCCGACACCGCTGGAACCTGGAACAGGTAAGTGTCAATTTATTAAAAGTCAGCAGCTGCAGTATTTGTAGCTGCTGACTTTTAATATTTTTGGTGCGGGTGGAGCTCCGCTTTAAAGGGTGGCAGGGCGAATGGTAAAATTATGAAAACAAATATAAAAATAAAGTAAATAAGCACATTGGTCCCGATGTACGGGGGGAGGTACAGGACAATCATTCATAGAAATGACTGACAACTGACTAACTGGACTGATTACCTTTATTATCATGACTATCACTGTGTGGGACATATATTGACCCACGTTTGGCTCCTGGTATACATATCACCCTGTGTGATCGCTGTGAGACCTGGTTCAACAGCGCTCATGATTGGCTGGCAACCATTCAAGGGTATTTCCTTTATAGCAGGGATAGAGAGGGTAAAAAAAGGTGGAGGGGTATGCCTATATATCAAGAATAACGTACAAGTGCATGTGAGAGATGACATCAATAAGGGAGCTAGGGAGGAGGTGGAATCCTTATGTGTAAAGCTCCAAAGGGGTGAAGCTAAGGGGAAAAATAATACTGGAAGCATGCTATAGGCCCCCTAACCTGAGGAATATGGGGGAGATGGACCTCCTATCACAATTTGGATTAGCAGCAAGGATGGGAAGTGTTACCATAATGGAGGATTTAAATCTGGAGCATTTGTCTAAGGCTCGCCAGTTCCTAAATGTCTTGCAGGACAATTTCATGGGTCAGAAGGTAGACGCACCAACTAGAAGCAAGGCGTTACTAGATCTACTGATTATAAACAATAAAAAACGGATCACGGATGTAGAAATACGGGGCAATTTAGGAAACAGCGACCACAGGTCAATTGGCTTCAGTATAAATCACACAAATAGGAAACACAAGGGGAACACAAAGACACTGAATTTCAAAAGAGCCAACTTCCCTAAACTACGAACCTTGCTAGAAGAAAGAAATTGGGATAAAATCTTGGAAACAAAGAACACGGAGAAGAGATGGGTTTGCTTTAAGGGCATATTAAATAAGGGCATTAGCCAGTGAATACCATTGGAAAACAAATTTAAAAGAGAGAGCAAAAGTCCTGGATGGCTTAACGCCAATGTAAAAATGCATATAAAAGCAAAGAAGAAGGCCTTCAAAAAATACAAGGCTGAGGGATCATCATCAGCATTCAGACTTTACAAAGAATGCAACAAGATATGTAAGCGTGCAATTAGGGTGGCTAAGATGGAACGCAAAAGACACATAGCGGAGGAGAGCAAAAAAATACCAAGAAATTCTTTAACTTCTTGCCGACCGCCCACTGTCAAAAGACGGCGGAGCGGTGCGGCTCTTGTGGCAGGTCGCCGTCATATGACGACGCTACCATTTTGGCCACTAGGGGGCGCGCGCGCGTGCCCGCCGTGTTGCTGGGGCCACGATGCGTGTGCCCAGTAACTGAGCAGGACGTGGATCTGTGTATGTAAACGCACAGATCCACGTCCTGTCACTGGAGAGGAGACCGATGGTGTGTCCCTTGTACATAGGGACACTGATCGGTCCCCTCCCCCAGTCAGTCCCCTCCCCCCACAGTTAGAATCACTAACATAGGGAACATATTAACCCCTGCAGCGCCCCCTAGTGTTAACCCCTTCCCTGCCAGTCACATTTATACAGTAATCAATGCATTTTTATATCACGGATCGCTGTATAAATGTGAATGGTCCCAAAAATGTGTCAAAAGTGTCCGATATGTCCGCCGCAATGTCGCAGTCATGATAAAAATCGCAGATCGCCGCCATTACTAGTAAAAAAAAAATAATAAAAATGTCATAAATCTATCCCCTATTTTGTAGACGCTATAACTTTTGCGCAAACCAATCAATATACGCTTATATAAATTTGTTAAAAAAAAATAAAAAAATTGGATATTTATTATAATAAAAAGTAAAAAATATTATGTTTTTTCAAACTTGTCCCTCTTCTTTTGTTTATAGCGCAAGAAATTAAAACCGCAGAGGTGATCAAATACCACCAAAATAAAGCTCTATCTGTGGGGAAAAAAATGATAAAAATTTTATTTGCGCACAGCGTTGCATGACCGCGCAATTGTCATTCAAAATGCGACAGCGCTGAAAGCTGAAAAATGGCTTGGTCAGGAAGGAGGTGTTCGTGCCTGGTAGGCAAGTGGTTAAGTATATAAACAGTAAGAAATGGAGGTCAGATCACATTGGTCCCATAAAGAATAATGAAGGGAATCTGGATACTAAGGATGGAGAGATGGTGAAGGTATTGAATTTATACTTCTCCTCAGTCTTCCTGAGGAAAACTGGGGGCTTTAGTAACCAAAACTGCAGTGTTTGTCCTCGTGACACAGCACAGGAAGCACCCTCATGGCTAACAGAGGATAGAATTAGAAATAGACTTGAAAAATGTAACAATAATAAGTCACTGGGACCAGATGGCTTGCACTCGAGGGTCCTTAATGAACTCAGCCAAGTAATTGCCAGACTATTGTTCCTAATTTTTACTGACAGTCTAGTGACTGGAATGGTACCAGCTGATTGGAGAAAAGCCAATGTAGCACCAATAATTAAAAAGGGCCAAAATACATAACTGGGAATTACAGACCAGTTAGCCTAACCTCAATAGTATGCAAGATCTTGAAGGGGATGATAAGGGACTATATACAAGATTTTAGTAATGAAGACGTTATCATTAGCAGTAATCAGCATGGATTCATGAAGAATTGTTCTTGCCAAACCAATGTATTAACCTTCTATGAGGAGGTGAGCTGCCATCTAGATAAAGGAAGGCCTGTAGACGTGGTGTATCTAGATTTTGCAAAAGCATTTGACACAGTTCCCCAAAAATGTTTACTGTACAAAGTAAGGTCTGTTGGCATGGACAATAGGGTGAGTACATGGATTGAAAACTGGCTACAAGGGCAAATTCAGAGGGTGGTGATAAATAGGAAATATTTGGAATGGTCATGGATGGGAAATGGGGTCCCCTAGGGTTCTGTGCTGGGACCAATCCTGTTTCATTTGGTAATAAACGACCTGGAGGTTGGGGTAAACAGTTCAATCTCTGTATCTGCGGACGACACTAAGCTAAGCAGGGCAATAACTTCTCCGCGGGATGTGGAAGCCTTGCAAGAAGATCTGAACAAATTAATGGGGTGGGCAACTACATGGCAAATGAGGATAATTGTAGAAAAATGGCAACTACATGGCATATGAGGTTTAATGTAGAACAATGTAAAATAATGCATTTGCGTGGCAAAAATAAGAATGCAATCTACTCACTAGGGGGTGAACCTCTGGGGGGAATCTAGGATGGAAAAGGACCTGTGGGTCCTAGTAGATGATAGTCTCAACAATGGCTTGCAATGCCAAGCTGCTGCTAACAAAGCAAACAGAATATTGGCATGCATTAAAAAGGGGATAAAGCAATAATTCTCCCTCTTTATAAGACTTTGGTCCGGCCTTACCTGGAGTATGCTGTCCGGTTCTGGGCACCATTCTTCAGGAAGGATGTATTGGAAATTAGACATGTGCAATTTGTTTAGTTCAGAATTCGTTTTTAACAAATTTTGACAAATATTTGAATTTCCGAATGTCCAACTTTCTAATTTGCGAATTTTCGAATTTTCAAATTTTGAATTTTCGGTTTTCGCATCTAAACAAATGGAACGGAACAAATTAATAATAAATAATAATAAAAAGGTTTTATTATTATTCTTGTTATTTATCATTATTAGATCATTACGTTCCATTTGTTTAGATGCGGCATTCGTTATGCTCTAATAATGATAAATAACAAGAATAATAATAAAACCTTTTTATTATTATTTCTTATTAATTTGTTCCGTTCCATTTGTTTAGATGCGGCAGTCGTTATTTCAGATCATTTGTGACTTTGGATAAATTCATACTCGTTACGTTCACTAACAGAAAAATTTGAAAGGAAATTCCAATACCTATAATTTAATAGTTAGTTATTATTTTGAATTAAACTGATTTTCTTTCTTTTTTTCCGATTTTCAGATTTTTCAAATTTTTCGGAAATCCGAAAATACGGAAATTTGGAAATCCGAAAAGTCGGAAATTTGGAAATCCGAAAAGTCGGAAATTTGGAAATTCGAAAATTCGGAAATCCAAAAATTAGAAAATTGGAAATTCCCCAAATTTCCGAATTCTGAATTTTAGAATTTCAACAAAGGCAACAAAGCTAATAAAGGGTCTGGAGGATATTAGTTATGAGGAAAGGGTTGCAAGCACTGAACTTATTCTCTCTGGAGAAGAGATGCATTAGAGGGGATATGATTTCAATATACAAATTCCCTACTGGTGACCCCACAATAGGTTAAAACTTTTTTGCGGAAAGGAGTTTAACGTGACCACTCATTAAAATTAGAAGAAAAGAGGTTTAACCCTAAACTGCATAGAGGGTGCTCTACTATAAGAGCGGCAAGGATGTGTAATTCCCTTCCACAGGCGGTGGTCTCAGCGGGGAGCATCGATAGTTTCAAAAAACTATTAGATAAGCACATGAAGGACCAAAACATACAGGGATATATAATATAATACTGACATATAATCACACACATAGGTTGGACTTGATGGACTTGTGTGTTTTTCAACCTCACCTACTGAGTAACTATGTTTTATTAATATTTTTTTTGTATTATTTATTTATATTTATTTTGGTGCACAAAGATGTGATATTTTCTTCAAACACCAAGCACCTTGGGTACCCCAGGTAACAGAACAGAAGTTGGAGGATGGTCATGTGCAGTTTATATGCCTTATTTTGCATCCATATTAGCCTTGCCACAAGTAATATGAAGAACTTGGTTCCATTAGAACTGGGCTTTTATTCTGAAAAACAAGTATTAACATAACAGAGTTTGAAAACATAGAGCTTGTACACATGAACGTTTTTTTACCTGCATGTGAAAAGGACATTAAACACAATTTGGCAGATTTCAAGTTACCACAGTGGTGTAGTATGTATGACAACTCTAAAGCCTACATTTGACCTGATTTGCAGTGCATTGCTTTGCATTTCTCTAAACATGTCACGTTCTATTTGAGATATGTTCTATTTGAGATATGTTTGCATTGCAGGCAAAACAGGTAAAATTCAACTTCTTGGATTTAAGCTCAAGCATTTGATTAGCACTGCTTTCAAATGTAAAATCCAGAATTTGGTGTGCTAGGTTAGAATCCATTGGGGGGGGGGGGGGCTTATTTATATTCTGTGATAGAATATACCTGCTTCTGATACCTTCCATGTCTCCCTTTTTGGCATCCTCTGCAACAAAAAATCTTGGTGCGATACTCCCAAATACAAATCATGTTCAAAGGGATGCAGATCCTGCTACTTTAACCACTTGCTTACTGGGCACTTAACGCCCCCTCCTGCCCAGACCAATTTTCAGCTTTCAGTGCTGACGCACTTTGAATGACAATTGCGCGGTCATACAATTACTTGACACTTTACCCAAATTAATTTTTTTTCACACAAATAGAGCTTTCTTTGGTGGTATTTAATCACAGCTGGGGTTTTTATTTTTTGCTAAACAAACAAAAACAGATGGAAAATTTTGAATAAAAAACAAACATGTTTCATAGTTTGTTATAAAATTTAGCAAACTTAATTTTTCTCCTTCATTGATATGCGCTGATGAGGCAGCACTGGTGGGCCCTGATAGGCTGCACTGATGGGCACTGGTAGGCACAGATACGGCAGCACTGATAGACACAGATAAGGTGGCACTGATGGGGACAGATAAGGCGGTACTGATGGGCACAGATAAGGCGGCACTGATGGCCACTGATAAGATGGCACTGATAGGCCCTGTTGGGTGGCACTGATGGGTGGCACTGATGGGCACTGAAGGGCACTGATAGGTGTAACTGATAGGTACCACTGATAGATGGCACTGATGGGCACTGGTAGGTGACACTGATGGGCAGCACTGTTGATGAGGCACTGATTGGTGACACTGATAGGTGGCACTGTGGGCACTGATGGGAGGCACTGTGGGCGCTGGTGTGCACTGGTAGGCGGCACTGTTGTGCACTGGTAGGTGGTACTGGCAGGTGACACAGGTGGGCACACATGAGCTGGCCGCAGCTCTCCTTGATCGGGACCAATGTCCCTCTGAGAACCGCCGGTGATCAGCTTTTGTTTTTTCTCCTCGCGCGAGGAGAAAAATAGCCGTTTACCTTCTCTGTTTGCATCACATGATCAGCTATTATTGGCTTACAGCTGATCACGTGGTAATGGGTCAGGATCGACCCCTTACCATGATCTGTGATCAGCCGAGTCTCATAGACTCGCTGATCACAGAGTGCGCTGTGTGTGCCCTGCAGGGGGAGGATGTCTATTGACGTCTCCCGGCAAAGTAGGTCTGCACTGTAGCCATCATTCAGCTATAGCGCGGATCTAAAGAAGTTAATGATTAGAAACCTGCAAGTGCAGCAGCTGATTTATAATTATAAAATCACTCCCATCAAGCTGTCTGATGATAACACAGTCTGGGTAAATGTGTCGACCATAATCCCAGGTTTGCAAGATTGTAGTGTATCTTCCTGCATTTCTGGGTGACACTTTCTTTACATCACAAACTGCAGAAATTAGTAAATGATGGCGGTATCAATCCACTGTACACGTTTACATTGGATCTCAGCAATCAGAGTCACTGGCACATACGGGTACAGCCTTGATAGAAGCTTAGTGTCTCCACAGCCAGCTAACACTGTAGTAGTATCAGGCTTTTGAGAAACATTTGTGATTGAATGAAGAGGTTACTCGCACAGCAACATTTGTGATTTTAGCATACCCAAAAAATAATTCTTGATGCAATACAATAAGCAGTTTGAACATAGTATGGACGATATAGTCCTTTAGCCTCTGCCACGGGCAGTGAACATAGATTGAACAGGTTATGCATAACTTGAGGTGATCTATGAGGTATCTTCACGAACATTGGAGCAAGAGCAATAATTCTAGCACTAGACTTCCTCTGTAACTCTAAACAGGTAACCTGTAAAGGTGCTTAAAGCATCGCCTATGGGGATTTTTATGTACCGTAGTTTGTCACCATTCCATGAGCATGTGAAATTTTAAAGCATGACATGTTAGGTATCTATTTACTCAGTGTAACCTCATCTTTCACATTATATAAAAAAGTTGGGGTAAATATTGTGTTTTTTTTTTTTTACTGCATTAAAGTATATTTTTTCCCAAAAAATTCTGTTTGCAAATCCGCTGTCCAAATACCGTGTGACATAAAAAATTGCAACAATGGGGCGCATGCGCGGATGCCTGAGCGGGCGGACGTCCTAGCTTGAGCTCCGCTCCGAGGGAGGAGAAAGCCGGAGGACTACGGGTCCCAGCGGTACCGCGAACGGTACATTTCAGCTCCACAAGCCGCTCCTAGACCCCAGGTGACTATACAATGGTCCTACGAGCTCAAAAAGCTAAAACGAAAGCTGTTTTAGCTAAAACGGCACCTGTTAGGCAGACTTTGAAAATGGCGGCGGCAGCCTCCTCACAGAGCATCACACAGCATAGTAAAACAGCGCCCTCACAGACCACAGAGGAGAATGCTGACACAGAATCTGACCCTGAGGTATCTCAGTACAATACTAATGAAGATATGTTTAAAAGATTTGAAACTATGCTCCACAAAGCTTTAAAGAAGACATCTGATAGAATTACAGATAAACTGACTAAAGAAATTAGAGAACTGGGCCAGAGAACAGCTGAGTTAGAAATCAGAGTGGATGACCTTGATAATTTTACACAGCAAAATACCTCAGAGATTGAAAATCTAAAGGAAGAAAATATTTTATTACAGTCACGTTTAGAAGATCAGGAAAATAGGGACAGACGAGCGAACTTGAGAATTAGAGGAATTCCTGAGACAGTCCTCGATCTCTCGGCGACCGTAACAGCATTATTTCAGGAATTACAGCCTGGCATTCCCGTCGACAGACTGGAAATGGATAGAGTGCATAGAGCGTTAGCTCCCCGCAAAGCTAATGGCCCACCCAGAGATATAATTGCTAAATTCCATTACTATAGAACCAAAGAGCAACTTCTGGCGGCTGCTAGAGACAAAGATTCCTTGCAATTCCAGGGCCATACATATCAGCTCTTTGCGGATATATCTCCTCTCACGGTAGCCAAACGTCGCGCACTAAAACCACAGCTTCAAATTCTGCAACAACATCATATTACATATCACTGGGGTTTTCCTTTCTCTCTAAGGTTTACTTTTCTGGAAACTAAATACGTCTGTAGATCATCGGAAGACTTGCAATCTGCTTTGGTTGAAATGGGCATCGCTGATAAAGATACGCCAAATAGCCACCTCCGCAGACGTTCGTCCTCAAGCTCTCCTCAGCAAAATAATATGTCAGCCCCTGCAGGTACCTTTTCATCTTCTCGACAGCATATGCACAAAAGAGGTCGTTTTGAAAAGCAAAGCCCCTCCAACGTAGATTCTATGGACTGACACTTTCATCTAGCTAGTTCTGTTAGCATTTGTCCCCAGCACTAATTGCTGGTTGAGAAATTAGGAAAAAATGACTCTAACACCGTCACTCTGCTCTCTACCCTCACGAGGGAAAATTATTTTTTTTTTCTTGCAAAAGCTAGGCCTTTTTGTTTTTTCATGTAGGTCCATCAGGTTCCTACATCTCAATACCAACTTCTGACATTTTCTTTTTGTTTTTTTTTTTCTATGCATATATTATTTTTTTTATATATATAACTATATATATATATATATATATATATACCCTTTTGTTTTTTTTTGTTTTTTATTATTATCTTTTCTCTCTTAGAGTAATCACATTAGTAATTGTACTAATAAATCTAGAGAAAACTGTTTTTCTTTTTATGTATATATATCTCATTTCCCATTTAGATTCTTAACCGAAACGGTATTTAGACTAATAATTTGTTTTTTACTATTCCCGTGGTCCTCCGGTACTCTTCTCCCCTCAGGAATTTCTTGCTGCCCCCTGTTCCACCATCAGATACCCGTCAGGATTATGCGGGTCCCTGATGATGGCTTTGGAACCTCTCGGAACATTTTAATTATGCTCCGAAGACGTTCCCATACCCTATGTTATTATTTTTTATTGTTATCAATATTCTATTATAAAAGGGTCGATCGTTTTTTTTATTTTTTCAGGTTTTACATTCTTCTTTTCTCCTCTATATATTCTTTTCTCTCTTCAGGTGGTGTTCACGAATCTAGAAGTAAGTTGTATTATTACGCGTATAATGTATTCTGTCAAACAGTCATGGCCCCTATAAACATTTTATCTTTAAATGTACAAGGGTTTAATACTCCCCATAAACGCTCAAAAGCTATGCGCACCTTCCATTCTAAAAAAGCCCATATTATATGCTTGCAGGAAACCCATTTTAAGGAACAGACTCAACCTAAATTTCTCTCATCAAATTATCCACAGTTTTATGCAGCCTCAGCTTCGGTCAAACAAAGAGGTACCCTCATAGGCTTTCACCGTAACACTCCATTTACTCTTCTGTCACAATTAAATGACCCAGAGGGTAGATACATTTTGATAACTGGCTACCTGGCTGACGCCCCCATCACGGTTGTCTCTTATTACGCCCCTAACAAAAAATCAATAGCTTTTATGTCGCATCTCTTTCAACTTATTGATACACACAAACTTGGTACATTAATTATTTGTGGAGACTCCAATGTCACGGTATTCCCCTTCCTTGACAAATCCCCGATTTCCCCTAGTACGAATTCCTCCAAGATGTCCCTACAACCCTTGCTTACGTCGCACAAACTAGTAGACACATGGAGAGAACTTAACCCCACCAGCAGACGTTATACACATTATTCATACCCACACAAATCATTCTCTCGCATAGATCACATTATTGTTCCATCTAGTATGCTACCAGAAATAATCTCATCGAAAATTGTCCCAATACCATGGTCTGACCATTGCGCAGTTTTCACCACTTTTGCTTCAACTATACCTAGATCTCATGATACTACATGGAACATTAATGATACCTTATTGACTCACCCATCTCATAAATTGTTAATTGAGCAAGCGTTATCTGACTATATCTCCTCAAATGATACAGACGATGTTTCTCCCCTGACGTTGTGGGAAGCACACAAATCTGTTATTCGAGGAAATTTGATACGTCTAACATCAAAGCTTAAAAGGGAGCGTAAACTTCTGTTTGCGAAATTGGAAACAGCCTTCAACACGTCCCACTCAAATTTTCAATCCTCCCCCACCATTGCTAATCACACGAAACTAGACAAAGCACGACTTGAACTAGACCTATTTTTAACAGACTCTGCTGACAAAATATTGCGCAAACGCCAACATATCCATTACCTCAAAGATAACAAACCTGACACTCCTTTGGCACGTAATTTGAAAAGGTTACAAAAGGTACAGACCTCCTTCAGACTTAAAACTACACGTGATGGATACACCAGTAACCCATTAAAAATACTCGAAATATTTCATTCTAATTTATCTAAAATATATTCCGCAGGCCAAGAGCTTGATAAAGCAAAAGCTGATATTATATTCTCTAACATAAATCTCCCTACCCTAGATCAGCTACAACATGATAATCTCGAACGACCTATAACTACCCCTGAAGTCCTGAATGCAATTAAACTCTTGAAACTCAATAAAAGACCGGGCCCAGACGGGTATTCAGCTTTATATTATAAGCAATTTTCGAATATATTAGCGCCTCTTCTGACTAAAGCCCTTAACTCTATTCTAGAGGACCATTCCTTCCGCACAGAAACACTCACCTCTATTATAGTGATGATTCCTAAACCACACTCAGACACTACTTCCTGGACAAATTATCGCCCTATATCCCTCCTTAACCTTGATATTAAAATATTAGCTAAAATATTAGCTATTCGTCTCAATAACGTTATAGGTCAGTTAATACACCGTGATCAAACTGGCTTCATGCCTAAAAGACAAGCAGGAGATAATATCAGACGTGCTCTTCTTCTCATAAACACAGCCAAATCCAGACGTATTCCCTCATGCCTTATTTCTCTGGATATTAAGAAAGCGTTTGATTCTATCTCGTGGCCATATATGCATTATACGCTACAGAAATGGGGTTTTGGGAATCATTTTTTAAAATGGATTTCCTTGTTGTATGATAGCCCAAAAGCATATATTAAATATGCCGGTTATAAATCTGCTATGATAAACATATGTAGGGGTACGAGGCAAGGATGTCCCCTATCCCCCTTGCTTTTTGCCCTTCTCATCGAACCATTAGCACAATTAATCAGGACAAATCCAGATATCAAAGGTATCGAATTAGGCGGTTACCAGCATAAGTTATGCCTTTTTGCAGATGATATTCTAATATTCTTATCCCACCCATTTATATCTGCTCCAAATTTACTGAATGTATTAGACAAGTTTGCTACAATTTCCGGACTTATAGTTAATCCCACTAAATCGAATGTGCTCAATGTCTCCCTAGAACAAAAAGAACTCATCCACCTCCAAGCTACTTTACCATTCCACTGGGTCCCTACGCAGTTACCGTACTTAGGTGTTCAACTTACAACTTCACTTAAAGACTTATTTACAGTTAACTACCTCCCCTTACTGAAACAAGTCACTGAATATATGAAACAATGGGCTTCTCTCCCGCTATCTTGGTTGGGAAGGATTAATGCAATAAAAATGTCAGTTTTATCGAAATTCCTTTACTTATTTAGGGTGTTACCTATCCCACTACCAGCTTACTTCCTTAGAATACTGCAACGCAGAGTCTTGGCCTTCATTTGGGGAAAAACGAAACCACGGATACCAAAGACCACGTTATATCTTAGTAGATTGAAGGGCGGAATAGGTTTACCAAACTTTACCTCCTATTATTCTGCTGCACAACTCTCTATTCTCACGAAATACCACTCAATAGAGGAAACACCCCTTTGGGTGATGATTGAATCGGTGGAATGTGATCCTATGTCTATTGCCAATATTTTGTGGATACACCCTAAAGATAGATCTCACATTTCTAACCCCATTACGAAACATTCCTTATCTATATGGGATAAATATGGTAAACCTTCCAATCTTCAATCCCCACATAACCCTCTTCTTTCCTTCCTTGGGAACCCAGCCTTTTACCCTGCCTGGAAATATCCGAAGTCATTTTCAGTTTGGTCCAAATTAAAATTATCTCGATTTTATCAAATATGTGATAACTCCACCATTTTGGAATTTCCATTACTGTGTGACACCCATAGACTACCAAGATCTGAAACATTTAGATATCTGCAAATCAAAAATTTCTATACCCCTCTTCTCAGTACTGGTACATTGCTTAATCAAATGACCCAATTTGAGCGTATTTGCATGAGCGACCCACATGTTAGGGGTGTTATATCTATGATTTATCAACAGCTCACTACTCTCCCTAAGGATATGTTACCTTCATATGCAGATAAGTGGGCATCAGATATGAACCGTGTTTTCAACACTAATGACTGGTCCAATATTTGGCTAGCTACTAAAAGTTCATCCCCAAATTGCTATGCTCTTGAAACCAATTTTAAAGTATTAGCGAGATGGTATCTGGTACCTGCCAGAATCGCCAAGTTTTCCCCAACATATTCTATCAATTGCTTCAGAGGTTGCCCTTCTCCGGGTACCCAACTCCACATATGGTGGGAATGTCCTGTGGTACATGAATTTTGGATAAATATCTTTGCTATGACTTCTAAAGCTTTAGAACGTTCAATCCCTCCGGATCCAGCCATAGCTCTTCTTAACCTGAAGCCCCCATCGCTAACACACCCTCAATTTAAGTTATTTCTCCAGATTAGCACTGCTGCGAAACAAACTATAGCTAAAGCCTGGAAATCCAAAACTCTAATATTAGCGGAAGCCAAGCATAGAATGAATAGAGCTTTAACTCATGCTAAAATGTCGGCCATAGAAGACGATAATATTGATAAATTTAAGCAGATTTGGCAACCATGGGTAAAACACTACCTCCCCCCCCCGATTTTGACCAGTCATTACTGTTACCTCAATAGTCTATTCAGATATCGTTAGTAGATATAATGCATTACTATATTTGATGTGTAGATCACCACCTGGAGAGAATCTTTCCCTCTCTCTTTTTTTCATCCTCTCATCTGTCTCTTTATCACCCTTTCAATCCTTTCCTTCCTTAATTTTTTATCCCTTGTTATTTTTTTCCTTTGCTAACATATCTTGAAAATTACGCGCATAATGTTGTGCTACCCTTACATATACTCTTTTGGGCATATGAATTTTGCCTATATTTTTTTAAATATTGCTTTAATCACAATAATACCTGTTCCTTTTAAGTGCCCCCACTTTGCCACAGTTTGAGCCCATTTGGGGTGGTAAAGTGGTCGGGAGGCAAGACTTTACTGTTACAAGATCTGTTTCAGGGTTACTCTTCATCTCCCTAGTGCAGTATTAACTAGGCTTTTTTCTTTACATAGTGTTCAATTCCTAACACACTATGCTATAATTTAAGGTGCATTTTACTTATGATATTACTTGACATTGTTCTTTACTTTCAAGATATCCCATGTATGAATATGAATATATGTATTATTTTTTTTCTGTATTTTCTTTTATGCACTTTATTGTTTATGTTTTTTATTTGTAAATAAAAATTCTTTGAACGAGAAAAAATTGCAACAATTTCCATTTTATTCCATAGGGTCTCTATACTTTTTTTTTTGGCAGAGACCCTAGGGAATAAAATGGAAATTGTTGAGATATTTTAGGGGTTATAAGTTAATTTCTAGCAAAAAATACTTATTTAAAACGTGTAAACGTGTAACAGTCCCAGAAAAAGCCTGGTCAGCAATGCTTGTTGTTTTTAAAATGATTGTAAAGTCTTGTTATTTTTCTATAAAAATAACAAACATATTATACTTACCTGCTCTGTGCAGTGGTTTTGCTGCTCTGTGCAGTGGTTTTGCACAGGGCAGCCCAGATCCTCCTCTTCCCTGGTTCCTTTGCTGGCTCTTCTGGCCCCTCCCTCCTGTCGAGTGCTCCCACAGCAAGCAGCTCACTATGGGGGAGCCTGAGCCGAGTTGCAGCTCCCTGTGTTCATTAAAAACACAGAGCCCCGGTTCTACGCCACCCCTTCTCTCTCCTGATTGGTTAACTGACTTTGATTGACAGCAACGGGAGCCAATGGAGTCAATGGTACTGTGTCTTAGCCAATTGGGAGGAAAGTCTCGGATGGCCGAGGCACTCATGGACATAGGTGGATAGAGATGGGGCTCAGGTAAGTATTAGGGGGTGCTGGGGTGACTGCTGCACCCAGAGGACTTTTTATCTTAATGCATAGAATGCATTAAGATAAAAAAAAAAATCTGCATTTACAATCACTTTAAGCACTTGTGACTTAATGAAAGGTGAGGTGTTTGAGGAGCAGCATGTTTCACTTTGCTTGCTTTTATAGGTGGGAAACTAAGAAAACTAAGATGGAATCTGGTCCATATTTCCCAGGCCACCTTGGCAGTGTGTTATCCAAGCCAGGTTTCCTTTTCACTTTTGACTAGCAGCAGGTGGAATAAAAAAAGAAGGGCTGGAGCAAGAAGGTGCTTTTGCCTGGGACTCAGGAAAACTACAAGAGAGAAGGAGAGGGAGATATTTGATTTCTTTAAAGTGGTTGTATACGGGGGCGTGGCCAGGCAGCGGATGTATCCAGACGCACTTGTGAGGAGCTCCGCCGAACATCCTGAAACGAATCCTGGGAATCCGCTTCCATCCGCCTAAAAACAACCCTACCTAAGCCCTGCAAACCCCTGGCATCCACAGGCATCAATACTTACCCCCTGGAGGACCCGATGTCGACCGCCAGACGACACACGCCATCGCGCAGCACAGACCTCATGGGCCATCATGGCGCCCCCGCACAGCGCTCGGCGAAGGAGATTCACAGGGAGGCAGCTGCTAAGCTGTTCTCCATGCCGCTTACCTCGGATCAATCTCCCCCCCCGGAGGAATCCCTGAAAGAAGCGATGGAGGCAGATGATACAGTACCCCTGGAGGATTCCAATGGCGCCATATTCCCCTGGGACGCAGTGAGTACCCCACAAGGCCTGCCTGCTAGGCCGCAATCCTTACCCAGCCCTGAAGGGGAAAACGAACCCACACTTAGGGACATTTTTGCTGTGGTCACCTCATGTAACACATCGCTAGCAGCACTTACATCTGACATTAAAGGGGTTAAAGCAGAAATGACATTCCTGCGTCAGGACACACAGAAGATAAGGGAGAGGACAGCTGCCTTGGAGGGGAGAGTGAGCTCCATGGAGGATGATCTAGCGCCAATGCAATATGACCTATCCTACAATAATCATTTACTTTCACAACATGTCGCTCGTTTAGATGAAATGGAGAACAGAATGAGGAGAAACAATATAAGGGCCATTGGTATCCCTGAGCGTATGGAGGGTAAAAACCCAGTGGACTTTATTGAAAAATGGCTGACCAATGCATTTGGGGCGGAGGTCTTCTCCCCTATGTTCTCAGTGGAAAGGGCTCACAGAGTTCTGGCCAGGCCTCCACCACCAGGAGCCCCCCGAAGGCCTTTCTTGTTTAAACTCCTTAACTATAAGGACAGAGACGTGGTCCTCTACAATGCCAGGATTAAACCTGCGGCTCTCAAATTGACAATGCTAAAATCTACTTTTTCCCTGATTTCTCTGCTGATTTACAGAAAAAACGTGCTAAATTCACTGACGTCAAGAAAAGACTCAGATACTTAGAACTGAAATACGCAATGTTATACCCAGCTCGTCTCAGGGTGGAAGTCCTGGGCTCTGTTCAATTCTTTGACTCTCCTTCTGCAGCGGCACAATGGCTGGACCGGGAAGAGCAATCAATCCGAGCTGCTAGAAATAGGCGCAACGCACCACCATGAGATGTCCACCATGTTTTTGCACAGGTTTGGTACACTTTGCCCTTTTTTGTTTCCCCATGGAAGTTGTAGAGAAGGCGGAGCCAGCTATCCAGAATCCCGGTTGTTTTCTGAATACATGCATACACGCACGGCTAATGTTCTTGCTGTGGAGAAGGTGGGGACACGTAAGTGCACTTCCACTGTTGCCACTAGAATGGATAGGATTGACTCCCCATTCAAGTTCAAGATTGAAGGCGAGGCCCTGTTGGCCATCTGTTTCATCTTTTTTTCCACTCTTGTCTTTTTTTTATTTTTATTTTTCCCCTCTTCAAAGACTGCCACCATGATCACCAGAACCGCTTGTATAGTACTTACGAGACTCATGTCCTATGCTGATGCCAGTTTCAAGTTCCTAATGCCATTGTCGTTACTCATTGAGTGTTTTCTTCCTACAGCCAAATTGCCACATTGGTACAAAAGCCCAAACAAGGGCAAGGTTAATATAGTTCTCTCAACATGGGTGTTATATATACTAAATATCCGTGTAATTACGAAAATGCTCTTTAAATGTCAGGAGTGACGAGAATTCTGTCCTGGAATGTAAGGGGCCTAAACAATCCGATCAAGCGCTTGGCAGTAATGAGAACTGTCAAGCGCATACAAGCGGATGTGATATGCCTACAGGAGACTCGCCTCCCCTCGATCATTTGCTGTGAGACAATTTTGTCATCAATACCACGCCACCTATTCGGTGTACTCGAGGGGAGTGAGTATCCTGATAAAAAAGGGTACACAATTCTCCCCATTAGACATTAAACTTGATCCGGAAGGTCGCTACATATTTTTACTGTGCTCCCTTTATGGGACCAAATGCATTTTGGCGGGATTGTACATCCCTCCTCCGTTCTCAGCCACCGTGCTTACACTACTTGCGTCTTATATGGCGCAGTTCCCGGGTGTGCCACTATTGGCAATAGGTGATTTTAATAATTACATTGACATAAGTAAAGAAAAATTGAGCACTACTGGGGGAACCGGGCCACGAAGCGGCCAAAAGCCCACACCGTTTGCTCGTCTCCTCCAGGAGATGGGCCTTATAGACGTATGGAGGATGCACAACCCTGATACCAAAGTTTATTCCTGTCAATCTGCCTCCATTGGAGGTTTATCGCGTATTGATCTAGCTCTGGGTAATGAATATATGCTACCATTAATTGACACTTCGCAATATCATACTAGACATGTTTCTGACCACTCTCCACTGTCCATAGATGTACACATGGGGATGGTCAGAGGTAGGGGTATATGGAAATTGAACCCATTTTGGATGGCTCTGCTACCAGACCCAGATCCAATTAGGAGTCTCTTGACCACTTCCTTTCAGCAAAACATAGGGTCAGCTGACCTGACTATAGTATGGGATGCAACCAAAGCTTATTTACGGGGGCAGTTTATTAGAGAGATCTCATATATTAAGTCTAAAACCAAGGAATGGGAGAATCTAGTGAGGTTAGAAGCAGGTAAAGCAGAAACACAATATATAGCAAACCCAAGTGATAGCACCAAGAGCACATGGCTCTCAGCCCAATCCATGCTAAAAAAACCTTACGCTACAATTAGCTGAAAACAAACGCTTTTTCCTTCAACAGGCACACTATGAGGAAGGAGAAAACACCGGCCACATGCTGGCCATGTTAGCCAAGTCACAACAGCCGGCGGCACATATAGTGGCAATGGCTGACAAACAGGGTACACTTCATTATTCTACCCCAGAAATCATGGGAATTTTTAAAGACTTTTTCCAAGACGTTTATACTTCCAAAGTAATCCCAACGAAGACAGAAATACATACGTTCTTAGACAGACACCCCTTGCCAAAATTCTCGAAGTCAGACACCGCCCAGCTTAACGCACCTCTCTCTGAGGAGGAACTACTGGAAGCACTAGCACAGGCACAAAATGGGAAGGCCCCAGGTTCGGACGGACTCCCCTCGGAAGTCTATAAAAGGTACACCTCACATTTGATCCCAGTCCTTTTGAAGGTATATAACAGGGCCTTTGAGTCCGGTAGACTCCCCCTTTCTATGACCGAGGCTCTGATAGTGGTCCTTCTGAAACCAGGTAAAGCAGCGATATTACCGGATTCTTACCGACCAATATCTTTATATATATCTGGCTATTCATGCAAGGGAATCACTGAACATAATAGGATTCCGTAGGGGACTTAGACAGGATATTATTTCTCTATATGCAGACGACACTTTAATTTACCTAGGGGACACAGACGGCTCATTGAGGCACGCGATGCAATTGATCGCGGACTTCGGGGAGCTGTCAGGTTTTACTATTAACTGGAATAAATCAGTCATTCTACCCCTGGACCCACTATCGAAACCACTCCCAGACTGTGCCAAAGATATACTAACGGTAAACGAATTTCGTTACCTTGGGATACAAGTGACAGCTGACCCCACTCAATACTTGTCACTAAACCTCACGCCCCTGCTCCACAAATTTAGACAGAAGTGTGCGGTTTGGGTGAAGTTGCCTATATCTGTGACCGGACGAGCGAATTTAATCAAAATGGTTTGGGCCCCTCAACTCCTATACGTGTTTCATAACACCCCTGTATGGATCCCTCATAAATGGTTCTCTCAGATAGATGCTCAATTTAGAGCGTTGATCTGGGGCAATAAGACAGCTAGGATTAGCCTAAACTCATTACAACTGGCAAAAGACCAGGGGGGGCTCGCAGTACCACATGCCAGATACTACTTTGTTGCCTCACAAATCCAACACTTGGGTGGGTGGGGAATAATGGATGACAAAGACCCCATTAGGTCACTGCTGGTCCCGCAAGATTCCACACTTACGGTACTGTCTCATTTAGAAGCAGGCTTCACACACATCCAACAAACCCTCCCCACGATTGCGCTTTTAAACACATTATGGAAGTACATTAGGTCCCTTATGCACATAAGGGGGGTGTGCCATTTCACTCCCATCTGGAGAAACACTTACTTTAAGGAGCTGGCCAAACTTACAGACTTTCATCAGTGGGAAGAATTGGGAGTGCGATATATTGCTCAATTGTTCAGAGGTTCAGTGTTCAAATCATTTGCAGATCTACAAGGGGAATTTGCAATTCCCAGGGTATGCTTCTTTCAATATCTTCAACTGCGACATGCAGTGCAAAGTGAACTCAGGCTTTCCTCTCTCACGTTGGTAGCGCATCCACTAATGAATGATGTGCTGTCTGCGGGTGACAGGAAGGGCATGATTTCCAGAGTGTACGTGAGGCTGATTAACACATCACACGATGCTTCCAAACTGGCATGCAGACGCGGCTGGGAGAAGGATTTGGGTCCCATAGACGGAGAGCAGTGGGAGCTGTGCTTAACC
Organism: Lithobates sylvaticus; assembly: GCA_028564925.1. NCBI lineage: Eukaryota > Metazoa > Chordata > Amphibia > Anura > Ranidae > Lithobates > Lithobates sylvaticus. Next base: position 303,011,766 of record CM053030.1, on the reverse strand, counting down.
TCGGCCCCATTGGTGTCGGTCTCTGCCTCCCACAGATTATCTCACCTGTTTTTACTTCATAGGGTCTATAGAACTCCAACCAGGTTACACAAATGGGGCCTCAGGGAGTCTCCACTGTGCCCGAAATGCACTAGAGAAGAGGGAGATCTTTTACATATGATGTGGAAATGCCCGAAATTATTCCGGTACTGGCAATTTGTCTTAACAACGATCTCACAGGTGTTCCAACTCCCAGTATTAAATGATCAGATTGTGTGTCTCCTTGGAGCGTTGGAAATACCAACTCTTTCACCTGGTGGACATACGGCAGTACTGCGTTTATTATACCTAGCACGTAAGGCGATTGCACGATTCTGGATAACCCCTAGAGTTCCCACAGGAAAAGGCTGGGTGGACATGGTAAATAACATGCTAATACGGGAAAAGCTCACTTATCAGCATAGGAATGCACCCAAAAAATTCTACAATTTGTGGCAAAACTGGCTGGACGTGCCGGGGTTGGCACCGGCCCAATTAATAACTGATAGGCTACTACAAATGTAACCTGATGCAACACCAGCGAATGACTGGCTGATCTAGAATATGTCAGCAACACAGGTCCTGTCACGCTGTCTCATGGTGAAAGCATAGGCAAGTGTAAGGTACTAGAAGAGAACTGAATCCTTCCATTATTTCAAAAGACAAAGAGTTTAGATATCTATTTCTTTCTTAGTTATTTCTTTTTTATTTTCTTTGATTTTATACGCATTCTTGGTTCATGTATGCAGAAAGTACCTCTCGTGTCCAAGTCATTTTTTATGTGTGTACTGTAGAGTATTTAACACTTTGCTAGTCAGTTAAGACATTATGCTACGGTTAATTATGGTCATGATCAACCCACTCATTCAATCTGACATGATGTACTGTACTCCATTACTGAAATTTGGATACTTCTGTATGCTATACTGTATGGTTTTCCTTGTTTAGTTTTTCAATAAACTATTTTTCTGATTTAAAAAAAAAGTGGTTGTATACCCATTTAAATTATTTTTTTGGGTTATCTACCTGCAAGACAAAGTCATAATGAGCTAGTATGACTAGCATACTAGCTCATTATACATCACTTACCTTAGATCGGGGCCCCCGACGCCGTGTTCTTCTCCCCCTCCGGCCGCATCCATATCCAAACAGATACCCTTCCGGGTATCGCCGCTCCGGCCAATCACAGCGCCGCTGCGGCGCTGTGATTGGCCAGAGCGGCGAGGACATCGCTCCGCGCATGCGCGCGGGACACTTCAACTGCGGTGAGCCGCAGTTGAAGATGGGGATTAACCCTGTAAATGCACCGTTGACAACGTTGTAAAACGTTCTTTTCAAATATCTCCTAAACCGTGCAGGTTTAGGAGATATTTCTTGTACCTACAGGTAAGCCTTAATCTAGGCTTACCTGTAGGTGCAAGTTTAATTTTAGGGTATACAACCACTTTAAATAGCATGCTTGGAAGATGATTTAAAAGGGCACATTTTGTTTGTACATTGGATTTGGTGTGAACAAGCCATGGAACAAAAGGGAGAAATTTCTATGGGACACGAACATTAAAAATCAAAAGTGCTAATTTTAAAGGCTTATATGCAAGTTATTGTGTTAAAAAGTGTTTGGGGACCTGGGACCTGCCCCAGGGGACATGTATCAATGCAAAAAAAAGTTTTAAAAACGGTTGTTTTTTCGGGAGCAGTGATTTTAATAATACTTAAAACTTGAAACAATAAAAGTGTAATATTCCTTTAAATTTCGGACCTGGGGGGTGTCTATAGTATGCCTGTAAAATGGCACATGTTTCCCGTGTTTAGAAGAGTCCGAGAGCAAAATGACAAGGCTATAATGAATTGTCGGTCCCGACAATACACATAAAAGTTCATTGATAAAAACGGCATGGGATTCCCCCACAAAAGAAAATGCGTGGGGGTCCCCCCAAATTCCATACCAGGCCCTTCAGGTCTGGTATGGATATTAAGGGGAACCCTGCGCCAAAATAAAATAAAATGGTGTGGGGGTCCCCCACAAAATCCATACCAGACACTTCAGGTCTGGTATGGGTTTTAAGGGGAACCCCGTGCCAAAATGTAAAAAAAAAATTGGGTGGGGTCCCCCCAAAAATCCATACCAGACCCTTATCCAAGCACGCAACCTTGCAGGCTGCAGCAAAAGAGGGGGGACGAGAGAGCGCCCCCCCCTCCTGAACTGTACCAGGCCACATGCCCTCAACATTGGGAGGGTGCTTTGGGGTAGCCCCCCAAAGCACCTTGTTCCCATGTTAATGGGGAGAAGGGCCTCATCCCCACAACCCTTGCCCAGTGGTTGTGGGGGTTTGCGGGCGGGGGGCTTATCGAAATCTGGAAGCCGCCCTTTAACAAGGGGACCCCCAGATCCCGCCCCCCCCCCCTGTGTGAAATGGTAACGGGGTACAAATGTACTCCTACCATTTCACAAAAAATGTGTGAAAATGGTAAAAAAAGACAATACATTCCTTGGGACATCCCTATGGCTTTCCCATAGCGTCAGATGGGGCGGGCTACCCGGTCCGCCCCCCTCTGATGCACAGGGACATCCCTATGGCTTTCCTGTAGCGTCAGAGGGGGGCGGGGTCACCCGGCAACGTCACGGTGTGGCCCTGCCCTCAGCTATAAGAGAACTGTCACCTGAGAGGCCCGTCATTACGGCGGGTGCCTCCCATGGAGGCAGATCGTAGGCGGCTTGCATTTTTTTTTTTTTTGGTCCGTCGGAGTGAGAGAAGAAGAACAAGACTTTGTGGGACAGTTTTATTTTTTTAATAAAGGACTTGTCCCAATGCGTGTATTGTCCTTTTTTTACCATTTTCGCACTTTTTTTGTGAAATGGTAGGAGTACATTTGTACCCCGTTACCATTTCACACGGGGGGGGGGGCGGGATCTGGGGGTCCCCTTGTTAAATATAAATTATAAGCCTTTAAAATTAGCACTTTTGATTTCTCCCTAAGACTGTTAAAGGGTGTTCCACGGCTTTCAAATTTGCCGCGAACACCCAAAATTGTTCGCTATTCGGCGAACAGGCGAACACCCGATGTTCGAGACCATCCCTACTTGCAACCATATATCCAAACAAAATTATACTCACAGGAGTCAGGCTTACAATAGCTTTGAAGAAACCTAGGCCCTTCATGTCGGAGGTTAGAAGAAAAGTTTCCTGGATAATGACCCAGGTAAAATTGGCCAGCATTTTAGCCGACAAGACCCTACAGTTCGAAAGAATCTGGGATGCTTGGGCTAAATATGTAGGGATTTCTATTTCTCATGGTGTCACACCGGCTCTCACCCATTCACAGCAAATCCCCTTTCTTACCCCTCTTTTCCTCTCTTTCTCTTTTTCTCTCCTTTTATTAACCTGTTCTGAGGATACCTGGAAATTACATTGGAAGATAGGTGAATGTAAAATACTAAAGCGCTGATATGAATTAAAATCCAGAACAACACAGATTTTAAGATAACTAAATGATGTAGCTGCAACCAATAAAAATCGTGCTCCCACACTTAAAAATGTTATAAATAAATATACAATAGTTGTAAATAATTAGTGCGCTTGATCAACCTTAAAATCAATAAATAAATAAGTGGTTGGCCTTCTTATATGTGATCCTGAGTAAAGTGTCATAAATGTAAAAAAAATATATAATAAAAGACATCTTTTTGTGAAATATGAAAACAATCATAAAATTCAGTGAATCGTGAAAAAAAAAATATATATAAAAACGGTGTCTATATTATATGAATAAAGCTGCTTTCAAAAATATACATATAAATATATAAAAGTCCCCCCTGGGTCCGTGTAAAAGATCCTGGGTTAAATTTACCCCATACACTGACCAATCTCTACCCAATCAGCCTAGATTTGCTAGCCGGCTGTGTTGAGATTAATTAATGACTTAATTAATGAGGGCAATGTTAATGGTGAGCCACACTTCCTTCCTAGTATAATCCACTAGCAAAAATTGTAGCACCCAATAGAAAATGTAATCATCCAGAATATTCAATTCCTTTTTTCAATCAAACATATAAAATCAATTAAGTATAATTAAGATAAAAAAGAAGAAGAAAAAACACACTTTCCTTTTTTCTTCTTTCTTATGCTGCAGGTCTTCTGTTTGCCGTAATTCTGACTTTTACTTCATATTGTCAGTTTTCCGTTTACATATAGAGAAAAGAAGAAGAAATAGCCATTGCGCAGCGCTCTATGTGATGTGTCAAGTGAGTGTGTGTTCTATCCTACTCGCATGCACCCAGCGCTTCAAGATCGCGGCAGCTATGTGTTACAGTCAGGCTTCTATGGGCTGTGCGCCCTGCTTGTCCTCACTTCATGTAGACTCGGCTATTCCCGTAGCATACACGTAACGTCACCAGGCTCCTCCTCCCGACGCGTTGCGTCACGGTCACGTGGTTTTATCAAGGGATCCCTTGATAAAATCACGTGACCGTGGCGCAACGTGTCGGGAGGAGGAGACGTGGGTGCCGGGGGGTCGGGAATATCTCTATTTCTTGGGTGTCCCTCCCCAGGCCGGTTTGCCTATTAAGTTGGCCTAGCAGGAACTGAATACTGTATGCCTTCTCATTATGTTTCCAGTTATTAGTAGCTTATTTTTATGAACTCGTCATTGTTAAGGATTTAGTGTTAATGAAACTTTAAAACATGAATTAAATGTATCGAATTGTATTCTATATACTTTGAAAATAAAATATTTTGAAAGTAAAAAAAAGTACATTGGAGTCTGTTGAAATAGCGGTTGAAAAAACATGGGGAGGGGCGCATTTGCAAAGCAGCCATAGGCAAACATGTCCTAGGCAAGCTCTGCACCTCCTGAGCAAAGAACCAGCCAGCCAAAACTAGCAAACTGCATCACTGATCCAGGTCTACCATGCCTTGATTCCTTTCTGCCAGTCCCAGAGACCTTGGCAACGGCTTCTCTAAGCACCAAAACTAAGCTCTGGAGACACTCCATTATGGATGTTCCATCTCGCTCTGCAGCAAAGATAGCACTGGCTGCTCTGGACCTCACATTAACAAGGCAGTCAGCATTACTCCCCTGTGGGAAAGACAAGGGAAACAGTTGCACCAGCCTCCCCCTGAAAGAGAGGCTCTGAACAACAAGGACGCATTGACCTGATAGATAGGATGTTGCACAAAGAGTTTCAGAACACCTCTAAGCAGATAATAGAGCATCTCCTTAAAGAATGAAGGAAATGGGTCAAAGAATGGTTGTCTTAGAAACCAGAATGGATGACTCCTCTGCCCAGCTTAGAAAAAGCTTAAAGTCCTGCGAGAAGAAAACACCACCCTGAGTTACAAGATGGAAGATATTGAGAATAGATCCTGCAGATCCAATTTCATAGCATTCCTGAACGGATCCCTGATCTTCAGTCTATGGTAACGTGTTCACTCTGGAACTGGTTCCAGACAAGAATTTGAGCGCATACATAGAACGCTCGTGCAAAAAACTACATCTGGACCACTGAGAGATGTTAAAGTGGTGGGACACCCTGGAAAAAAAAATTAAAAAAAAATGTTAATAACAATTTAAAATGAAAAAAAAAAAGATTTTTTTTTTTACTTACCAGAAATGGCTGTTGCTAGGCAGATCGTCCTAATCTGCCTCTTCCAGCTCCACGGTGATGTTCTCTCCTCTGCTCCGAGCGCCGTCTTCTAGTGAATGAGGCGTGGTGTGTTATGGGAACTGTGTCCCACAACACATCGCGTTCCCCATTCACAAATTCGACTCGCGCATGCGCAGTAGGCCGCGCATCAACTCGCGCATGCGCAGTAGGAAACGGGCAGCCGTTTCCCTTACTGAGGATGGTGGCGCTGGAACTGGATCGCCGAGGAACATCTCGGCCTCCACGACCGACATCGCGGGCGCCCTGGGAGGGTAAGTGTACTTATTAAAAGTCAGCAGCTACTTTTTTTTTAGCTGCTGACTTTTAAAAAAAATTTTTTTTTAGGTGAAACACCGCTTTAAGTTTCTCTACTTCTCTACCATTGCTTCTTGTTTTCACTTATCAAAAATTCATTTAAATTGGATCTATGCTCTCATAGTTCCAGCAACACCTTGACAGCCTTCACTTGCTGCAGTCCTCCCCCATGTCTAATTTTGAGCAAGGCTCTCCATGGATGACAGGTAGTCCTGACCTCAGGGACAGTAGCTGTTGCTCTATTGCAAGCAAACCCAGAACACTGCCTTGAACTGCAATCCAGCCCTACAGGATACCCCCTTACTTCTAATGTACATTTTCCCTGATCCCTGTGCCCCCCCTTCCCCAATCCCACTTCCATTCTCCCTTGCCCCCCCACTCCTACTTACATTTTCCCTTTCCCTTACCTATTTACTGTCTCTAACCACTCCACAACCATTCCACTGTAACTATATTACATAGTTACAAAGCTACTCTGGTTTAAAAAAGGCATAAGTCGACCCAGTTCAAGAAAAACACACACACAGACACATAGGAAACCTCCATATGCACAATCCACAGGCTCATTTCCCTTGAATTTGTTAAGCTTGGTACTATAGCTAGCCATTCCTCAAACTTAGCTCTACTGTAGCTCTATGATGCCCACTGGAATTTTTTTTTTAACCAAGCCTGGTATTTTCAGAGCTTACAGTATAATAGTTATGAACACTGTTGTTCTATAGAGGTCTGTACAAATTTGTCCTAGTACTGAAAAACAACAAAAAGAGGGCACACCAGCCTAGCACATTACCTTAGTATACATTTTATCAATCTTTAAAATTATTATGCTCTCAAACAAATGAGTTTAACAATCCCATCAATGTATTCAAAGACATAGATGCCAGATCTGCAGCATTAATTTATCAGCATGGGAAGAAGCCATCCAGGTCCAATATAGTTGATGCGTTTCAAGGGGTAACCCACTCTTCATAATAATTTGTTAATTCATTTGTTTGTGAGTCTAATGTTTTTAAAGATTAATAAAAGGTGTATTAAAGTAATGTACTAGACTGGTGTGCTCTCATTTTGTTGTTTTTCAGTACTGGGCCTAACAGGGCATCCTCAGTCCTAGGAGGGCAGCAAAGCATGGTGACATATTACAGCTGTGAATCGGGACAGCAGGAAGCAAAGTGGTCTTTAAATACCACACTTGAGCACAGATGGTTGTCTTTATTTTTCAAATTTGTCATAGTCTTAAGGCATCTGCAACACCCTCTTCTTATTGGTAACTTTCCTCCCCCTCTTCCACATTCGTACATGACTCCTGTCATTCAGTCCTCAAACAGGGCACCTAATGCTGGGATTTCACCTTGGAAAAAAAACACAACCTGAACTATTTTAGCCTCCTACGTGGTACACACTGTTTAGAGCCCCTCTATTTGGTGGGCTCCCCTGCACTATTAAGATTTTTTTGCTATTTTACACTTATTTTACACTTTTTCCTTTCTTTTCCCCACCTTCCTTATGTTTAATGCATAGCTAATTGAGAGCTACACTGGTCATGTTTGAGGCTCACAAGTGAATTACTGCAACCCCCCTAACCAGCAGCAGATTTTAGATTTGTTGTGTTGAACTAGAGCTCCTGGGGTAGGAAAGCTGAACCCATGAAGTCTCAATTTGAATCCTTTTTGCTGCTTACGTTGGTTCTTCAGATGCCTCAGCCCAATTGTGGGCTTCATTTTCTATTTCTCTTTTTTTCTTCCTCTAATCCCTCTTTCCCCTTCTTCCTCCTTCCCAGTCCCTTCAGTGAGCCTTGGCATTTCCTTATAAGGCAATCCCGATATAGTTGTAGTCTTTTCTGGCATTTGTATACTCTACATCATTATACCTGACCTTTATGTACTGTGCCTTAATATTAAGAGAATCATTTTCCATAATAAACACACATAAGCCTTTCACCACTTTCAGCCCCTCAAGGCAACTATTATCTACTTACAGGAAACCCATTTTTTTCAAATTTCAGTCCCTGAATATTTTAGCACAAGATTTCTTTAAGTTTATCAAGCCAATGCCCAGGTGAAAAAGAGAGGCGTTTTATTTGCCATTCACAGGTCCTCACAATTTACATATTTCAAGGAAATTAAGGATCCTGCAGGCTGCTTACTCACCAAAGTTTTACTGTGGACCAGTGGCACAGTCCCTCTGGACAATGTACATCGCAGGCTATTTCCAGGTTTGCAGGCCCACATGCGTGTGCCTCCTGCTGACCCATGCTGTCATTAGCTGCATCACAAGTTTGTCAGCAGGTCCCGGTCAATGATTTATGGCTGGGACCCCTGATTGGCTGTAGCCAATCACAGAATGGTCCTGTGTCTTGTTTGTAAACATAGAGACAGGATGTTATGGGTTATTCTCTTCCTGAGCCCTTTTCAGTTAAGGAAAATAAGAAAGCAGATCACAGTAAGTTGAAGCAGCACACTTACACTTGCACACACCTTTTAGACACATTTATTCCCTTGATTTCATTAAATCTTTGAATACCCCTGTCACCCAGCCAGAGCCATTAGTGCAGTATCAGTTTACAGCATTTATCACTGATCATTGTATTAGTGTCAGATAGCATCAGGGTCAGTTGGCGTCTCTCCCAGCCAGGGTTCACACCAGAGGCGTGTGCATGGGTTGTGCTGAGTGTGCCTAGGCACACCCTAAACCCCCTGTGTGCGTTAGTGTCCCGAGATCTGCCTGGGCTGCTGTGAAATGCTTCATCCAAGTAGTGAGTAGCCCGCGCTGCCTACCCTGTTTCCCCGAAAATAAGACCTAGCTTGATTGTCGGTAATGGCTGCAATATAAGCCCTACCCCCCAAATAAGCCCTACCCTGTTTCCCAAAAAAAAGCCCTACCCTGAAAATAAGACCTACAAGGACTTTAACTAGGGCTTATTTGGGGGGTAGGGCTTATATTGCAGCCATCACCGACAATCACGCTAGGTCTTATTTTCGGGGAAACAGGGTATGAGACAGTATCAGATTGAGCAGATTGTGAGGCTTGTAAGATACGCTCAGAGTGTCAAAATTCAGCCGTGATGTCAGGGAGGGGCAGGACTGAACGGCTATTAAACACCAACCAATGGGATGGGGTCTGGGTGGGCCACTACGTGTATGTGACTCCTCCCCCTCCCTTTCTTAAGCAGCCCAATCATTGGCTGGTGTTTAGATAGCTGTTCGGTCGATCCCTGACATCACCGCTGAGTTATGACAGCTCCTTTCTCTCCCTGCATGCAGTTACATTACATGACAACTCTGAGTGGCTCTTACAAGCCTCATGATCTGCTCAATGTGAAACTCCTCCTCTCCTCCAGTCAGTGCCACCTGTCAGTGCCAATCAGTGCCACCTGTCAGTGCCACTCAGTGCCAATCAGTGCCACCAGACAGTGTCAATCAGTGTCACCTGTCAGTGCCAATCCATGCTTCCAATTAGTGCCAATCAGTGGCACATGTCAGTGCTAATCAGTGCAACCTGTCAGTGCCAATCCGTGCTTCCAATCAGTGCCAATCAGTGCCACCAGCCAGTGCCAACCAATGCCACCTGTCAGTGCCAATCAGTGCCACCTGCCAGTGCCAATCAATGTCACCTGTCAGTGCCAACCCGTGATTCCAATCAATGCCAATCAGTGCCACCTTTCAGGGGCACATGTCAATGCCAATCAGCACCACCAGCCAGTACCAATCAGTTCCAGCTGTCAGTGCCAATCCGCACTGCCAATTAGTGCCACCTGCCAGTGCCAATCAGTGCCATCTGTCAGTGCCAATCCATGCTTCCAATCAGTGCCACCTGTCAGTGTCAATCAGTGACAATCAATGCTACCAGCCAGTGCCAATTAGTGCCACCTGTCAGTGCCAATCCGTGCTTCCAATCAGTGCCAATCAGTACCACCTGTCAGTGCTAATCAGTGCCACATTCCAGTGTCAACCAATGCCACCTGTCAGTATCAATCAGTGCCACCTTTCAGTATCAATCAGTGCCAATCAGTGCTTCCAATCAGTGCCAATCAGTACTTCCAATCAATACCACCTGTTAGTGCCAATTAGTGCCAATCAGTGCTGCCTATCAGTACCAATCACTGCTGCCTATTAGTGCCAATCAGTGCTGCATATCAGTGCCCATCAGCGCTGCCTATTAGTGCCACCTACCCATGCCAATCAGTGCCACCTATCAGTGCCCATCAGTGTGGCTTATCAGTGCCAACCAATGCCACCTATCAGTGCTGCCAATTAGTGCTTCCAATGACTGCCACCTATCAGTGCCCATCAGTGCTGCCTATCAGTGCCAATCAGTTCTAACTATCAGTGCTTCCAATCACCACCTATCAGCACCACCTATCAGTAGCCATCAACACTGCCTATCAGTTCTGCCTACCAATGCCAATCAGTGCTGCCAATCAGTTCCCATCAGTGATGCCTATCAGTGTCCATCAGTGCTGCCTATCAGTGCTGCCCATCAGTGTTGCCAATTAGTGCCCATCAGTGCTGCCAATCAGTGCCACTAAATGCTACCAATTAGTGCTGCCTATCAGTGCCAATCAGTGCTGCCAATCAGTGCCACCTACCAGTGCCAATCAGGGCCCATCAGTGCCCATCAGTGCTGTCAATCAGTGCTGCCAATCAGTGTCAATCAGTGCTTTCTATTAGTGCCAATCAGTGCTGCCCATCAGTGCCGCCAAACAGTGCCTATCAGTGCTCATCACTGCTGCCACACAGTGCCTATCAGTGCTGCCAACCAGTGCTGCCTATCAGTGGCCATCAGTGCTGCCAATCAGCAACCATCAGTGCTGCCAATCAGTGACCATCAGTGCTGCCAATCAGTGGCTAGCGGTGCTACCAATCAGTGGTACCTCTCAGTGACAGTTATTGGCACCTATTAATGACCATCAGTGCTGCCAACCAGTGCCACCTATCAGTGCCAATCATTGTGGTCAATCAGTGCCAATCAGTGCTTCCAATCAGTGCCAATCAGTGCCACCAGTCAGTGCCAATCAGTGCCACCTGCCGGTGCCAATTAGTGCTTCCAATCAGTGCCAATCAGTGCCACCTGGCAATGCCAATTAGTGCCAATCAGTGCTTCTAATCAGTGCCACCTGTAAGTGCCAATAAGTGCTGCCTATCAGTGCCCATCAGTGCCACCTATCAGTGCCAATCAGTGACGCCTATCAGTGCCCATCAGCGCTGCCTATCAGTGCCCATCAGTGCTGCCAATCAGGGCTTTCAATCAGTGCCACCTATCAGTGCCCATCAGTGCTGCCTATCAGTGCCAATCACTGCTTCCTATCAGTGCTTCCAATCAGTGCCACCTATCAGTGTCAATCAGTAGCCATCATAACTGCCTATCAGTTCTGCCTATCAATGTCAATCAGTGATGCCTATCAATGCCCATCAGTGCTGCCTATCAGTGCTGCCTATTAGTCCCCAATCAGTGCTGCCAATTAGTGCCCATCAGTGCTGCCAATCAGTGCCACGAAATTCTGCCAATTCGTGCTGACGTTTAGTGCCAAACAGTGCTGCCAATAAGTGCCGCCTATCAGTGCCAATTAGTGCAGCCTATCACTGCCATTAGTGCTGCCAATCAGTACCAATTATCACTGCCAATCAGGGCCCATCAGTGCCCCCACCAGTGCTGTCAATCAATGCTGCCTATCAGTGCTGCCAATCAGTGCTTTCTATTAGTGCCAATCAGTGCTTTCTATTAGTGCCAATCAGTGCCACCAAGCAGTGCCCATCAGTGCTGCCACTCAGTGCTGCCAACCAGTGCTGCCTATCAGTGGCCATCAGTGCTGCCAATCAGTGGCTATCAGTGCTACCAATCAGTGGTGCCTATCAGTGCCCATCAGTGCCGCCAACCAGTGTCACCTATCAGTGCCTATCAGTGCTGTCAATCAGTGCCCATTAGTGCTGCCTCTCAGTGCCCATCAGTGCTGCCTCTCAGTGCCCATCAGTGCACTGAGTGCAGGAATGGGGAGATGAACTCAGCAGCCAGGCACATTGTCCATGGGGGGCCACCCTGTTGGGGCACAACTGAAATATGTTAATGTTTATTAATGCAACATGACAATCTTTAGTATAATAGGTAATCACCACACTACTATTTACAATAAACTACTGGAGGTAAATTAACCACTTCCCGCATAAGGGCTTACAGGTACGTCCCCTTTAAGATGGCGCCACGCAATGGAGCGTGCACCACCGGCGGTGCGCACTCGCGCCGGTCGGGACCCCCGCAAGGCAGGTCGCGGGTCCCGCAGACTCGATTGCCGCGGGGATACCCGCGATCGTCTCACGGGAAGGCTGAACTGGGAGATGCGGAAATAAACAGCATCTCCCCATTCTGCCTAGCAACTAGTGACGCCGATCTCTGCTCCCTGTGATTGGAGCAGAGATCAGCATTCACTAGCTGACAGCCACGCCCCCCCCACAGTTAGAAACACACCTCTAGGAACATGTAACCCCTACACTGCCACCTAGTGGTTAACCCCTTCACTGCCAGTGTCATTTACACAGAAATCAGTGCATTTCAATAGCACTGATTGCTGTATAAATGACAATGGTCCCAAAAATGTGTCAAAAATGTGTCAAAAATGTCCGATGTGTCCGCCATAATGTTGCAGTCACAATAAAAATTGCTAATCGCCGCCATTACTAGTAAAAAAAAATATTAATAAAAATGCTATAAAACTATCCCCTATTTTGTAAACGCTATAACTTCTGCGCAAACCAATCAATAATCGCTTATTGCGATTTTGTTTTACCAAAAATATGTAGAAGAATACGTATCGACCTAAACTGAGGAAAAAAAATGTTTTTTTATATATTTTTGGGGGATATTTATTATAGCAAAAAGTAAAAAATAATGTGTTTTTTCAAAATTGGCGTTCTTTTTTGTTTATAGCGCAAAAAATAAAAACCGCAGGGGCGATCAAATGTGCAAAGTGAGTACTAAAGCGCTGATAGGAGAATTAAAAATATTCATTTTTTTTTTTTAGAAAACTAAATAAAATAGATAAGATGACCAAATGATATGCTGCACCATTAAAGTGTGTCCTACACTTAAAAGAATATGCAAATAAATACTAGAGTATAAATAGTGCGCAATATCAACCTTAGTCTATTTAGATCAGCAGGTGAGGTTAAAAGACAAATGTCGTGGTATAGTAAAATATATAAGTGCTTGCGTGACAATCCCAGGTGCACAAAAATATATATAAACTTCAAGTTACAATGAGGTTGTAACCAATTTAATAAATAAATAAATACACAATGTGTTAAAAGTAGATACAATGTGTTTTAAATAAATAAAGTGCTTCAAAATTTGAGTAAAAACAAGTATGTGTTATAATGTGTCAAAGAAATGAAAAATTTCCTGTTTATGCCAGTGATGCATATGGGGATATATAAATTCCAAAAGCCAATACAGGCTTGACCTGATGGATTAGCCAATTAATTGATGAATTAATGGGTAAACGGCCGCCAATTAAATATTATATTAATCCCATAGGTGATAACAGTTCATTAAATGAGTTAGATAATTAATGAACTAACTCTTCACATCCACTAATGATATTCGGGACACAATTAGAAATGCTAGAACTGAAAAAAAAAAAAAAGAAACTTCCCTTTATGCTGGGAATGTGGGGCTTTTTTCCTTTTGGTTCCTCCTGATATCTTGCTCCGGTATGATATAAAAGAGAAAAAGACACAAACAAAAAACCATTGCGCAGCGCTCTATTCAACCATCAAACAAAGAAGATCTTTTAGGGGGTTGCCTACAGCTATACAACTCACATGTACCCAGTAGGTGTTTGCACGTTCAAATCCTGCTAATGGTCAGGCTCAGATAGGGGGCTATCAGCCCTTTCCTCCTCACTGTGCTGTGCTGTAGCACTGTCACTTGGGCTCCTCCTCCCGACGCATATCATCACAGGTCACGTGACTTTCTCAAGGTACTGCGCAATGGTTTTTTGTTTGTGTCTTTTTCTCTTTTATATCATACCGGAGCAAGATATCAGGAGGAACCAAAAGGAAAAAAGCCCCACATTCCCAGCATAAAGGGAAGTTTCTTTTTTTCTCTCTTTTTTTTTTTCTTTTCAGTTCTAGCATTTCTAATTGTGTCCCAAGCATGTGTGTTTGAGCTTTGGGGTTCACACCCTAATGCAATAGGCTGCACACGCCTATGGTTCACGCACTATTGTAGTAACACTATAAGTTGCTGATCACTGCCATTTATTGCCATTGTATATGGTCTAAACGAATAAGCATTTTGATGACGATCAGAACTATACTAATTATTATTAGTATAATGTCCCTAAAAATGCAGTGTTAGCCTGATCAGCTACAATCAATGCCAGCAGTTGCCGTTAACGCGTGGGGGTCTCCCCAAAATCCATACCAGGCCCTTCAGGTCTGTTATGGAAATTGACCCCTGAGAGCGCGCATCGGGGAAGTTCTGTGCTGGCCGTGTCCGTCGGACACAGCCGGTCACAGATCGCTGTAAACGGCCAATCACAGCGGCCGTTTACAGCGAGATCGGCGTGTCCAATGAGAGATGATCTCATATGGAAACATATGAGATCATCTGTCAGCACTGCTCTCCCTCCTCACACAGACAGCGTGTGGGGAGAGAGAGATCCACGGCTGCAGCAGCCGTAAGTAAAGGGAAAAAAAAAAAAAAGAAATGTGCAATCTGCCCGCTGCCATCTGTCCCCTACTGTGCCTGCTGCCATCTGTCCCCTACTGTGCCTGCTGCCATCTGTCCCCTACTGTGCCCATTGCCATCTGTCCCCTACTGTGCCCGCTGCCATCTGTCCCCTACTGTGCCCGCTGCCATCTGTCCCCTACTGTGCCCGCTGCCATCTGTCCCCATCTGTGCCCGCTGCCATCTGTCCCCATCTGTCCCCATCTGTGCCCGCTGCCATCTGTCCCCATGTGCCCGCTGCCATCTGTCCCCATGTGCCCGCTGCCATCTGTCCCCATGTGCCCGCTGCCATCTGTCCCCATCTGTGCCCGCTGCCATCTGTCCCCATCTGTCCCCGCTGCCATCTGTCCCCAGTGCACCTGTCCCCAGTGCCATCTGCCAGTGCCACCTGTCCCCAGTGCCATGTATAAGTGCCATCTGTCATCAGTGCCACGTCAGTGCCACCTGTCATCAGTGCCATATCAGTGTCACGTGCCATCTGTCACCAGTGCCACGTATCAGTGCCATCTGTCATCAGTGCCACCTGTCAGTGTCACGTGCCATCTGTTATCAGTGTCGCGTGTCATCAATGCCACGTATCAGTGCCATCTGTCATCCGTGTCACGTGTCATCAGTGCCACGAATCGGTGCCATCTGTCATCAGTGCCACATATTAGTGCCATCTCTCTGTGCCACGTATCAGTGCCACATGATATCAGTGACACGTATAAGTGCCATCTCATCAGTGCCACATATTAGTGCCATCAGTGTCACGTGTCATCAGTGCCCCGTATTAGTGCCATCTGTCATCAGTGTCGCGTGTCATCAGTGCCCCATACTAGTGCCATCTGTCATCAGTGCCACATCAGTGTCACGTGTCATCAGTGCCACGTATCAGTGCCACCTGTCATCAGTGCCACGTCAGTGTCACGTGTCATTGTCCTGGTGCTCCAGGGCCTTCAAAAGTGTAATAGGTAGTCAACAAATTTAGATGTGTAATTTATGCTCCTAGAACACGTGATGGCGCTCCCTGCATGTTTGGCCTCTCTATGTGGCCAGGCTGTGTAAAAGTCCCACACATGTGGTATCGTAATACTCAGGAGGAGTAGCAGAATTTATTTTGGGGTGTCATTTGGGGTGTCATTTGTGGTATGCATATGCTATGTGAGAGAAATAACCTATTACAATGACAATTTTGTGGAAAACAAATAAAAATAAAAAAATAATTAATTTTTCAAAGAATTGTGGGAAAAAAATGACAACATCAAAAAGCTCACCATGCCTATTACTAAATACCTTGGAATGTCTACTTTCAAAAAAGGGGTCATTTGGGGGGTATTTGTACTTTCCTGGCTTGTTCGGGTCACAAGAAATGAGATAGGTCACCAGTGCATCAGGTGTGATCAATTTTGTATAATTCGCACCACAGATTGTAGAGTCTGTAACTTTCACAAAGACCGAATAATATCCACTAATTTGGGTTATTTTTACCAAAGATATGTGGCAGTATAAATTGTGGCCAAAATTTATGAAGAAAAATTAATAATTTGCTAAATTTTCAGTCTTTTTTCATTTATAGCGCAAAAAATAAAAAACCCAGAGGTGATCAAATACCACCAAAAGAAAGCTCTATTTGTGGGAAAAAAAGGACAAAAAAATCATTTGGGTACAGTGTTACATGACTGAGTAATTGTCATTCAAAGTGTGAGAGCACCAAAAGCTGAAAATTGGTCTGGGCAGGAAGGGTGTTTAAGTGCCCAGTAAGCAAGTGGTTAAAATTAGTACTTTTGATTTTTCGTGTTCGTGTCCCATAGACTTTAACAGTGTTTGCATGTTCGTCCAAATTTTTTGCCTGTTCACATGCTCTGGTGCAAACCGAACCGAGGGTGTTCAGCTCATCCTTAGTCCTCACTGTCAAAATCTCTCTCAGAATACGAACCTGTAGAAAGCAGTGGCACCCTGACAGCTCACTCAGACAAAGAAGAACATGTCCCTGCTAAAGCCTTGCTTACCGAACCCCAGGTTGCTACGGTGCTAGAAACACATAGGGGGTTATTTACGAAAGCCAAATCCACTTTGCACTACAAGTGCACTTCCAAGTGCACTTGGAAGTGCAGTCGCTCTAAATGTAAAGGGTCGATCTGAAATCAGTGGAAGCTCTGCTGATTTTATCATCCAATCACGTGCATCTAAAATGCTGTTTATTATTATTATTATTATATTTATTATTTTATTACCCTCAGATCTACAGTGACTTTACTTCCAAGTGCACTTTCAGTGCACTTTAAAGTGCACTTGCAGTGCAAAGTGGATTTGCCTTTAGTAAATAACCCCCATAGTTATGCTCATATGCTCATATTGCATAAATAAAAATGGGTAATAAGCTGTGGCGCCAATTACAGAAATATTTAAAGAATGTGCAGCTGCCCCATTTAAAGTGATAGAACCACTTTTGAACTTGGCGCTACTAAATCAAATCCATAATTAATATAACATTTCAAAAACCATAAATCAAACAGTAAAATCTTGTGAGTCTTCATAAAACAATCCAATCACCGTGATGAAAAATGTGTGCTGCTTGTAATGAGATTTTAGGCCACACCCACACCCACCCAACTACATACCTTCCCCAGATACAACAGACACAAAACATTAATATGGCAAAAATTGGCTGCAGCACATTTATTGGTTTAAACACACTTTTTATATACCGTATATCATTTATACGGTAACTCTTTTATTATCAACACAATAACATCATCAATTCAACAAAATATCAGTTTCATTTCTACTTTTTTGATGTACTTTATTTAACATTAAAAACTCCCTGAAGAAGAAATGCATTGGGGTATTCTTAGGCTTTCTATGGTGTAATGTAATTTGTAAACATTGTTCCTATGATGTATAATGTCACCATCAATTTTGGTTACCTTGTTTTTATGTCACCAACCAGAGCTCATATTTTAAACTCTTTGTATATTCAAATCTCTTTTCATTAAATAAAATAACCAGTTTTTTAAAACTATATATTTTGCTTATTTTGCTGCTAAAAAACCCTGTGGGGAACCTTTCCATGTTCTCAAAACTCCTCTATTATCCGTTTCCACCAAAATCTATCTGTTCGTAAAATTGGGTCCCCAGAGAACCAAAGCCACCAAGATTGGGAACAATTCTAACAGGACCACATTCTTAGTGGCCTGCTTCTGTACCCAAGACTCCGGACAATCCGCCGCATCCGTAAACAGACGAAAATCTGGCACAAAAATAAAATCTGCCTGAAAAAAGGACTGCCCATTGTAACAATCAAGAAAATTGGCCCAAACCAACAGATCTTCATTAAGGGAACTGGTCAGCCCAATGTGAGCAAAAGATGATGTTAGACCAGAAATGGAAAGGTAAAGACGACAAGAAAAGTTCCTACCAACTGGCATAATCCTACACACAAATGCCAGCGTAACCAAAAACAATTGCATCTCTTTCATCCGTACTTTTTTCTTCCCTAAATTTAGCACCAGCAAAGACTTCAATTTAGTCAACTTTGCATCTGGCAACCGGAATTCCATTTTGCAAGTGGCTATTTGAATGCCCAAGAATTCTAAAGACGTGTTAGGCAAGTACATTTTCTCCTCCACTAACAGAACACTAAAACACTGAGACATGTCACGAAATTCCTGCAACAACTTAAAACAGAGCATATAATCTGGCAGACCAACAAATAAAAAAAATGTCCAGATGGTTAATCACACTATCTAAACCTGCTTGAAAACAAAGCACCCAGTGCAAAAAAGTGGTGGATGTCTCAAAATATGAACACAACAGTGAACATCCCACAGGGGGCCACTGGCTCTATGATTGGCCAAGCATGCGGGGTCACAGTGCATGCTTGGCCAATCATCAGCCAGCAATGCACTGCGACTGGCGCAGTGCATTGCGGGCCGCTCACATCACACAAATTTGATGCGAGCGGCCCAAATAGTTCTGGGCTCGCCGAGCGGGCGAACGCCCCATGTTCGATTCGAACATGGGTTCGAATCAAACACCGGGCCCATCCCTACTCCTGAAGAACCGACAAAACCAGGATTCAAATCCCACGGGCACAGAGGAGATTTAATCAGTGGATTTATACGCGATACTCCCTGTATAAAGGCCTGAACTAAGGAACGTGAAGCCAGAGGTTTTTGGAAAAAAACTGACAAGGCTGAGACTTGACCTTGGATAGTAGCTAGTTTCATCTCTACTCCTGATTGTAGGAAGTTGAGAATTCTATTTATGACATACTTGCGAGGATGCCAACCCCATGTTCTCTCACCAAGAGACATAAGCTTTCCAGACCCTATAATAGATAGCTTTAGAGGCCGGTTTTCTTGCAATAATCAGGGTAGTTACTACTGGGCCTGAAAGCCCCCCGACGCCCTAGAATTAGGGTTTCAACAGCCAAACCATCAAATTTAGCGTTTGTAAGACAGGATGGAATATTGGCCCTTGTGAAAGCAAATCTGGGCGGGATGGAAGAGTCCAAGAATCCCCTACTGCCATTCTCACGATCTCTGCCAGGATCTCCTGGGCCAAGCTGGAGCAACTAGGATTATTAGCTTCCATTCCCCCATTAATCTGCGTAGAAGATGCAGAAGAAAGTGGACTGGAGGAAACGCATAGATCAGTGAAAATTGATCCCAAGGAGTTATTAAAGGCATCTGTTCCGCAAGCGAGTGGATCCCTTGTCCATGACACAAAATTGTCCAACTTTTTATTGAACCTGGATGCCAATAGGTCCACGTCCAGGATACCCCATCTTTGACATATGGCCCGAAAAATGTCGGGATGCAGAGACCATTCTCTTGGGAGCAATTGCTGGTGACTCAAGTCTGCCTGCCAATTTTCCACACCTGGGATAAATACCGCAAATAGGCAGGGCACATGCTTATCTGCCCTAGCTAGAATATGGTTTACCTCTACCTGGGTGGCACGACTTTTGGTGCCCCCTTGATGATTGACATAGGCTACTGCCGTTACATTGTCAGACTGAATCCAGAAAGGATAGTTCCGTAACCTGCCTGTCCAGGTCTTTAAGGCCAGACGTGCTGCCCAAATTTCTAGAATGTTGATGGGCAAGGATCTTTCGTTCCAAGACTGCTCCCCAGCCCAAGAGACTGGCATCGGACGTCACTATCTTCCAAGTAACGGGTATGCAAATTCTTCTCTTCTGCAAATTTTTGGCTGACAACCACCAATTGAGACTCTGGCGAACACTTGGAGTCAGGGTATTGGACAGTCCAAATCCTGATTTTTCCTGCTCCAAACCACCAGGATACTGTTTTGCAGAAGCCTTGAATGGAATTGGGCATAGGGAACCGCCTCGAAAGAGGCTACCATTTTCCCTAACAACCTCATGCAAAGGCGGATGGAAGGACTCTCTTTTGTCCTGACCGTGAGCACCAGTTCTCTTATAGAGCAAACCTTTTTGAGCGGTAAAAACACTCTCTTGTGGGTTGTGTCTATGACTAAACCCAAGTACTCCAGTCTTTTTACTGGACCTAAGGATGACTTTTCTAGGTTGATAACCCAACCTAACTGCTTCAGGTATTTGACCGTGCTTACCACATTCTGATCTAGCCCTTCTACGGACTGATCTATCAGCAGCAGATCGTTTATTTATGCCACTACCATTATACCCTGAGCTCTTAGCTTTGCCAAAAGCAGAGCCAGGACCTTTGTAAATACACAAGGTGTGGTGATCAACCCAAAGGGCAAGGCCACAAACTGAAAATGTCTGTTCTACTGCAAATCGCAGGAATCTTTGATGAGCGGGGAATATTGGAACTTGGAGATATGCATCCTTGATGTCTATAGACGCCAGGAGTTCTCCTCCCTGAAGAGTGGATACCACTGAGCGAATTGTTTCCATGCGAAACAAACAAATGTTTAGAAATTGGTTCAGACCCTTGAGATCTAAAATGTGTCTGACATCCGCATTTGGTTTTGGCACCGTGAAGAGGTTTGAATAAAACCCCAACCCCTGCTCTCTTAAGGGAGTCTCTATGATCACCCCCTTAGACAGTAGCCATTCTAGTACCTGAAATAAAGACCTTATTTTTATTGGGTCCTGGGGAACGCTTGATCATAGGAAGCGAGATAGTGGAAATTCCCAAAACTCTAGTTTGTATCCTAGGGACACTGTGGAAATGGCCCAACTGTCCTGGATTTCCTCCCGACAAGCACCTGAAAATTTCTGGAGCCTTCCCCCCACTCGATTGAGCGGGGACGCCCCTTCATAAGGAGGCCTTGGGATTATGCTTTGCATTTTGGGCTTCTTTTGGCCCTGCGTTTGGTTCTGAGGCCTTCCTTTTGGGGTTGACGGAGGAGGATGTTGAAACTGTCTGGAGGCTGTTGTCCCTGGAGATGGAGAAACAGAAAGTTTCAATAGTGTTTATTAAAGTTTTACAAGTATAACAAAATACAAAGGGTAAATAATAATTTGATATACACAGTAACTAATGCACTTATACAGCGTATGTTTTATCATTGAAGTGAAGCTCAGGTAAAACATCAAGAAAGTTTGGGCCATATAGACCAACAGTTGTCAAACTTTTTACAGTTTAAGGAGTTTATAGCTATGAGCCTTTCAAAGGTGTAATTCCTATGCACCATTGTGATCACATCAGAGTTTATGACTTTGTTAGATTTCCAGTTACGTAGAATCAGTGACCACGTTTCTAGGAGTATGTGAGATATTACCGGTCTGGTGTTGTGAGGGAACTTGTCTATGTTAACATGTAAAAGCGCTAGCGCAGGGTCTGGATTTGTGAGTATACCCGTTAGTGAGGAGATTAGGTGGAATACCTGGTTCCATAAACTCCTAACATTTGGACAATGCCAGTACATATGTAACAGGTTACCCACTCTTCCGCAGTTTCTCCAGCAGTAAGGTGAGAGACTTGGGAAGTAGGTTGCTAGTCTGTAAGGTGTGTAGTGCCATCTATTCGCCATTTTAATGGTAAGTTCCCAGTGTTTGACACAGTGTGTAGCTTTGTGAATTTCTCTGAAGGTGTGTTACCATTGTTCTTCCGAGAAATTGGTACCTAGATCTGATTCCCATTTTTGCATTGCTACGGTTTTGGAGAACTTAAGTTTGTCTTGGAGTATATTGTAGAAATAAGAAATGCCTTTTGTGTCATATTTGGCTGAGGAATAAAATTTCCATGTTTTACTAGGGAGTAGTATTGTTGGAGTAGGTAGGGATCGTAGGTAGTGGGTGATTTGCATACATTTGAACAGCTTGTCTTTTGAATGGTGGTATTGAGACATAATTTGTTGTACTGATTTATGTCTTGTGTCGTCATAGAGGTCAGATATAAATGTTATACCCTGTTCCATAAAGTCTTGGACTTTAAGCATCGGAATTTTAGCTTCAAGTAGTATCAGAGGAAGAGCGAAATTTGTGTCTTGTACACCTTGTCGGTGCTATTCTAGGAAAAGTCTCCATATTTTTATGGAGGTTTGCATTGGAGGTGATAGTGTAGTCGTGTCCCATTGGTCCCAACTATCTCCCATAAGAAGTAGTGTCAGGTCGTTTGTTGGTGACATAGCTTTTTCTGGTGGTGGTGTTTCTGTTTTCTGTAACCAGACTACCCACAGGTAGTCAAATATGTCAACTAGGCCTGCACCCCCTGCATGTCTGTGAGAGATTAAATTGCTTCTTGCACATCTAGCTTTTTTCCCCATTCCATACATATTTCCAACCCAGGTGCGATAAGTTTTTAAGGCAGTGGTTGGGGATATGATTTGAGAGGGTGCGAAAAATATACAAGATTTGAGGCAGTATCAACACTTTATAGGCAGCGATTCTGCCCATACAAGATATTTCTTTCTTTGATATTTCTCTGAGTTGAGTTTCCAGTTTGGCTGTCAGAGGAGGCAAATTGGCTAGTGCTGAAGTTTTGTTTGTAAGTGTAATACCTAGATAGGTAATTCCTCCTGTACTCCAGGAGTATGGGAGTAGTCTTTGTAGAGCTGTTTTAGTGTGGGATTGTAATCCTAGGTCTAGTATCAAAGATTTAGCAAAATTAACCTTATAATAGAAAATTTGTACGGATTTGGTGAGCCTCTTGTAAGGACAAGTGTGGGTTAGACAGGAGTAGTATTACATCATCAGCGAATAAGTTGATGACGTGGTTACTGGAGCCAAACTGGAAACCCGTAATCAGGGAGTTTGAACGAATAGCTTCAGCCAGAGGCTCTATCATTACTTTAAAGATTGTAGGAGACAGGGGGCAACCTTGTCTGGTTCCATTCGATATTGTAAAAGGCACTGATAGAAAACCTGCAGAGTACACCTGTGCTGATGGTGAGGAATATAGCGCCATGTTACCTTTGAAACCAAACTTATCTAGAACTTTTTCCATATAGGTCCAATGGACTCTGTCAAAAGCCTTCTCTGTGTCTATTGAAAGCAGCAGAGAAGGCGTTTGGGTTATTTCAGCATAGTGTATTACATTTATTAATCTTCTAGTGGCATCTGAGGTTTGTCTCCCCCTCACAAATCCCATCTGGTCACGCTGAATGAGTAAGGGTATGAAGTTTGTTAATCTCTTGGCTAATAATTTAGCGTAAATTTTAGTGTCCGTATTGAGGCAGGAAATGGGTCTGAAGTTAGCTGGGGTGTTGGGTTCCTTGCCTGGTTTTGGTAGGGTTACTACATGTACTCTCAACATCTCTTGAGGTAGTGACGCAGAGTCTGCAGCTTTGTTGAAGACATTGGATAGTTGAGGTGACAATATTGTTTTAAACGTTTTGAAATGTTCATTAGAAAAACCATTGTGTCCTGGTGTTTTTCCATTTGGAATGGAATGTATAATTTTCTCTACTTCTTGAGGCATAATGGGTGCGTTCAGTTCTATTAGCTGTTGATCCGACTGGGAGGGTAGGTTTATTGTCTGTAAAAACGATTACATTTTGTCTATAGTTGGTTGGGGTGTTTTATGGTCTTTCTGCAAGTTTTATAATGAGCTGTAATATTCTGCGAATTGATTCGCTATTTCTTGGGGGTTGATAATTTTATTTGAAGTAGTAGGGTGGTTTAAGTATGGAATTCTAGTTTTGGTGCGGGTTGCCTTGAGTGTATTCGCTAGGTATTTACCTGCTCTATTCGCATTCGAGTAAAAGTTTAGTTTTAGGCGGTTGAGATGTTTATCATATTGTTGGGTGAGAAGTTCCCTAAGGTTCTCCCTGAGGGAGCTGAGTTTTTTGGTTAGGGGTGCTGATGGGGAGATTTTAGTTTGAGACTCAGTATCATGCAATTCTGTGAGAATTTTATTCAGTTGTTGGGTTTTCCTTTTTTCTCTCTAGCTCCTAGCTGAATTAGGATGCCTCTCATGAAGGCTTCATGCGCGTTCCATACAACGTATGGATCTATTACTGAATCTGTATTTTCTAGAAAATAGTTTTGTAGGTGTAAGGATATAGGATTTATGCAATGTTGTTCTTGAAGAAGTTTAGTGTTACAGCGCCAGATGGGGGGTGAGGAGGAGACCCCCCTTTTTGCAATAGTCATGGATATGGCAGCATGGTCAGACCAAGTAATGTCATGAATCATTGAGGTTTCTACAAGTTGTAAGAGCCATTTGTCTGTCAAAAACATATCTATACGAGAGTAAGAGCCATGTCTATTTGAGAAAAAGGTGTAGTCTCTCTCGTTTGCGTGAAGATATCTCCACGGGTCGAATAGTTCCTCCTGGTGGATTAGTGATTGGAGAGACAGTATATCTTTAGGTTTGCCTGATGAAGTGCCAAGTGACGGGTCAGAGGTGATATTAAAGTCTCCACATATCAAGAGGTAACCATATTTCATGGAGTTAGACTTGTTGATGACTTTTTTTAGAAAGTGGAGTTGCCATGAGTTGGGGGCGTATACAGTGACAATCGTGTAAGGTTTGGAGTTTATGTCTCCTGTAACAATTATGTATCTACCTTTTTCGTCAAGTACAACTTCTTTAGGTTGGAAGGAGAGAGAGTTCTTGATGGCAAGTAGGACACCTCCTCTTTTACTGTTAGGTGTGCAGGCCGTATATACAAATGGGAAGTTTTTATGAGAGCATTGCAGGGATTTATGTAGCTAAAAGTGCGTTTCCTGTACGCACAGGATGTCCGCCCCTAATTTGTTTGCTCCGTTCCACATGGAAAAACGCTTAGCCGGGTGATTCAGACCCTGGACATTCAAGGAGATTACTTTAATCGTCATTGAAACGCTTGTGTGATGTTGTGTGGGTAGATGTTGTGTTGGTACTTACTGGTCCCTTGTTTGTTGCCATGGAGGTTGTCAGGTTGTCTTGTACTGGAGTTCGGATTGAAGGTTCGTCGCTTCCAGTGCATATCAAAAAAATAGAACAAAGAAAAGAAAAGGGGAAAAAAAATAGTCAACTGGGTTAGAGTAATACTGCGTACACACGATCTGACTATCCCACGGGACTATCCTCAAAAGTCCAGCGGACTTAGTTTGAAGCTTTGACTCAAAATTGTCCGCTGGACTCAGCAGTCCGGCGGACAATCCGGCCGTCTGTGTGCTAGTCCGCTGGACTTTTGAAATGAACGGACTTGCCTCACACACATCCTCCGGGAATGTGACATCATAGGGAGTTGGGGTCACCATGTGACATGAGACGGTGGCCCCGCCCCTTGTCCCTATATAAGGCACAGCACAACGTGTCTCTGCCATTACGGCAAGAGACAGCGTCATGTCAACATCGGATGAAGAAAGAAGAACAAGAAGCAGAAGGCCGAGGCGGTGGCGACAGTGACGGCGACGGCAACAGAAGCCCGGTCCACCGCTAGTAAATAAGCTGGAAGAAGATAGCGGAGGCCCGGCAAGAAGAACAGAAGAGCGGGACAAGACCCCCGAAGTCGGAACAAGACCCCCAGATGGCGACGAAGGCGAAAGCCGGGCTCCTCCGCTAGTAAAAGAGCTAGCAGAAGATATCGGAGGAGTCCGGCGAGAAGACCCCCCCAAGACAGAAGAAGACCCCCGGAGCTGTGTAATAAAGTATTTTAAAAACTTGTGTTGTGTTTTTTATTTACACTTTTTTCTCTTAGGTGAATGGGTAGGGGTACATCGTACCCCATACTTATTCACATAGGGTGGGGGGCCGGTATCTGGGGCCCCCTTATTAAAGGGGGCTCCCGGATTCTGATAAGCCCCCTGCCCGCAGACCCCGACAACCAACGGCCAGGGTTGTCGGGAAGAGGCCCTTGTCCTCTTCAACATGGGGACAAGGTGCTTTGGGGTGGGGGGCCACAGGGTCCCTCTTTCCCCAGGGCACCCCCCATGTCGAGGGCACGCGGCCTGGTATGGCTCAGGAGGGGGGCGCTCACTCGTCCCCACCCCCTTTCCTGACCGGCCGGGCTGCATGCTCGGAAAAGGGTCTGAGATGGATTTGGGGGGGGGATTTCGGTGTAGGGATTCCCCTTTAAATCCATACCAGTTGACGGGCCTAGCGCGGCGGCATTTACTTCCTTCGCTAGTCCCGTCTACCTGAAGTCACGTTCTAAATGAACGGACTTTACTCCGTGTGTGAGGCAAGTCCATTCATTTCAAAAGTCCCGCAGACTTACGCCAAAACTCCGGCGGACAATCCGGGCATGTGTGGGCAACTCCACACATTCGGAAAGTCCAGCGGACCTCCGCTGGAAAGTCCGGTGGACCTCCGCTGAAAAGTCCGGCGGACCATTTCGCTGGAAAGTCCAGCGGATTACAGATCAGGCGGTTCCACCGGTCTTCTTTTTAGCGGATCGCTTGTGGGACACCACTTGCCAGTCGCCTTGAATGGGTTGTAAGCCCGTGAGAGGCGGTGGGTGGATAGGTTGGCGTAAGGCTTTTAGCCCTTCATCTAGAGTGGACACTGATATGGTGTTCCAGTTGTGGGTTATGGTAAGCGTGGCAGGATATTTCCATTTATGGAGGATGTTATGGTTCCTCAGAGCTTTGGTAATAGTTAGCAGATTGCGACGGCGTTGTAGCGTGAGTCTGGATAGGTCATGGAATATTCTAATGCTTGTATATTGCGGAGGGATGTTGTCTGCTTTGCGTGATGTCTGGAGAATTTGATTTTTGATGTGGAAAAAGTGTACTCTTAGTAACACATCTCTGGGGGTCTCTGCAGGCAGAAAAGAAGGTTTAGGTACCCTGTGGATTCCATCCACTAGGAGATCTTGCGCCGTTGCCCCTGGTAGTAGAGTAGAGAACAGGGTCTGTGCGAATTGTAGGAGCTGGTTAGGAAGGACAGATTCAGGAATGCCCCTCAGTTTGAAATTATACCTCCTGGACCTGTCCTCGAAATCCGCCATTTTGTTTTTCAGCCACTCTATGTCTTCTCCCTGCGCTGTGTGGGCTTCTACCATGTTGTTGTAAGAGGATGTACAGTCTTCCATCTTAATTTCTAAGTGGTGAATAGGGATGAGCTGAACACCCCCCTGTTCGGTTCGCACCAGTACCTGCGAACAGACCTAAAGCTCGTGTGAACTTTAGAACCCTATTAAAGTCTATGGGACTTGAACGTTCAAAATCAAAAGTGCTAAAAGTCCGGCATCTTCATCCACGGCGTCGGCGTCTGTTCTTCTGTGTCGGGCCGCTCCGCGCAATGGGAGGCTCCCGCTGTGTGAGGCTTCGCTCCGTCTGACAGTTCTTTTATAACAGGGGGCGGGCCACCTGGTGACCCCGCCCCCCTCTGATGCACGGGGACGTCATGGGGACTTCCCTATGGCTCCCCCATATGACATCAGAGGGGGGCGGGGACGGTGACCCCGCCCCCCTCTATCGCACGGGGAGAGCCATAGGGAAGTCCCCATGACATCCCCATGCGTCAGAAGGGGGCGGGTCACCAGGTGGCCCCGCCCTCCGTTATAAAGAACTGTCAGACGGAGCGAAGCCTCACACAGCGGGAGCCTCCCATTGCGCGGAGCGGCCCGACACAGAAGAACAGACGCCAACGCCGTGGATGAAGATGCCGGACGAGAAGGACGAGAAGACCAGAGCAAGAAGAAGCGGATCGGAGGAAGATGGAAGAAGATGGAAGAAGAAGATGAAGAAACCGAAGGATGAAGAAAGGAAGAAGGAAGACCAGAAGAAAGAAGATGAAAGAAGATTTTAATAAAGGAATTGTCAAAGACCGTCTCCTGTCATTTTTACCATTTTTGTCACTCTTTTGGTGAAATGGTAGGGGTACTTTTGTACCCCCTTACCATTTCACACAGGGGGGGGGGGCGGGATCTGGGGGTCCCCTTGTTAATGGCCGGGGATGAGGCCCTTGTCCTCATCAACATGGGGACAAGGTGCTTTGGGGGGTCACAGACCCCCAAAGCACCCTTCCAATGTTGAGGGCAGGTGGCCTGGTATGGTTCAGGAGGGGGGGGGGGGGGCGCTCTCGTCCCCTGCGGCCTGCCAGGTTGCGTGCTTGGATAAGGGTCTGGTATGGATTTTGAGGGGGACCCCACACCATTTTTTTTGGCTGAAGTTCCCCTTAAAATCCATCCCAGACCTGAAGGGTCTGGTATGGATATTTAGGGGGACCCCACGCCATTTTTTTGGCCGGGGTTCCTCTTAATATCCATAGCAGACCTGAAGGGCTTGGTAATTGAATTTGGGGGGACCCCCACGCTTTTTTTTTTATTATTATTATTTTTTTTTTATCAATGACTTTCAATGAATGACTGTTCTCTGTGTTACGGGAGCCGGCAATTCATTAGCCGCGAGTGATTTTAAATAGCTTTTTTTCCTGCAAAAATTACACTTTGTGCAGGGACAGTTCTAAGCACGGGAAACATGCGCCTCTTCACATGCATACTATAGACACCCCCCAGGTACGAAATTTAAAGGAATATTACACTTTTATTGTTTCACTTTAAGCATTATTAAAATCACTGCTCCTGAAAAAACGGTCGTTTTTTAAAAAATGTTTTGCATTGATACATGTCCCCTGGGGCAGGACCCAGGTCCCCAAAAACTTTTTATGACAATAACTTGCATATAGGCTTTTAAAATTAGCACTTGAGATTTCTCCCATAGACTTTTACAGGGTGCTCGCGGCTTTTCGAATTTACTGCGAACACCCCAAATTTTTTGCTGTTCGCTGAACAGGCGAACAGGCAATGTTCGAGTCGAACATGAGTTCGACTTGAACTCGAAGCTCATCCCTAGTGGTGAACCCTGTGTCCCAGGGCTTGAACTTCCCTCTGACATTCATTCAGACCAGTTAATAGATCAGACTGCAGGGAGGACCTCAGGGATAGCAGCATGTCTTTAAGCATTGTGTCAGACACTGGCCTGTCTGCTGTGGGGAAATCAGCAATGGGGTCCCCTCCCTGTGTTTGCTGGCCAGTCATAGAAGTGTGTGGCCCGCTTACCTCCATAGAAGATACAGCCTGAGGCCTGAGCGGAGAGTCCCTCCACAGCCTAGATTTTGCTTGGCTCTTTGTGGTGGGGCTGGGTGAGCCAGAGGAGGATGCGCTGTGTAGCGAGGCCAGGCGGGTGGTGTCTGAGGAGAGGTCGCGGTTATTGTGCTGCGCTCCAAGCCTGCAATCCGGCTTCGAATCCCCGGCGTCGCCGCCATTTTGCGTAGGCCCCCGCCCTGGGTGGATAAGGAAGCTGTCCATTTTTTGTGGTTGCAAGGGCTTCTTTCTGTGCCTCGTCATGCCCGATCGATGCTGTGGATTCTAGCCGTTCGACTGTGCTTCAAAGGACAGTGGATGGCACCGGTGGACACTGATTATGTCGGATTATCTCCGGATGACAAGCGGAGCTCCTGGACTAGGCATCCATCTTGGAGTCCGGTCGCCACACCCCTCCGAGAAACAGAAAGTTTGAAAGTTTGAAAGAGAGACGTCTACTCTTTTTCTTAACAAAAAGGAGAGTACTTTTTCCACCCGAGATTTTCTGGATGTATTTTTCCAAGTCATCCCCGAACAATCGTTCCCCATGAAAGGGAAAACCGGTCAGCAGTTTTTTACAAGGTAGCTATGCTGACCAATGCTTAAGCCATAGAATCCTTTGCATGTGTACCAACAGAAGGGCAAGGCGGGACGACTGATGAATGGAATCTTTAATAGCATCAACCGCAAAACAAAGGGCCTTGGGTAGTTCTGCTAGGTCGGGACTTCTTCCCCTTTGACAACTTGTTTCAGTTTGTCCTTAAGGGACTGACAAACACCAATTTCTGGCTGTGCAACTGCACCGGCCATGGAAGAAGAGGCTTTAAGCAATGACTCCAGTCTCTTATCTGCTGGGTCTTTAAACACCTGAACATTGTCTACTGGACAAGTAAGACTTTTTTCAGAGAAGAAACAGCAGCATCTACTGCTGGTACACTCCACTTCTTAGTGAGCTTTTCCATAGGATAGATTTGAGAGAATCTTTTAGGAGGAATAAAATGCCTATCTGGGTGACCCCAGTCAGAATAAATAAGCTGTTCCAGCAATGGGTGCATAGGAAAAGCGTGTGAACTCTGAGGCAGTTTCAGTGAACCCAAAGAGGAGAAGAGAGCTTCAGTCGTTTCTGTTAAGGGTAATTTATAACCAAAACACACTGTTTCAGTGAGTGAATGGATTAGCAACCTTTGCGACTGTGAAGCTAAAAAAGATTCCTCTGGGACAGAGCCCTCAAATGAGGAACCATCCTCCTGCGCCTCTAGTGGATCCCCCAGGGGCACATCCGAATCCTCTACCCACTCCTGATCCACGGATGATGGATCCAGGACAAGGGAAGGGGACCTTTCGCGCTTTCTCCCAGCCTGGGAGGAGAATGCGAACAAACTAGCTATCTTTCCCTCAAAACCAGCTAAGGCTGTGTCCAAATCGTCTTTAGTGACGTATGCAGAGGCTGGAGTGTTAGAGGTAGCTACAATGCCTGACGGATCCAATGGCTAAGGTTGGTTAGCTGTTTCAGAACTTTCAGGGGAGAGAGAAACTGTGAAGGCAAGACTAGGATACTCATAACCTGACCGCTGTGCTTTTGCGCTCCTCCTCCCTGTTTTTGTCCCTTTCCTTTAGGAATACATAGTCCTAAGCACAAAGCAGAGGTACTGTAAACATGCATCAATTGCTGAGCCTAGTCTTAGCAATGGTTAATATGCCACTATCAAATGCTAGAGCAAGATGCTGAGTAGATGGGTCTGAATATGCCTGCATCCAACACCCAGCGCTTACATGCCCATGGAAAAGTGTCTGTGTCTCTCTGTCAGCCACCACTCTATTCACACAGCTTAAGCTTATGAAGAAGCTGCTGGTTCGCGCCTGCGCCGTGAGAAAACATGCACGCAGATCCACGTGCATGCCAGCGGCGCTGAGTCCCGCCCCCCTCGTGACATCCTCACAAATCATAACATATGAAGGAGGGAACGCTCGCGCGCGTGGCTCTAACACTGGAAAACCCGGGGGGTGGGAGGGGGGTGAGCCTCTGGAGACCTGACCCCTGTTCCCTCTCAAGGCGGCTGACAAATAGGAGGAAGAAGCAGCCCTAAGTACTGCATGACACATTTTATACAAGGAACAGCATGGAATGTTACAACACTAGGTGTGTTATTTACACCCTCTAGTGGTTGATAAAAGTCAAACAGGCAGACAACATCTACTTAATAAAAAGAAGTCCATAGGAATTTAACCCAGGATCTTCTTTAACTTACCATTCCTGCTGCAGTGTACATGCTAGAATATCACAGAGACCCAATCTTCCCCCATACACTTATTATGCCCTGTGCCCCTAACCTGGCTAGAGGTGGCGCCAGTACCTTTGTGAACACCCGGGGTGTGGCTAGCCCAAAGGGCAAGGCTACAAACTGAAAGTGCTGCTGTTTTACTTCGAACCGCAGAAACCTTTGGTGAGCGGGAAATATAGGGACATGCAGATATGCATCCCTGATGTCCATAGACGCCAGAAGTTCTCCTTGTAGGATAGAAATTACTGACCTGATCGATTCCATGCGAAAGGAACGGATCTTCAGGAACTGATTTCGATTTTTTAGAATGGGTCTGACACCTCCATTCGGTTTTGGTACCGTAAAGAGGTTTGAATAAAACCCCAAACCTTGCTCTTCTGTGGGGATCTGTATGATCACCCCCTGAGCTTGTAATCGGTCTAATGCCCGAAACAGAGATTGCCTTTTCCCTGGATCTTTGGGAATGTTTGATCTCAGAAAATGAGACGGTGGAAACTCCCGAAATTCTAATTTGTATCCTAAAGACACCATGGAGATGACACATCTGTACTGAATTTCCTCTTGCCAGACTTCTGAGTATTGCAGAAGTCTTCCTACCACTCTGGCGAGGGGGGGGGGGGGGGGGGGGGCGCCTCTTCATAATGAGGCTTTAGTATTCTGCTTTGAAAATTTCAGGCCCCAGGTCTTCTTCTGTGCCTGGGCCTGACCCATAGGCTTTCCTCTAGAGTCTGACGGTGGAGGCCATCGCCACTGCCTAGAGGCGGATGCCCCTGGCGCAGGGGAAAGAGTCCATTTAAATGATGGACGTTTATACTTTCTTTTGACTGGCAAAAGAGTACTCTTCCCACTAGAAATCGTTTGGATGTATTTGTCCAAATCATCCCCAAATAGTCGATCCCCATTAAAAGGGAAACTAGTCAAAAGCCTTTTGCAAGGTGCTTCGGCTGACAATTTTTTTCACCACAGGGTCCTACGCATGTGTAGTAGCACAAGCGCAAGGCGGCATGCCTGGTGAATAGAGTCTTTTATGGCGTATATGGCAAAACATAGCACCCTTGGTAGTTTGGCCAAATCGCGGGCCTGTTGTGCAGGGACCTCTTTAAGGGCCTGTCTAAACTGGTCCCTTAGAGACTGACAGATGCCTATTGCCGCAACTACAGGCTGAGTAACCGCACCTGCCAAAGAAAAAAAGGATTTTAACAGAAATTCCAATCTTTTATCAGTTGGATCTTTAAGCATTTGTGCATTGTCTACTGGATAAGATAAATCAGCTGACTCTGCTAGAGGTAGCTTGAAAGAGGCACAAACCATCAGTGTAAGAGATTGTATCAGCAATTTCTCAGATTGCGAGGCTGAAAAAGGTTCATCTACTCTGCAGAGGAGTAATCGGTTTGCCTTTCTTCCTGATCCCCTGAGGGTGACACCTCATCCTCTACCCACTGTTCCCTTGATAAGGGGTCTGAGGTGGGGGAGGGGGATCTAACACACTTTCTATCCTTTTGGATAGAGGATGCAATTAAAGTCGCTAATCTTCCTTCTAGGCCCTGCAGGGCGGAGGAAAATACATCTTCAGTCACGTATACAGGGGCTGAAATGTGAGAAGCAGTTGAACCACCAATTGGTCCCAATGACACACCCTGGCTTGCTATATCTGGTATCTCAGGCGAGGATGACAGTGTGGAGACACGACTGGAATTCCCAGTGCCCGGGGGTGGAATTTTTGGTACCTTTGGGGTGTTTTTTTTGGGAGCCATAGTGCTGAGCACAAAAAAACAGAGGCATTAAGTAAATGCACAACTCGCTGAGCAAAATAGTCTAGCAAAAGACAATGCTAATAAAGTTCAGCTTTAGTGTTGTTATAAATGTTATTACCTGTACTGGAAATGCCTGCATCAACCTTATGTGCCCCCAGCGCTCTTGTGTTCTTCTTATGCGAGGCCTGGGTACCGTCCACCATGGCCTCAGTGGCACTTTGAATGGATCCTGTCTATGGAGGCCGTTTAAATCCAGCAGGGATCCCTCCAACTTGGAGCTCTTCAGAGCACATCTTCACTCTTGTCCATGCAGGGTAAAGTAAAAAACAAGGAAGAGGGGCGCCTCTGAATATATATCATAAATCAAATTTATTAAAACAACAAGCAATGTTTGAAAAAGGAACACGGCCACTCCTCCAATGGCCTGCCTGTTCTGAAACACTGTGCTTGCTCTCCAAGCCTCGTTTCCATCTTGAATACACGGCCGTGTCTCTTTATCTCTCAGAGGCAGAACGATCATGACGAAGACACAGCGAGGCTAACCCCCAGCACTGGCGTTTTTGCTATCTCTCCCCTCACACTATCACTGGAACCCTAATCCTTGTGTGACAGACTCTTTTTCTCACACCGGACTGTGATACAAATAACCTGAACCTGGACCACTGAAGCAGACAACACCATGCTCAGCCATCCCACCCCTTCCTGCCCGGATCTGATGTGATGCTAGCCTGACTGGATCTGCTGTGACCTGCAGTCCTACACCATCTCCTCAGCCCAGCATACAGGACACAAATGCAACATCTTTTTCCTCCATGTGAGTGGATATTGTTGTTTTAATAAATTTGATTTATGATATATATTCAGAGGCGCCCCTCTTCCTTGTTTTTTTCTAGCTTACTGGAACCCGCTCTTGGTTCTCTTGGTGGCTGCCCTGACTGACCCAACGACACATGAACTCATGAGCATATATATGTGTACATATATATATCCTATTATCTCGGCCCTTGGACTATTGGGTACTGTCCTATGAGGTATCTGTGTATTGCGCCTTTTTACTTGTTTTATGCAGGGTAAAGTGACTATGCCTCTGCAAAGCCTCCACTCCCCCCATGACTAATTTTTATGCATCTTTTCTGCACTCCATCCTTGCCTGTTTGTCCGCAGGCAGACCCACCTGGGGCTTTCAGTTAGTATCTGACTTCCTCACCTGTGACGGTGCTTGGGTCAGGTACATGACTGAGGGAGTGATGTCTCTGCTCCCCCTGGTTGCAGACACAAGTGATTTTAGTATGACGGAGGAAGGAGTTGAAGGGGAGCAAAAGCAAGGTGAGTATAAGTGGGGTTGGAGGTGATACACTTCATCCAGTATGGGCAAGATTAAACTATTTCTTTATAGACTATGAAATCCCTTATAAGGTTCAGTTCCCTAGTTTTTCATTAAGTTTCATGATCAAAGGCAGATTTACATTGCAAAAAGTGTTCCAATATTCAACTTACTCCAGCTACCTGTAGGCTTTGCCATTCTCTATCTAATGTGTTTTAGGTAAGGGATAGCTTAAGAGATATCTTCTACTCCAGTGTCATTTCTGTGTGTATATGATGGAGCATAAGAAGTAAATAATGATAATGATACTACTACTACTAATAATAATAATACTAATAATAACTTAATTCACAAACAAATCCTTCTCAATAACTTAAAGCTGCAGACTGCAAATATGTCATGGTTGAAGAACAAATGGAATTCTTTATTTGCAAAATAATTAAATTCTCTTTGAACAATAACACAACCAATACTAGTTTAACTTTACTCAAGCACTGTCAATTACGGTATATACATTGCAAGTATTTTAGCCAACTGCAGAACTCCTTACTGTTCTGCTGAAAGTGGATTCAATATCCTACATGTGTTGGCAAGTGTGTTCTAATCATGAGAATAGCCCCAGTGTAATAATAATACTAAAATTGCTCTAAAATGCTCATTATCAAAAAAATGAGTGTTGGTGTTTTAAGCATAGTGTACACAGTGCCTGCAGTGTTTCCATAGTTTCCCCTTTTGCACAAAAGCAACATTTTGATTCACAAACATTTTAGAAAATCAGATAGCCGTAAGTCAAAATAGAATTGTAATTTGTCAAATTAAATTCCAAAAATGTTTGTAAAGAAGTGATGCTTGTTATATATGTATATATTTTTTTAGCAAGGTCCCATGTTCTCTTATTTTGTAAATTTTTAATATTTACATATTATACTGAATGCCAAAACCCTTCTGACACCTGGATTTCCTCCTGCATAAGTAAATATTTTAAGCTTTTAAAATATAAGATAACTAACACTGGATTGGTATTTTGAAGTACATGTAAACACTAAATTAATGAGATTTTGTTTTCTAAAGCACTGTGTATCATAAACAATAGACATTGTTTAAAATAATATAACATTTTCAAATTTTTCATTGTTGCATATCAGTAATAATATCTTGTATAGCCACTTAAGCCCCGGACCATTTTGCTGGACAAAGACCAGAGCACTTTTTGCGATTCGGCACTGCATCACATTAACTGACAATTGCGCGGTCGTGTGACGTGGCTCCCAAACAAAATTGACGTCCTTTTTTTCCCACAAATAGAGCTTTCTTTCTGTGGTATTTTTTCACCCCTGCGTTTTTTATTTTTTACGCTAAAAACAAAAAAAGAGCGACAATTTTGAAAAAAACATATTATTTTTTACATTTTTCTATAATAAATATACCTCAAAAATATATAAAAAAACTTTTTTTTTCCTCAGTTTAGGCCGATACGTATTCTTCTACATATTCTTGGTAAAAAAAAAAAAAAAAAAAAAAAAAAAAAAAAAATCGCAATAAGCGTTTATTGATTGGTTTGCACAAAAGGTATAGCGTTTACAAAATAGGGGATAGTTTTATGGGATTTTTATTAATAATTTTTTTTTTTACTAGTAATGGTGGTGATCAGCGATTTTTCATCATGACTGCGACATTATGGCGGACATTTTTGACACATTTTTGGGACCATTGTCATTTATACAGCAATCAGTGCTATACAAATGCACTGATTCCTGTGTAAATGACACTGGCAGTGAATGGGTTAACCACTAGGTGGCAGTGTAGGGGCTAAGTGAGCCCTGGGGAGTGATTCTAACTGTGGGGGGCGTGGCTGTGTACGACACGTCATTGATCTCTGCTCAGGGAGCAGAGATCAGTGACACTGTCACTAGGCAGAACGGGAGATGCTTGTTTACATTAGCATCTCCCCGTTTTTCCTTCCAGTGAGACGATTGCGGGTATGCCCGCGGCGTTCGAGAACCGCGGGACCCACAATCGGACTCACTTGCCTGTCCATGCCATTCTGCCGACATACATCTGTGTGCGCCGGTCGGTAAGTGGATAGTCAATATACACTGTACACCTTTGTAGCACCCCTTGTTCCCACACAATATTTTGTAATTACTTTGTTACAAATCAACATCTTTCCCACATAAACCTCAGGACAAAATAAAATTGAAAACAAACTCTTCCATTACAAGTACTTTTAATCTAAGGCTAAATTAAGGACCTCATTAAGAAATGAGAGCTACTTAGAAAACAGCAATCGTTAAATGCCTGCTGCTGGTGTTCAGTGGGAGAAAAAATGGAACTCTGTTGCTGGTAACTTGGAGAAGGCATTATTGGTTAGTGGGAGCACTGGCCAGTGGGAGAAAAATGCTTGGCGCCATTGGTCAATCACAGAAATAAGTCAGCATCATTGATCACTGGAATAAGAAAAAACTGGCGTTATTGGTCTGTGCATGGAAAATATGCTCTGACTTAAGTGAAAAGAAAAAGGGCTTTGGTGTCATTGGTCAGAGGGAGAAAATAAATGGTCTGACATCAGTGACAGGAAAAACAGAAAATTGTGCCATACTTACTGTAATTTTCTTTTCCTGGTACCTATCCATGGAAGCATACCTATAAGCTCCACCTTGGCTCCTCCCTTAGGATCAGTGAATATTATAAAAGAATAGGATTAGAGCACCCCCAGCATTTTCTGTAATATAGAATACCAAGGGTAAGTTTGTATGCTGCCATGGATAGGCACCAGCAAAAGAAAATTACAGTGAGTATGGAACAATTTTCCTGGTGCCTCCATGGCAGCATACTTATGACAAATAACTAGCTAAAAACGGGTGGGTTGATGCTTAGAAAGAAATTTTATTTTGAACAAAAGTTTACTCTTTTGAGTAGGTAAATGCTGACTTGATGGCCAGGGCCGGATTAACATAGGGGCTATTGGAGCTGTAGCTCCAGGCCCCTTTCTCAAGATAGGCCCATTTGCCCCCCCAAAAAAAAAAAAATTAAAAAAAAAAAAAAAAATTAAAAAAAGATCGACTTCGAGGGTTGTAGCTCAGCGATCAGGGGAGTAGGTAGCTAAAGACCTACTCCAGCACTGGTTAAAATATGGGGCTGCTATCATCTATTGTTCCGGAGATATGGGGCTGCTTGCGCAGTCGGTCAGAAGCTACATACAGAGCGGCCAGTTTAAATACAAGCTGGAACACTCTGCAGCAGACTGAGAGGATGAACTCACAGTGCTTATAATACTTATTTGTATATTACTTATGATAATTAACCCCTTGCCACCCAGGCCACACTTCTCTCCTACATGTAAAAATCATATATTTTTTTTTATAGAAAATTACTCAGAAGCCTCAAGCATTATAAATGTTGTTTTAGCAGACACCCCATGGAATAAGATGGTGTTCTTTGCAACTTTTTATGTTACACGATATTTGCGCAGCAATTTTTCAAACGTTTTTTTTTTGAAAGAAACTGTTTCATTCATAAAAAAAAACACTAAAGTTAGCACGATTTTTTTTGTGTACCAAGCGATGCTTTAAATTTTTTTACAGGTTACATGTTTAGAGTTACAGAGGAGGTCTAAGACTAGAATTAGGCCCCTTTCACACTGAGGCGCTTTGCAGGCGCTAAAGTTCTAAAAATAGCGCCTGCAAAGCACCTTCAAACAGCCGCTGCTGTCTCTCCAGTGTGAAAGCCCGAGGGCTTTCACGCTTGCAGGACGCTGAAAAATGTCCTGCAAACCGCATCGTTGGAGCGCTGTAGGAGTGGTGTATTTACCGCTTCTAAAGTGCCCCTTCCCATTGAAAACAATGGGGCAGCGCTCCAAACCCGCCTGCAAAGCGCCGCTGCAGCGGCGCTTTGAGGGCGGTTTTAACCCTTTTTTGGCTGGGGGTAAAACTGCCCCGCTAGCGGCTGAAAAGCGCCGCTAAAACGACGGTAAAGCGCCACTAAATATAGCACCGCTTTACCGCCAGCACGCCCAGTGCCTCAGTGTGCAAGTAGCCTTATTGTTCTCGCTCTAACGATCGTGGCATATGTAACCTGTGTGTATCTGGCCCTGATACTAGCTAGTGCCTACCCAGCCACTGACTAGTATCTCTCCCCAGCCTGTCCCCACACACCCTCTCACCTGCTGACCTGTGGATGGGGGAATCACTCCTGCAGTGTTATTATGTTCTACCAGTGAATACAATGATCAGTGTTGCTAACTATAGCTGGCAGCACTGACTGTTTTGGGGAAAACCTGACAGGCTGGTTGTACTCAAGTCGGTTAATAGGTTGACTTGTGTAAAACCAGGTAGCCCATACATAGATGGACTATGGCTGGTCTCTGCTTAATTGGTGTAATTTCAATCCATGTATGGCCCACTTAACCACTACGCAGTCCCTAAACATCCTTCCACAAACCTTTTAATTTTTCCTTCCCAGATTCCTTCATCCTCCTCTCCTATACCTAGTGTCCACTATCATACTCTCCACACTTCTCTCCTGTACATACTGCTCACTGTCATACCCTCCACACTTCTCTTCTATACATAGCGCCCGCTGTCATATCCTACACACTCCTCTCCTGTACATAGTGCCCACTGTCATACACTTCTCTCCTGTACATAGTGCCCACTGTCATACCATCCACACTCCTCTCCTGTACATACTGCTCACTGTCATACCCTCCACACTCCTCTCCTATACATAGTGCCCACCGTCATAGCCTCCACACTCCTCTCCTGTAATTACTGCTTACTGTCATACCCTCCACACTCTACTCTTATACATAGTGCCCATGGTCATACCCTCTACACTCCTCTGCTGTGCATACTGCCCACTGTCATACCCTTCACACTCCTCTACTGTACATAGTGCCCACTGTCATACCCGCTACACTCCTCTCCTGTACATACTGCTCACTGTCATACCCTCCACACTCCTCTGCTGTGCATACTGCCCACGGTCATACTCTTCACACTCCTCTCCTGTACATAGTGCCTTCTGTCATACCCTCCGCACTCCTCTCATGTACATAGTGCCCGCTGTTAGACCCTCCACATTCCTCTCCCTCACCTGCACATACTTTCCACTTTCATACCATCCATTCTCCTCCCCAATGTTACCAGCTCTATAATGGGCACACTTTTGTTAGTTCAACTAAAGGAAATCTCAGTCCTCATATTTGTTCTGCCCCATTATTAGTACTTATTTAATTTTGTAATTACTATTGTGATGTATAGATGAACGTAGGGGATGTCAGCTACTCTAAATATAGCACTTGTAAAAAAGTGTCCTTGAAAATATTTTTTAAATGTTGGCAACAGTAGGAGGCCCCATGAGAGGCTCCTGGGTTCCAATGATATTAAAGCGGTAGTAAACTTTTCTAACATTACTATTTTTTAGAGGCCCTTAGGTAGGTTATGCCATAATATACAAGTATGCACATCATATTAGTACATTAGGGTACACTTAAATTGTCAGACTGAGCCCTCCAGTGCTGTGCTGTGATCAATCCGGCAGGGCCCGGGCGCTTCCATCTTCACCCGGTCTTCCTTCTGGGTTCTGTGCCTTCGGTCACTTCCCTTGGCTGCGTTGATGTTATTCCCACGCATGCTCATGTGCATCCTCTTTCTCTCATCCCCCCTTTCTCTCTCATCCTCCTTCCCTTACCCCTAACACCTCTTTCATCCCCTCTCTCTCTCTCTCTCTCTCTCTCATCCTCCCTCTCTCTCTTTAATTTAATTTGTTATAACAAAAAATTGTTTGCATTTTTATTTATTTATTTATTGTTTATAAAAGGCCCCACCAAATTCCTCAGCACCAGGCCCATGATGTTCTTAATCTGGCCCTGTTGATGGCCTGCCTGACGAATTCTACCGATGGGAGAGCCCCCGGGTCTACTCTGTAGTGCTTCAAAAGCGTATGTTGAGAAGATCAGGTTGCTGCCCTGCATATGGTTTTGATCAATACATTTTCTCTTGCTGCCTAGGAGGCAGAGACAGACCTGGTGGAATAAGCCTTGACCGCTGAAGGGGGTTTGAAGCTCCTTGCCCTGTACGCCTTTTGAATTAGCTTCACTATCCAGGAGGCTATCATCCTAGAAGTTGCCTCCTTACCCTTATTTTTGCCCCAGGGTATAGCGAACAGTCTGGAAGACTTCCTGAAGGGGGCCGTGGCCTGCAGATAGCATGTTAATATGGATGTGATATCCAAATCATGGAGATAGATGGATTCTGGATCTGAGAATGTTGGTAGAGTACCCAAGGTTCCGAGATACTAACGGTAGAGGTGGTCTTAGGGATGAACCCATGAACTGTCCTAAGCTCTACTCTGTCCAGAAAATACTTAAAGGGATGAGCCCCTTCATCTCTTCGGCAGGGACATGCTGTCCCTCTCTCCGCGGGGCTCTTGATTGGATAGATTGATAGCGGTGCAGCCATTGGCTCCCGCTTCTGTCAATCAAATCCAATGACGCAGGCACCAGGGGCGGGGCCCAGTCCAGCATTCGTGTCTGTGGACGCAAATGCTGGACTCGGGAGTGTGCCCACAAGTTAACCCCCCCAGGGGAGCGCTTCTCCTAGGGGGTTACCTGATGCAGGGAGGAGCCGCGAGAGCCGCCGGGGGACCCCAGAAGAGGATGTTCGGGCCATTCTGTGCAAAGCGAGTTGCACATTGGAGGTAAGTATGACATGTTGGTTATTTTAAAAATAACAAAAATTATCCTTTACAATCACTTTAATATGATCATGGTCTGCACCCAAGGCCTGCAGCTCTGACACTCTTCTACCTGAAGCCATAGCCATCATAAAGGATAACTTTAGGGTTAGATTCAACAGAGATGTTGATTTGTTTGGAACAAACAGTTGGTTAAGGATTCCAGGACAACAGATAGGTCACATATGGGAAAGTTTTGTCTTGTCTTTTGTCTTTGTCTTCTGTTGGTGGCCGCCGAGATGGCTGTTACTTGCACCTTGAGTGTGCTTAACCCCGGGCTTAAGTCTAGGCCTGTTTGAAGAAAATCGAGTATCTGAAAGGAAGCGGGCAGGTTGGGTCGAAGTTTCTACCAACCACAAAGGATTTAAACTTTTTCCACACTCTATCATACATGCCGTTTGTTGATGGCTTTCTGGCCCTGAGCAAGGTTGAGATGATGCTAGATGAGCATCCTAATGCCTGGAACCTCTGCCTTTCAGCAGAGGTTCCAGGCATTAGGATGTGAAGGTTACAAATGTGAAGGTTCAGTCTGAGTGGGTCCAGGTGGATGTGAGGACCCTGCAAAAGAAGCCATGGTATTTTGACCAGAGGTTGGGACAGTCGGAAATCAAGGACACCTCGGCTGGTATGGAAGGATTGCTATTACCATTGTGTCCTCTATCCTAAGCCTTGCAAGAAACCTGGAGATAAGTGGCCGGGGGGGACACATAAGCTAGACTGCATGCTCATGGGCTGGAGAGGGCATCCACTGTCTCCGCCAGAGGGTGTGGAAGATGTATGATGAATCTCGGTAACTTTGCATTGCTCGCTGCGGCAAAGAGGTCCAATTCGGGAAGACCCCAGGGGTCTACTATCCAATCAAAGGCTCTCAGATGCAGTGACCATTCGTTGAGATCTACAAACATTCGTTACATGGCTTCTGAGTTTAGATGACCTGGGAGATAAACTGTTCTCAGATCGAACAGATTATTTTGTGCCCAGAGGATGATGGGCTCTACCTCTCTCAGGAGGGAGCTGCTGTGAGTTCCTCCTTGGCGATGAATATATGACACTGCAGCCCTGTTGTCCATCCGAAGCAATCTTGCTTTCCCTCTGATCTGTTGAGTCAGAGCAATCAGAGCAAGGTATGCTGCATGGACTTCTGGGATGTTGGACACTATTCCTGCTGTATTGAAGGCCCATCTCCCTTATATTGCAATATGGTTGCAGTGAGCCCCTAGCCTACTGCACTGGCGTCTGTGGTAAGCGTGGTCCAAGAGTTTACCAGCATCTCCCTCTTCGTCCTGTGCATTGGGTTTGTTAGGCATATACGTTGGGAGAGATAGGATCTGCTCCATTGGTTCAGGAATCCCGTTTAAAAAGCACCTCAGGTGCCAATGGGCCCACGGAACCATTGGAATGCAGGATTACATCATCCCCAGTAGGCTCAGGAAATTTGACGCAGACAGATAGGGCTGCAGTCTCACTCTTCCTTTTTTGAGTGATGGCTGACACTTTCTGCGGAGGTAAGGATACTGTCCCTTTGGCGGTATCGAAGTGGGCGCCCACATAGATCAACTCCTGGGTAGGAGTGAGGTGACTTTTTGCTTGATTTATCACCCCAGAGAAATTCTGCCAGGGTTGACAGAAGGAGTGCCCTATGTTTCGTTAACTGAGCTGGATCTCCTGCTAAATGTAGAATTTTGTCTAAGCAGTGGTACACTCTGAGTCCTCTTTCTCGAAGTGTGGCCAGGATGGAAAGCAACACCTTGGTAAAAACTCTGGGTGATGTACAGAGACTGAAGGGGAGGTACTTCTGAAATGATGGAAATATGGGAATGTGCATATATGCATCCTGTAGGTCTGCTGATATAATCCAGTTCCCTGGTTGGACTGCATGGATTATGGTCTGTAATGACTCAATTTTTAACCTCTCCTGAAGTATATGGTAGTTTAATCTTTTAAAGATCTATTGCGGGTCTCCAGCCTCCAGTCTTTTTGGGTACCAAAAAAAGGGCGGAGTAGAAACCCAAGAATCTGGGACGGAGGTACTGGCACGGCTGCTTGCAGGTTCCTTTAGAGAATGAAGGGACTGATAGAGAGCCTCTGCTTTCTGTGGGGACCCCAGTACTCTTGAAGGGGTGAAGAAATACTTGGATGGATGGCTTGAGAATGTCCAAAAATTACCATATTGGGTTGTCGAGACCACCCAGGGATCCTGATATCTTTTTACCCAAAACCTCGGAAAAGTGTTTGGTGTTTAGTTCCCACTGGGATCACCTGGGCTAACTTGGCATCAAAAGAATTTTGTGGAATCCTGTGGGGTAAATGTAACCCCTTGTCTGCGAGACTTCATGAAAGTGGAATGTGTGCCTTTCCAAGTTTGTCTTGAGCCCCTTCTTTGCCTGGACTGCCTGAAATCTCTGTTCCTGAAATGTTGAAACCTGGAAGCGATAGTTCTAGTGCACCTGGTTCTTCTATCCTGTGGGGGCAAGCCGGATTTACCTCCTGTTAGCCTTGTCTAACTTCTCTCCAAACAAGGCCTTGCCGTCAAATGGAATTTTGCACGAGTTCTGTTTGGATGCAATGTCTGCTGCCCACGGTTTAAACCAGGGATCTTCAAACTACGGCCCTCCAGCTGTTGCGGAACTACACATCCCATGAGGCATTGTAAAACTCTGACATTCACAGACATGACTAGGCATGATGGGAATTGTAGTTTCTAAACAACTGGAGGGCCGTAGTTTGAAGACCCCTGGTTTAAACCATAGCATGCATTTTGCCACCACACTGTGTAGCATTGCCTTCGTGGAACACCTGATGGAATTAATCGCTGCCTCCCTGATAAAGTCTGCCGAAAGTTTTAGCTCATCCAGAGCCTTTATTATATTGTCTTTAGGGACATCTGCCGCTTCTACATTTTATTTTCAAACAAGCACAGCATTGGACACAGATGTCAAAGCTATTGCTGGCTTACATGCATTTCCAGCCATCTGATAGGCTTTCTTCAGATCCAT
Organism: Lithobates sylvaticus; assembly: GCA_028564925.1. NCBI lineage: Eukaryota > Metazoa > Chordata > Amphibia > Anura > Ranidae > Lithobates > Lithobates sylvaticus. Next base: position 302,967,583 of record CM053030.1, on the reverse strand, counting down.
ATCTATCCTTCTTTCAAATATTTTATTTAAACCACAAAGGGTGAGTCCAGGTTTTCATGTCCGCCATATATGTACAGTAACGTAACAAAATGCGCTAGATAAATGATACAATATTCCATATAGTGGTCATAACATCTCATATTTAACATCTTCTATGTTCCTCTCAAAGAAAAAAAAGAAAAAAAGACGATATAACGTCAGTATTGTAACAATCTGGGAGAGGAAAAATAACCCTCAGCCACTATACCTGGTATCACCCAATTTCCCAATTTTCTAAATAACCAAAATAAACAAAAAAAAAAAAAAAAAGCGCCAAGAAAAAAAAATTAAATAAACAAATAAAAAGAGGAAAAAAAAAAAAAAAAAAAAAAAAAAAAAAAAATATCTATCCTTCTATCTAAAAGATCTTTAAATGGCAGAATGCAGGTTAGAGGAGCTGATAGCCACTCAGCAACTCTCCTCAGTTGTGCTGTGCTTTAAATTGGGCTCTTGGCATCAAACTAGTGCTGGACAAAGTGGGTACTAAAGCGCTGATAGGAGAATTAAAAATAATAAAAATTTAGAAAACCAAATAAAATAGATAAGATGACCAAATGATATGCTGCACCATTGAAGTGTGTCCTACACTTAAAAGAATATGCAAATAAATACTAGAGTATAAATAGTGTGCAATATCAACCTTAGTCTATTTAGATCAGCAGGTGAGGTTAAAAGACAAATGTTGTGGTATAGTAAAATATATAAGTGCTTGCGTGACAATCCCAAGTGCACAAAAATATATATAAACTTCAAGTTACAATGAGGTTGTAACCAATTTAATAAATAAATAAATACACAATGTGTTAAAAGTAGATACAATGTGTTTTAAATAAATAAAGTGCTTCAAAATGTGAGTAAAAACAAGTATGTGTTATAATGTATCAAAGAAAGGAAATATCCAGTTTATGCCAATGATGCATATGGGGATATATAAATTCCAAAAGCCAATACAGGCTTGACCTGATGGATTAGCCAATTAATTGATGAATTAATAGGTATACGGCCGCCAATTATGTGTATTTATTTATTTATTAAATTGGTTACAACCTCATTGTAACTTGAAGTTTATATATATTTTTGTGCACTTGGGATTGTCACGCAAGCACTTATATATTTTACTATACCACAACATTTGTCTTTTAACCTCACCTGCTGATCTAAATAGACCAAGGTTGATATTGCGCACTATTTATACTCTAGTATTTATTTGCACAAACTAGTGCTGGACATGCCCGCTCATGCGGCGTACACACGAGCGGACTTTCCCGCGGGATAGTCTGCCGGACAATCCGCCCGTGTGTGGGCGCCGGCGGACTTTTTGGCGCCAAAAGTCCGGCGGACTAGGTTTTAAGTTTTGTTTTAAAATTGTCCGCTGGACTTGGCAGTCCGGCGGACAATCCTGCGGTTAGTACGCTAGTCCGCCGGACTTTTGGAAATGAACGGACTTGCCGATCATCGGAAAGTCCGTTCATTTAGAACGTGACTGCAGGTAGACGGGACTAGCGAAGGCAGTGAATGCCGGCGCGCTAGCCCTGTCACCTGGTATGGATTTAAAGGGAATCCGCACGCCGAAAAAACGGCATGGGGGTCCCCCCAAATCCATCTCAGACCCTTATCCGAGCGCGCAGCCCGGCCGGCCAGGAAAGGTGTGGGGACGAGCGAGCGCCCCCCTCCTGAGCCGTACCAGGCTCCGTGTGTGGGAAAGGGGGGCCGTGCGGCCCCCCCACCCCAAAGCACCTTGTCCCCATGTTGATGAGGACAAGGGCCTCTTCCCGACAACCCTGGCCGTTGGTTGTCGGGGTCTGCGGGTGGGGGGCTTATCGGAATCCGGGAGCCCCCTTTAATAAGGGGGCCCCCAGATCCCGGCCCCCCCACCCTATGTGAATGAGTATGGGGTACGATGTACCCCTACCCATTCACCTAAGGTGTAAAGTGTAAATAAAAAAACACACAATTTTTTAAAAATATTTTTTTGCATTACTCCGGGGGTCTTCTACCGTCTTGGGGGGTCTTCTCGCCGGACCCCTCCGCTATTTTACCTAGCTCTTTTACCGAGCAGAGGATCCCGGCTACCTTCTTTGTCGTCGCCGCCGTCGTCATGGGGGTCTCGATCCGCCTTCGTACCCCATACTCATTCACTTAGGGTGGGGGGCCGGGATCTGGGGGCCCCCTTATTAAAGGGGGCTCCCGGATTCCGATAAGCCCCCTGCCCGCAGACCCCCACAAACAATGGCCAGGGTTGTCGGGAAGAGGCCCTTGTCCTCATCAACATGGGGACAAGGTGCTTTGGGGTGGGGGGGGCGTACGGCCCCCCTTTCCCCAGGGCACCCCCCATGTTGAGGGCACGCAGCCTGGTACGGCTCAGGAGGGGGCGGTCGCTCGTCCCCACCCCTTTCCTGGCCGGCCAGGCTGTGTGCTCGGATAAGGGTCTGAGATGGATTTGGGGGGGACTCCCACGCCGTTTATTTGGCGTGGGGATTTCCTTTAAATCCATACCAGGTGACGGGGCTAGCGCGGCGGCATTCACTGCCTTCGCTAGTCCCGTCTACCTGCAGTTACGTTCTAAATGAACGGACTGCTCCGTGTGTGGGCAAGTCCATTCATTTTCAAAAGTCCCGCGGACTTTTTCCCGCGGATTGTCCGCCGGAGAAGTCCGGGCGTGTGTGGGCAAGTCACTCGCTCGGAAAGTCCGGCGAAGCCCCGCTGGAAAGTCCGGCGGTTTGTCCGATCGTGTGTACGAGGCATCACTCATACTAATAAACACTGCCTGTATAATGAACATGTGTGTGAATGTGAGCACAACAGATTACAGCAAGCCATGACATATATTATGTGTAGATCTTTGGCCATGGCCATGCACTCAACTTTTCTCACAAACATTTACAAGTGAGTACTTTGGACTACAAAATATACAGGATCCCCTTTCTACCCTCACAAAAATATAGAAATGCATCAAATTTGACTTTGGTTCTTTTGTGGTACACTTTCATTGTGTTGGCTTAAGTACCATTCAAGCTGTATAGAGTTATGACATTGTAGACTGGTCCTTAACCACTTGCCGACCATATTTTTTTAATATATTTTTGGGGGATATTTATTATAGCAAAAGGTCAAAAATATTGCATTTTTTTTTCAAAATTGTCACTCTTTTTTTGTTATAGCACAAAATATAAGAACCGCAGAGGTGATCAAATACCACCAAAATAAAGCTCTATTTATGGGAAAAAAAAGGACATCACTTTTGTTTGGGTGCAACGTCGCAAAACCGCAGTTTGCACCATGATCAAACTCCCTAGCACTACCCAGACTCTGTCAGAAAAAATGTAAAGTCAGCAGCTACAAATACTGTAGCTGCTAAATTTTAATATATGGACACTTAACTGTCCAGGGAGCCGGCAATGGAAGCACCCTAGCCGATTTTTCCATCGGCTCTCGGTTGCTGCCGTAGCCTTTGCTTCTAAGGAAACTGACAGTGAAGCAGCGTGGCTTCACATCCGGTTTCCTACTGCGCATGTGCAAAGCGTGCTGAGCTTTGAATCGCCTGGCAGCAGGGGAAGGAGGAGGGGGCCAGACTTCTGGGTGATCTCGCCATGGTATAATCACCCAGGCAGGGGAGGTGGTGAGGAGGTACATAAGCGGAGCTTCCCCTTTTGGGTGGAACTCCGCTTTATTTGAAGACCAAACAGGTCTGACAGTGCCTATATTAACCACTTAAGGACCAAGCCTCTTTTTGAGATGTGTTGTTTACAAGTTAAAAACTGTTTTTTTTTTGCTAGAAAATTATTTAGAACCCCCAAACATTATACATTTTTTTCTAACACCCGTATTTGCGCAGCGGTCTTACAAGCGCACTTTTTTAAATTAAAAAATAAGACAACAGTAAAGTTAGCCCAATTTTTTTTTACATTGTGAAAGATAATGTTACGCCGAGTAAATTGATACCCAACATGTCACGCTTCAAAATTGCGCCTGCTCGTGGAATGGTGACAAACTTTTACCCTTAAAAATCTCCATAGGCGATGTTTAAAAAATTCTACAGGTTGCATGTTTTTGAGTTACAGAGGAGGTCTAGTGCTAGAATTATTCCTCTCGCTCTACCAATAGTGGTGATACCTCACATGTGTGGGCGCCAGGGGCGTAACTATAAATCACAGGGCCTCATAGCAAAATGTTGTATAGGCCCCTCCCTGCAAACAGCCCCCCCCCCCCCCCCCACAAAAATAGCAAAACAGTGCAAAACAGATGACAGTCTCCCACTCCCTTCCTACCTCCTGTCCAGACTCCAGAGCCTCCTCATGTGCCGAAAATGATGTCCCTTCACAGGCGGGCTCAAATGTTCTGCCCCGCCCACTCTGCTCTTGCCTCCTGCTGTATGCGGCTGCGTGTGTCGGGACACGGCTGGACTCGCGGGCTGGGAGGCTTAACAGTAAACTTACACTCCTCATCCTCAACGGGCCCCAGGGGCGTACCTAGAGCATTTGGCACCTGGGGCAGATCCTATATCTGGCACCCCCCAACTTTAAAATGTTAAAACCCCCACTGTGCATTACATTACACAACCCCCTGCACCACTGGGCCCCTTTACATTACACAACCCCCTGCACCACTGGACCCCTTTACATTACACAGCACCCTGCACTTCTGGACCCCTTTACATTACACAACCCCCTGCACCACTGGACCCCTTTACATTACACATCCCCCTGCACCACTGGACCACTTTACATTACACAGCACCCTGTACCTCTGGACCTCTGGACCACTTTACATTACACAACCCCCGCACATCTGGACCCCTTTACATTACACAGCCCCCTGCACCTGGAAGCCTTTGGGTTCACACTGGTGTCCTGGAGTTTTTTTGCAGTGCTGGGGTATACGCAGTTTTTCTGCATTTTATCTCCATTTTTAGCTGCAGTCCCACAGACTTCTTTCAGAAAATGCGCTTTCAGAAAATGTTGCAAAAATGTGTAACCTAATAGAAGTCTGTGGGACTGCTCGTGGAATGGTGACAAACTTTTACCCTTAAAAATCTCCATAGGCGATGTTTAAAAAATTCTACAGGTTGCATGTTTTTGAGTTACAGAGGAGGTCTAGTGCTAGAATTATTCCTCTCGCTCTACCAATAGTGGTGATACCTCACATGTGTGGGCGCCAGGGGCGTAACTATAAATCACAGGGCCTCATAGCAAAATGTTGTATAGGCCCCTCCCTGCAAACAGCCCCCCCCCCCCACAAAAATAGCAAAACAGTGCAAAACAGATGACAGTCTCCCACTCCCTTCCTACCTCCTGTCCAGACTCCAGAGCCTCCTCATGTGCCGAAAATGATGTCCCTTCACAGGCGGGCTCAAATGTTCTGCCCCGCCCACTCTGCTCTTGCCTCCTGCTGTATGCGGCTGCGTGTGTCGGGACACGGCTGGACTCGCGGGGCTGGGAGGCTTAACAGTAAACGTACACTCCTCATCCTCAACGGGCCCCAGGGGCGTACCTAGAGCATTTGGCACCTGGGGCAGATCCTATATCTGGCACCCCCCCAACTTTAAAATGTAAAAACCCCCACTGTGCATTACATTACACAACCCCCTGCACCACTGGGCCCCTTTACATTACACAACCCCCTGCACTTCTGGACCCCTTTACATTACACAACCCCCTGCACCACTGGACCCCTTTAGATTACACATCCCCCTGCACCACTGGACCACTTTACATTACACAGCACCCTGTACCTCTGGACCACTTTACATTACACAACCCCCGCACATCTGGACCCCTTTACATTACACAGCCCTCTGCACCCGGAAGCCTTTGGGTTCACACTGGTGTCCTGGAGTTTTTTTGCAGTGCTGGGGTATACGCAGTTTTTCTGCATTTTATCTCCATTTTTAGCTGCAGTCCCACAGACTTCTTTCAGAAAATGCGCTTTCAGAAAATGTTGCAAAAATGTGTAACCTAATAGAAGTCTGTGGGACTGTAGTGAAAATGGAGTTAAATGCAGGAAAACTGTGTATACACCAGTTCTGCAACTGAACAACAGTGCATCAGTGTGAACCCAATGGAGTCCTGGTTCACATATATGCAATGCAGGAAGCAGCGCAGTTCTAGTGCGGATTCCTGCATTGCATGTCGCTTGCCGGCAATCACACTGCCCTTTGCAAACTGCTACGGGTGTCAATGTAAAGTTGATGACATCCCCAGATCAGTTTGCAGATTGCAGTGCAAACTGTGAAATGGTGCAGGAATGGGATGGGTGTGAACACCCATGCAATACGATTCCAGTCCGGACCAAAAAAAGGGTCCTGCACCATTTTGGAGCGAATGCAATGCAAGTTCAGTCATACAGTTTGTATGGCTGACCTTGCATTGCACAGATATCGCATGTGATTTGCACAGCAATCCAGTGCGCATCACATGCGATGTCTGATCATACTAGTGAAAACCCTGGCTAAAGGAACATGATGTGTCCATCTATTAGTATGGGCTGGTTAAAAGAAAATGCTTTGGATAGAGTTAATGAAAGATTCTGCTGGAGGACAACAGAGAAAAGAGGGGGAGAGAAAGAGATTTAGGAGAGAGGGCAGAGTCTGGACACAGTGACAGTGCTGCTAACTCACTTGGATGTTCCCAGGATGCTCACACTAGCTTCTGTAGCTGTCGGCGTGTAAACGTTCCTGCCCCCACATTCCTTTCAGACACAGCACACGGGGGGGGGGGGGGCGCGGAGCTTGGATGGACACAGGAACAGAGGGGAGGGAGGGGGCAGAGCCGATGCAGCCTCTTCCATTTCTGTGAAGGGGGGAGGAGTTGTACTCGCTGGGCTGTTAGAACGTAATGTAGAATGCACAGCATTGTGTCAAGTACAGCCGACATCTCTATATTTATGCCGGAACGGTCAGTCCACCTGAGCTGGGATCTCCCTGCACACATCGCCACTGCTGCTACCAAGCCTGCCCATTGTCACTGTTTCATAGGCCGCCCGACATCCCCCCAGCGTGTGCCACTCAGTGCGGACCGCCTCCCAGTTAGTACGCTACTGCCGGGCCCCACTCGGCTGCGGGCCCCATATTCGCTTCTGCATGCGAGCTCGGCAGGATGGGGCGCGTTTAAAAAAAAAATGTCTCATTTATTTTACCTTTTATTTATTTTTTTATACAGTTTTTTTTTTTTTTTTAAACGGTGTCACTTTTATTCCCATTACAAGAAATGTTATATTGTGATAGAAAAAAAGCATGACAGAACCTTTTAAATATGAGATCTGGGGTCAAAAAGACCTCATATCTCATATTTACACTTAAATGCAATAAAAAAGAAATAGATTGTCATTTAAAAAAAAAAATGTCCCTTTAAGAGCTATGGGCGGAAGTGATATTTTGACGTCGCTTCCGCCCTGCATTATTATGGAGATGGGTGGGGGCCATCTTCCCCTCACTCATTTCCATGCCCAGCAAGGGTTAAGATCCGATTGCCTATGCCGCTGCCGAAGGCGCCGGTAAGCGGTGGAGGGCTCCGGAGCGCGGCAGGAGGGGGGGGCCCTCTCCCCCCGCAGATAAAAGTGATCTTGCAGTGAATCTGCTGCAGAGACCACTCTTATCGGAAACCAGACTGCCGGCAGAAGAAGAGAATACTGGGGTTATGGCAGCTAGCTGCTGCCATAACAACGATATCCCCCTTCGAAGTAAGGACATACATTGTCGTGCGGCAGTCCAGAAGTGGTTAAAAAAAAAAAACGTATTGAGAGGAGGATATCTAAAGATCTATTGGAAGGAATTATTGGATATCAAGTGCTGTGAGACCTCCCCTATCCTGTGCATGAGATCCAAGGAGATGCTATGAGGAGTGTTTTTTATAAAACAAACACTGTCACACCTGTTTGGTCCCCCTCTGAGGAATGATAGATGCCCCCTGTCCAGGTAATAAGTGCCCTCATCCTGATAATTACACATGACATGCCTCTCCTCCTCCCACCATCCTAGCAATGACATGTTACCCTCCCTCAACTTTTCTAACTGTCTGTGAGTGTTGGCAGGCAGGACAGGTGCTGTGGGAGGGCAATGTGTGTGCTGTACCTGTCCCCACAACAGAGAACACTCCCCGCACAGCGGCATGTCTCTTACCTGAGTTACGGAAGTCCTGTCTCAGCTCTCTCCTCATGTCCTCGCTCTGTGTCTGTGTGGCAGCTCACTGTCCCCCTGCCATTATCAGCAGTGTGAGCACACTTCCAGCAGCAAGTATCGATCACACGTCCCTTATTTTGGTTGCTAATTCATGATCCTCTGTGCCAGGAACTCAGACTTCTCTCCTCCAGCCAATGAGAGCGGGGAGGGGTGTGGTCTGGGGCTTTGGGGAGAAGGCAAACTAGAAGCTCTGGACTGGATTGCAGAGCTCAGCTGGGGCCCTGGGAGACACAAGGCAGATTGGGCCTGGATTCTGTTTCCAGGTTTTGGGATTGTAAAGTACAGCATGTAAGATGCCAGCTCAGCAGGGAGCTGCGGGTCCCCTGGAGCTGAACGCGGGGTCGCTATGGTGACTCCTGCACCCCTTCACTCTACACCCATGCTTACAGCAATGGTCCTACCTCCAGATGCGTCACTTTCTTTGCTCCTTGAACTGTACAAATGCTATTACTTGTCCCCTTACCCCATACGAAACTCTGTGTTCCAAGAACACACCCCAACAACATGTAATTTCTTCTATCCATGCCCTCTTCTTTCTGAATAGACCCTCCAATGAGGGTATCCTGTTCCGAGGCCTGCGCAGCCTGGGAACAGGGCCGTTTTTAAGGCAGGGCAAAGGGGGCAGCTGCCCTGGGCCTTGTCATTGTTGTGGGGCCCAAAGCAGCTGCCTCATACTTGGCAACTATCCTGGTTTAAATTCCATCGTCCCTTGAGGTTTTAGTCCTGTGCTGTGTCCCAATATCTCAGTGTGAAGTGCTGCTACTAATGCTGCCCAGCTCTTCCCTATTGTTGTGTACACCTGCAGACCCTGTGTTTACATGTAAATTACCGGCATTCATATGTAAATAGCCGCGGCCAGCGGCATTCATATGTATATCATGGCCCCCTGAAGTCATATCCACAGTAATCTCTAGCAACCAATTAACAAGCAGAAATCATGTGCTGTAACCTCTAGAAACGAATTAGTGAGCCGTAATGTGTGCTGTAACCTCTAGCAACCAGTCAGTGAGCGGTAATGATACACTGTAACCTCTGGTAACCAATCGCAATAGCTGCCTGATCTGATTCAGTAAACTGATTTTGAATCTAGCTGCTATTTATTGTATGTCTCAGAGCAGGTGGAATGCAAAACTGCATGGGGGGGGGGGGGGGGGGGGCAAGAAAATTTTTGCCCAGGGTCCAATCAATATTAAAGATGGCCCTGCCTGGGAATGGGATATTGACACCTCCCTCTCTCCTGAAAACTGGAATCACATTTTTACGCATATGCACAAAGGTTCTGTTAACGTAACTATGCAAGAAAATGGTTATAAACTCATATCGAGGTCGTACCGGTCTCTTTCTCTCCTACACAAAATGAATCCAGACCTACCCAAACAATGCTGGAGGTGCCATCAGGATGATAGAATGTTGTTGTATATCTTGTGGACATGTTCCCAAATTCAACCCTTCTGGGCTTGAATACACTCTGTAATCTCTCAAGTGACGACATACACCTTGGACTACTCAACTGCGCAGTTTTTCCTTCATCACACGTCTCTTCCCCACAGAATCTATCACAAATCACTCGCCATACACAGGGTGAATGCAGCAAAATTGTGTATACTGATTCATTGGAACACAAATCACACTCAATTTCAGAATGGTTCACACATCTCCAAAAAATTGGGGCTATGGAAGAACTCATTAATCCTGGCAAACGATTCGCCTTCCAAATTCACAGCCACTTGGGCCAACTGGTTACATTATCCCACTACTGATCAATACAAACAGAGGCAGCTCTTTAATTAGGCAAATTAGGCGGTTGCCTAAGGCCCCGCACTCACCGGGGTCCTCGTGGCTGCCTAATTTGCCTGTGATCAATCACCAGGGTGTCGTTCCACCACCTCCGGTGCTGCCTTGTGCTTTCCGGTCATTGCTGTCACTTTTCAAATTTCCATACAGAAGCCGGGCTTCTGCAGAAGTGACAGCACAGCTCTCTGGCGGCTGCACTGAACCCTCTCCACCTAGATGCGGTTAGTGTAATGTACAGGAAGCAGGGAGAGGTCTGACATCGCAAGAGTCAGGCTGCATCCATCTAGACGCTGAACTTGCTGGTGCCCGCAGCAACAGAGCCGACGACCCTTTTCCTCAGCTCCTACCCGACTCATGACAGACCACACGAGGAGGAGCCTAGGAGAAAGAACGTCTCCCGTCTGCACATAGAGCCTGAGCCCGTGCCGTATGTAAGGTCTGTGTTGGGACATATTTCTGTACTGTATGTTCTAAAATTCTTTTATCAATAAATCTTATTTGGAATAAAAATAATAAGTTTTGTTTCATGAATAAGGAATGAAGAGTGGCTTGGACATGTTTTTGTGCCCAATAAATAGTTATTCCTTCCTTTTGGCTAGCACCATCAGGGAGGTACCAATGATATGAGATTTTCATCCTTCAAAAGCTGTTACATTAAGTCTATGGGTAGTTCAAATGCAAGTTTCATTTTGCCACAGTTTGTTATGTTAGTATAGCAGTTAAATGGTTTATATAAACTAGTGTACCTCATAGTGCCACAAGAGCTAGACAGCTACTGCCAAAATTACTGCAGTTTTTTTTTGCCAATATATATTTGTAAAAAAGGGGGCATGTGAGCACTTTGAGTGCCACTTAACCCAAATGAAACATTTTATATTGCAGCTTACCTGTCCTGAGATGTAGTGGCTCTATTCCTTTCTTTTCTTTCAGTCTTTTTCTTTTTCTTTTCATCTAATAATCCTGTGCATAACAAATTGTCTATCCCTTTGTAGCTACACTCATTTCAACACTGTATCTATGGATGGAACCAAGATTGTCACACATGTTGGACATGAAACATATATTCCAGTGTTCATCTCCATTCCATGATGGATTGATGGGGCTAGTTTACACAAGAATTGTAAGGCTAATCCATGTCTCAGTGTATTTTATGTACTTGATCTGTGCATGTATTCTGTCCAACTTTTGTTGAGAAAATGTTTTTTCCTCTCTGGGTGAGCTATGTACATTGCAAGGATTTTAACAAAGATTGTTGCAGTTTCCTACTTTTTGTTATTTCAGAGGAATAGCTGTTTGTTTGTCTATGTCCATGGGCTAAGTGAATCTGTATGGGAATGGTTTTGTAATTATCAATCAGCTGCTGCAGGGCTGAGGGGGAATGAGGGGGGATTGCAGGGTCTGCATCCCTTTAGATGTGATTCCCCTTTGGGAGTCTCACCAATAGGGATGAGCCGAACACCCCCCCGTTTGGCTCGCACCAGAACCCGCGAACGGACCTAAAGTCTGTGCGAGCTTTCGAACCCTATTAGTTATAATGGATGCGCACGTTCGAAATCAAAAGTGCTAATTTTAAAGGCTAATATGCATGTTATTGTCATAAAAAGTGTTTGGGGACCTGGGTCCTGCCCCAGGGGACATGTATTAATGCAATTTTTTTTTTTTTTAAATCGGCCGTTTTTTCAGGAGCAGTGATTTTAATAATGCTTAAATTGAAACAATAAAAGTGTAATATTCCTTTAAATTTCGTACCTGGGGGGTGTCTATAGTATGCATGTAAAGGGGCGCATGTTTCCCGTGCTTAGAACTGTCTCTGCAAAAAGTGTAATTTTTGCAGGAAAGAAAGCTATTTAAAATCACTCGCGGCTAATGTTAATTGACGGCTCCCGTAACACAGAGAACAGTCATTCATTGAAAGTCATTCATAAAAAAAAAAGTAATTGATAAAAAAAAAAAATAATAAAAAAAAAAAAGCGTGGGGGTCCCCCCAAATTCAATAACCAGGCCCTTCAGGTCTGGGATGGATATTAAGGGGGACCCCAGCCAAAAAAAAAAAAATTAAAAATTTATTAAAATCTTCTTTCTTCATCCTTCGGTTTCTTCATCTTCTCCTTCTGTGATCTTCTTCCATCTTCTTCCATTTTCTTCTTCCTCCGTTCCGCTTCTTCTTGTGCTGGTCTTCTCGTCCTTCTCGTCCAGCATCATCTTCCATGGCGTCGGCATCTGTTCTTCTGTCGGACCGCTCCCCGCAATGGGAGGCTCCCGCTGTGTGAGGCTTTGCTCCGTCTGACAGGTCGTTTATAACGGAGGGCCCCTGGTGACCCCCCCCCCTCTGATGTCATGGGGAAAGCCATAGGGAATTCCCCATGATGTCCCCATGCGTCAGAGGGGGCGGGGTCACCAGGTGCCCTCCATTATAAAAGACCTGTCAGAGGCAGCGAAGCCTCACACAGTGGGAGCCTCCCATTGCGAGGAGTGGCCCAAGAAGAGACACCGACACCGACGCCGACGCCATGGAAGAAGATGCCGGACGAGAAGGACGAGAAGGCCAGCGCAAGAAGAAGCGGATCGGAGGAAGAAGAAAATGGAAGAAGATGGAAGAAGATGACGGAAGGAAAAGATGAAGAAACCGAAGGATGAAGAAAGAAGAAAGAAGATTTTAATAAAGGAATTGTCAAAGACCGTCTCCTGTCATTTTTACAATTTTTGACACTTTTTTGGTGAAATGGTAGGGGTACTTTTGTACCCCCTTACCATTTCACACAGGGGGGGGGCGGAATCTGGGGGTCCCCTTGTTGAAGGGGGCTTCCAGATTCCGATAACCCCCCCGCCCGCAGACCCCCACAACCAATGTCCACGGTTGTGGGGAAGAGGCCCTTGTCCTCATCAACATGGGGACAAGGTGCTTTGGGGGTCTTAGACCCCCAAAGCATCCTCCCAATGTTGAGGGCATGTGGTCTGGTACTGTTCAGGCGGGAGGGGGGCCGCTCTCGTCCCCCCCTCTTTTTCTGCGGCCTGCCAGGTTGCGTGCTCGGATAAGGGTCTGGTATGGCTTTTGAGGGGGACCCCACGCCATTTTTTTTGGCTGGGATTCCCCTTAAAATCCATCCAGACCTCAAGGGTCTGGTATGGATTTTGAGGGGGACCCTACGCCATTTTTTTTTTTTTTTGGCTGGGGTCCCCCTTAATATCCATCCCAGACCTGAAGGGCTGGTTATTGAATTTGGGGGGGACCCCCACGCTTTTTTTTTTTTTTTTTTTTATCAATGAATGACAGTTCTCTGTGTTACGGGAGCCATCAATTCATTAGCCGCGAGTGCTTTTAAATAGCTTTTTTCCTGCAAAAATGACACTTTTTGCAGGGACAGTTCTAAGCACAGGAAACCTGCCCCCCTTCACAGGCAACCTATAGACACCCCCAGATGTGATACTGCAATGCTGTACTAACAGCACGCACACACAAATCCCCAGAAATAGAGCACATATTGTCAGCAGTCAGCAACACCCTGACATGCTGACACTGAAACACAATATGCGAGGCCGCCGCCGCCGCGGCCTCATACCGTGGGGCGTGTACTAAAGCCCCTGAGCTATAATTGGCTACAGGCATCCTGCCTGTAGCCAATTATGGCTCTCCTCGCTGCCGGCGCTGTGATTGGCCAAGCATGCGGGGTCACAGTGCATGCTTGGCCAATCATCAGCCAGCATTGCACTGCGACTGGCGCAATGTATTGCGGGCCGCTCGCATCACACGAATATGATGCGAGCGGCCCAAATAGTTCTGGGCTCGCTGAAGGGGCGAACGACCAATGTTCGATTCGAACATGGGTTCGAATCGAACACCGGGCCCATCCCTACTCACCAAAATAGAAATTTTGGTTGCAGGGAATGTTCAGAATTGAATTTGTATCTTAGTGTAGACTTCTTGGAAAATCAGTAAGCCAATCACACAAGCAGGAAATTACAGTGCCTTGAAAACGGAAAATTTATATCAAATACTTACCGTAATTTTCCTTTCCTGATGGACTCCATGGCAGCCTACGTATGGGTTAATCCCGCCTCTCATACCTCATAAGACCCCACTCCCATACATCTTTGCTTCTAGTCAGAGACCGTGTTCCGTAGCCCCCCAAAGCACCTTGTCCCCATGTTGATGGGGAGAAGGGCCTCATCCCCACAACCTTGGCCGGTGGCTTATAGGAATCTGGAAGTCCCCTTTAAGAAGGTGACCCCCAGATCCCGGCCCCCCCACTGTGTGAAATGGTAACGGGGTACAAATGTACTCCTACCATTTCACAAAAAATGTGTAAAAATGGTAAAAAAAGACAATACACGCCCTTGGGATAAGTCCTTTATAAAAAAAATAAAAAAATAAAACTGTCCCACAAAGTCTTCTTCTCTCGCTAAGACTGATCGTAAGGCCCCTTTCACACTGGGGCGGGGAGCCGCGGTGACGGCAAAGCAGCGCTATATTTAGCGCTGCTTTACCGTCATTTTAGCCGCGGTATTCGGCCGCTCGCTGTGCGGTTTTACCTCCCGCGAGCGGCTGAAAAAGGGTTAAAGACCCCCCGCAGAGCGCCGGCGGTATTGCCGCGGTGTCCCATTGAAATCAATGGGAAGGAGCGGTATAGGAGCAGTGAATACACCGCTCCTATACCGCTCCAAAGATGCTGCTATCAGGACTTTTTTGACCGTCCTGCTAGTGCACCGCTCCAGTGTGAAAGCCCGCCGGCTTTCACACTGGAGTTAAAGGGGACGGATTTTTTCAGGCGGTGAACAGGTGCTATTTGTAGCGCTGTACCGCCTGAAAAACGCCCCAGTGTGAAAGGGGCCTAAACGAAGAAAAAAAAAATCTAGGCTACCCCAAAGCATCCTCCCAATGTTGAGGGCATGTGGCCTGGTACGGTTCAGGAGGGGATGGCTCTCTCGCCCCCCTATTTTCCTGCGGCCTGCCAGGTTGCGTGCTCGGATAAGGGTCTGGTATGGATTTTTGGTGGGGCCCCACGCCATTTTTTTATTTTGGCGTGGGGTTCCCCTAAAATCCATACCAGACCTGAAGAGCCTGGTATGGAATTTGGGGGGACCCCCACGCATTATTTATTTTTTTTTATTTTGGTTCGGGGTTCCCCTGTGGGGGAATCCCATGCTGTTTTTATCAATGAACTTTTATGTGTATTGCCGGGACCGACAATTCGTTATAGCCGCGAGTACTTTTAAATGACTTTTTTTCCTATAATTCCCATATATTGCTCTCCGACTGTTCTAAACACGGGAAACATGCGCCACTTTACAGGCATACTAATGATCCCCCCCCGGTACATTTCACTTTAAGCATTATTAAAATCAACCCCCCCCCCCCCCCCCCCCCCCCCCCCCCCGAAATAACTTCAGTTTTTAAAACTTTTTTTTGCCTTGATACATGTCCCCTGGGGCACTTTTTTATGACAATACCATGCATATAAGCCTTTAAAATTAGCACTTTTGATTTCTCCCATAGACTTTTAATGGTTGTCCCGCAGCTTTCGAATTTGCCGCGAACAACCCAAATTTCTCGCTATTCGGCGTACAAACGAACACCCAATGCTTACTTACATTCGACTCGAACATCGGGACCATCCCTAGTGAAGAGACGTTCCCTGCAACAGGAGATCTGCTCTGGAAGGGAGAGGAACTGGATCCCGGTAACTGAGCTGCATCAGGAGAGGAAACCATGGTCTGTTGGGCCAGTACGAAACAATTGCCACTACTTCGGCTTCTTCACACCTGAGCCTCGATAGAAATCGGAGAATGACCGGAACTGGGGGAAAGGCATAAGCCCTGCGGAATCTCCACTGGTCCGTCAGTACATCCACTCCGAAGGCCTGGGGACAACAACATCCTGTGTAATATTTCTTCAGTTTGAAGTTGCAAGGGGATGCAAACAGGTTTATCTCCGGCATCATTCACACAGACAGAACCCAGTTGAAAACCTTGGTGCGGAGAGACCTATCGTTGTTGTCCAGGGATACCCTTGAAAGGAAGTCTGCCTGGACATTTTGAATTCTGGGAAGGTAAACAGCTGTTAAATTTGTCAAGTTTGCCTGGGCCCAGGACATGATCAGACTTACTTCCTTCAAAAAGGAGAGACTGTGGGTGCCCCCTTGTCTCTTGATATTGACACTGCGGTCGTATTGACTAGCCTAAGGAGAACTGAGGCTCCTGATGTCAAGTGGAGAAAGGCTTGTAGAGCATGGATGGCAGCTCGTAGCTCCAGAACATTCAAGACTACACCTCAGGATGGGAAATCCCATTTGCCTTGGGCTACCTCTGATAGACAGAGAGTGCCCCAACCTCTGTTGCTGGCATCCGTTGTCACTGTGATCCAGGAGACAGGTGCTATTGAATGGCAATTAGAGATTTTTCCGCTGCAGCCACCAGGGGAAGCTCGCCCGCATGGAAGGTGTTATCCGGACAAGATGGTCTTGAGACCCCGGATCCCACTGTTGGAGAAAACCCCTCTGTGCCCATTTCACCATGGGGGCTGTGGCTACCATGGTGCCGATTATCTTGAGACATTGTGAAGCTCTGAGAAGGGATGACGACATTGCAAGATTTATTCTGTCCCGGATCACCAAAATTTTCTCTAGAGGCAAGGAGATGGTGCTATTCACCGTGTCGATTTGGTCTCCGAGGAATATTAGAGACTGTGTTGGCTCTAGATGGCTTTTCTCGGTTGGTACCGGAATGGCGGGGCGCCTTGAGCCATGAGGGAGTCTGTATATGATAGAAGAACTTGTTTCTTCTCTTCCAAGTGTAGTAGGACTGTGGCAACAAACCGGTGTATGGGTGGACTGCTGAATACCCAAGAATGACCTGAGGAGACTGTTTTGACAGTCCAGTAGTCCCTGATCAAGGCTGCCCAGACGTGCTAAAAAAGGAGTAAATGAGCCCTAACTTGCTCCGCCTGGACAGGCTTCATATCAAAAGACTTGGAAGCTTCCCGTCCTCCAGAAGAGGCCATCTTTGAGGATTTTTGGCCAGAAGGTTGATTTCTCTTCCAGTTCTTTCTAAATTTGCGGCCGGGCCTGTAGCGGCGGGCATCTCTAGCGCACTCTGGATCTTGTCTGGGTTGAGCTCTTCTCTGACCCAAGAGGCGACAGTCCCTAATTTACTCCCCCCCCCGTAGCATGGGTAATGGCAGAGTCAAGCTTATTCCCAAAGAGGGAGGAGCCCTTAAAGGGAATTCTACACAAAGCCTGTTTAGAGGCAGGGTCCACAACCCACGGGCGCAGCCACAAGGTGCGCTTAGCTGTGACTAAAGAGAGCATGACACTTGCCATTAGGTGAATAATATCACTACTTTATTAATTCACGCATCGTGTTGGGCGTTTTCACCACCTATATTTATTCATACACCTCATTATTTATTTATGTTTATTTTATTTATTCACTTCACGAATTTATGTGTTATTTCCTCACTTTGGATTGATTTATTTGAATTATCTCATACATATTTATATAGCACGGTCCAATACATTGTTGCTATATATACTGAATTATTGATATTAATAAGTAGACGCTTCTGTGGAACCGTTCTTTGGAGTTTCCTCCCCCTTAGGATTGGTTTCTTGGCCTGGATGAAAGCGCCACATTTTTCTTAGAATTTTTATGAATCATTTTTATCAAGAATTTCTTTAAATAATTGTTTCAAGCACTCGTTTTTTATATATTTATATATATATATATGTTATTTATTTTATTCCACATAATTTAATTGTAGTGCATTTTAACTGTGATTTTTGGTATTGTTCATTTAACTTGCAAGCGCCACATTTCTTACTTTTTCATCCTCTGTTTACGGGGTGCTTCTACTGGCTCTTCCCATCTCAATGCGTCTTTAACCGCTTTGACCAACTGTGGAACCAGGGAAAAATCAAAACCCGCGCCAGGGTCATCCACCTCTGCCTCACTATCCGAGGACCCACTTAAAGAGGGACTACGTCTAGAGGGACCAGGAGTCCCAGGTTCGACCCCGCCAGGAACTAGTGCTGGAGCAAAAGGAGGAATGGTTGTATGGTTGGGATCCGTTCTGATCAGAGATTCCTGAATCACCTTTCTGACCAGAGCTTCCACTTTCTTTTCTCCAGCTCCCTTTCTTTTGCAGCTCGAGAATAGCATAACTCACAGAGGGATTTACCCTCTGGGACCTGAGCTCTATATCCCCAGCAAGCTCTCCTTTCAGAGCGGCTAGAATGGCGGTGAGAATGACGCCCAGATGTGCATTTGGGCTCTTCACTATGACATCCAGAAGCGGATCTAGGACGCCTGAAACTTGATGAAGAATGATGGTGTTGTGATCTACAATGATCGTTATCCTCACGTGCTGAAAGCCTATGTTCAGACCTAGAGGGGCTGAGGGAAAGAAAAGGAAAAAAAAAGGAAATAAACAGGATCCAGGAAAAAAAATAACCCAAATAGACAAGCAGAAGGAAGAATTCTTACCTGAAGCGTAAGGGTTGGCCACGGTGACACGTCCATAGCAGTAAGCTTGGTAACTGAAAAGATCAACCCACAAAAAAATCAGGTAACACAAGCGATATAAAGACATGGTCAGCCAGCAGTATAGCTTCCTACCTTGTCAACCTCAAACAAGTGCACCGGGAAGCCGTCGTTTTGAACCCACAGGACATCCCAAGTAATAGCTGTATCTGACAACTATTTTAACTTGGCGCCGACGATGATGTCACCGCACCCCCAGCGTGCCCACGATAGGACCGGCGTCACCCAGCGGAGCTCACGCGCATGTGTGACCGCTGCCATTTTCTGGAACTGCGCAATCACGAGCCAAGCCTTGATCTCAGACAAAGCTCACAGATGCGCAGAGAACCCGAAAGAGGCGGCGGACTGGGACGCAGATGCGCTCCAGCTGCCATAGAGGCCAGGAAAGCAAAAGAAAAGACGGGATCATAACAGACAATACATACAAATACTGCTGCCATATGTATAGAAAAGACAATATACAATACTACCACAGCACGAACCTGATCCAGCCTGACTGGGAGCGATCACTCACTTTCACGACCGGGGCATTTCAAAAAGGGGCTTCCTGCTAATAGCAAGGACGTTTGGCCAAGTTGCCGCTTGCCTGCCAATGGCAAGGCCAGGAAGGTCTTCATGGCATTGCATATGTCGCTCGTATCCACCCTGCTAATAGCTGGGACTGCTGGACTCCAGAACCACCATCAAAAACATTTGTGCAACCAGGACTGGACCGTAGAAACTTTCATAAGGTAAGATACACCTTGGTCCTAGGAGGAGGACAAAAAAGGAACACGGTCTCTGACTAGAAGCAAAGATGTATGGGAGTGGGGTCCTATGAGGTATGGGACATGGGATTAACCCATACATAGGCTGCCATGGAATCTGTCAGGAAAAAGTATTCACACCCCTTGACATTTTCCACAATTTGTCATGTTACAACTAAAAAACGTAAATGTATTTTATTGGGATTTTGTGTGATACACCAACAGAAAGTAGCACATAATTGTGAAGTGGAAGGAAAATTATAAATGGTTTTCAATTTTTTTTTACAAATAAATATCTGAAAAGTGTGGCGTACATTTGTATCTAGCCCCCCATGGGTCAATACTTTGTAGAACCACCTTTTGCTGCAATTACAGCTCTAAGTCTCTTTGGGTATGTCTCTACCAGCTTGGCACATCTAAAGAATAAAATTAGTGCCCATTCTTCATTTCAAAATAGCTCAAGCTCTGTCAGATTGGATGAAGAGCATCTGTAAAAAGCAATTTCCAAGTCTCTCCACAGATTCTAAATTGGATTTAGGTCTGGACTTTCACTGGGCCATTCTAACACATGAATATGCTTTGATCTAAACAATTCCATTGTAGCTCTGGATGTGTCAGGGAAATGCTGGCCAGCACATGTGCACTAGGATTTGTGCAATGCGAACGTCTATGCACGTGTGCGCGCGCCCCTTTAACATTGGTGCCAAATTGCATATATAAGGATGACAATTGCACTAGGGCCTTGTTGTCTGATCTGCAGTCTTCCCCTGTATCCTGTATCCTGTGCCTTTCCTTGATCTTGTTGACCTGGCTTTCCTGACCATCCTGATTATTTCCAAACCTGACCCTGGCTTGTTCTGACTCTGATTCTGCTACATCTGCTTGATCTTCTGCTGCCAAACCTCTGCCTGAACTTTAACTATTCTTTGCCTGATATCTTAGATGTATCTGCCTTTCCGTGTATGACCTGGCTTGTCTTCTCAACCTCACCAGCCGCATCATCTCTGCATCCACAGTACTCCTTCATCCGCAGCATCTGGCACCTGCATCATTTCTGAATCCGCAGTACACTTGCATCTGTAGCAGCTGGCACCTGCATCATCTCTGCATCTGCAGTACACCTGCATCCACCAGGTGCTTGCTTCCGCAGCCAACCAGCATCTGCTGCTACTGCTGTTAACTGCTTCTCCTATCTACCTACTAACGGAGAACACTGAAGGCACTCCTAGATCAACATGCTCTCACGCCCACTGTTGCAAACTCTGTGGCCTTGAAACGGGGCTTTACGAAAGGCCTTCCCCTGCTCGTCAGGCTCTTTCTGAAGGGTTCACCCCAGTCTCAAGCCTTTTGCAGACTCTAACAGGTTTTCTTCGAAGATTGCCCTGTATTTGGCTCCATCCATCTTCCCATCAACTCTGAACAGCTTCCCTGTCCCTGCTGAAAAAAAGCACCCACACAACTTGATGCTGCCACCACCATGTTTCACGGTGGGGATGGTGTGTTGAGGGTAATATGCAGTGTTAGTTTTTCCACACAGCGTTTTTCATTTAGGTCAAAAAGTTAAATTTTGGTCACGTTTGACCAGAGCATCTTCTTGCACAGGTTTTCTGTGTCCCCCACATGGCTTCTCACAAGCTGCAAACAGGCTTTCTTTCAACAATGGCTTTCTTCTTGCCACACTTCCATAAAGGCCAGATGTGTGGAGTGCATGACTAATAGTTGTCCTGTGGACAGATTCATCTACCTGAGGTGTGGATCTCCACAGCTCCTCCAGAGTTACCATGGGCCTCTTGGCTGCCTCTCTGATTAATGCTTTCCTTGCCCGGCCTGTCAGTTTAGGCCATGACTTGGTAGGTTTGCAGTTGTGCCATACTCTTTCCATTTTTGGATGATGGATTGAACAGTGCTCCCTGAGATGTTCAAAGTTAAACCCTGCTTTACACTTCTCCACAACTTTATCCCTGACATGTCTGGTGTATTCCTTGGCCTTCATGATGCTGTTAGTTCAATAAGGTTCTGAGGGCTTCACAGAACAGCTGTATTTATACTGAGATAAAATTACACACATGTGGACTCTATTTACTAATTAGGTGACTTCTGAAAGCAATTGATTCCACTAGATTTTAGTTGGGAGTATCAAAGTAAAGGGGGCTGAATACAAAGGCACACCACATTTTTTAGATATTTAATTGTAAAACATTTTGAAAACCATTTATAATTTTCTTTCCACTTCACAATTATGTGCCACTTTGTGTTGGTCTATCACATAAAATCCCATTAAAATACATTTATGTTTTTTGTTGTAACATGACAAAATGTGGAAAACCTCAAGGGGTATTAATAGTTTTTCAAGGCACTGTACATACCATCTGTGTACAGAATGCTTCCAGGTTTGCATATCGCTTTGCATGAAAAATATTTGACAAAATTGTTTGTAAATAAAAAAGAAAGATAATGATATTTCAACAGGTGTTTTTGGACTTGGCCTAAAATCTAATATGCAATGTATCACATTTTTGTTTTGGGGGTTTAGATTATTTTAAAGTGGTTGTAAACCCTTTACACCCACTTTTTACTACAGGCAAGCCTATAATTAGGCTTACCTGTAGCTACACTGGATATCTCCTAAACCTGCACGGTTTAGGAGATATCCCTGTATTTGCATGTGCCAACATAATCAGCACATGCATACTTAAGCAAACGAACGTGCCGTTGCTTCAGTTAGACTGTGCCGTTACCGGCGGCTCCCGCGCGCATGCTAATCACAGTGCTCCCAGCGGCTCCCGCGTGCATGCTAATCACAGTGCAGGAGACCCGCGATACCCGGAAGTAACCCCCAGGAGCAATGTCAGCCACCGAAGCGGTGAACGAGGACCGCTGCGGGGGCTTCGACCTCAGTTAAGTAATTCATCATTATGCCTTTGTCTTGTCTTGTCTTATTTTTTTATTTTTTTAGGGTTTACACCCACTTTTAACATGACCTGTTGTGATTTAAGCTACCTGTTTAAGAAGAAAATCCCATCCATGCAAATTAGTGGTATACCTCTGACATGCAAACCACATACCAATTACTGCTTCTACCACCTACAATACACTGATTAATTGTAGTCAAATGGCAATGAACATAGTATACTGCCAGGCAGCTAGATTTTGACTGTTGTCTGAGAATTGGAACTGCTCCTCAGACAAGTAGCTTCCTGCATGACAGACTCATTTTAAAATACTGTCCTACTCCCTAGTTCAGGACAAGTGGTTTTGCAATTTTCATATTAATAATCATGTAAACTGGGTGAATAAAAGAACCCAAACCATTAAAATAGGCTTATATCATTTACATATGATAAGGTGTGCGTGGTCTCCAAAAAAATAATTTATTTGGTAAAACAACATTAGGATTTTTTAAGCTACATGATGAAACAATATATAGCAATTTTGGTTGTTGATTTTTGTTTGTATATATTGCTGTATATTATTATTACACTATTGTTTATATATTAAATCCAGCTTCTGATCTTTACAAGCAGTTCTTAACACAGTGCATACCACTGTGTAAGAAATTACATTATACACATGTATATAATACATTTGTTTCAAATCAAACTGGATTCATTTATGAGAACAGCTTAACATTACCTAACAGTATGTTGCATGTTTTACTTGCCACCAGTTAAAGTGTAATTGGCCAAATGTACAAATGATTAGGTGCCAGACATTGTGCAGTTTGATGCCAAGGAGAGTGTGTCACTATGAAATTCCTAATAAAATAAAACAAGTTCTAGTTTAATACAACAACAAAAACCTATAGTTCATTTGTTATATTCACATTAAAATTTTGTGCAGTAAAGTGCATATATAAAACCAGCCAAACATTTTTACAATTTATTACGTGCTTGTGTCATACTACTTGGCTGAATAAAATGCACAATAGAATCAACTATACCCTATTCAAAGCAAACTAATGTGGTTTTACTGTGCAAAAATAAGTGTGGTACATTAGATAGGTGCAATAAAAAGGGCTTAATATGTGCTGACCCTGTAGTATTTTTTTAAAATAAAACCTACATTTAACTAGCCAATTATTGTCTATTATCCAAGAGCACCAGCCTGTTTGGTTAAATAACGTACTACTGCCTATACTATATCTAATTTAAATAACTATTTTAATTTGTGGTTAAATAAAGCACTCATGTATTACTAAAATATTTAATAACATTGGTTCTAATACAGGAAATTAAAACTGGCTGGGTATAATTAGAGTCACAATCGATCAAATGAAAAGGTCATATCTACAGATCATAAAAAAGTATAGAAAACCCAAATGAAAGATAACAGAACATAGGGTCTTTTATATTAACCGTTGTAACTTCCCAATTTCTGCCTGTGTTTCAGAATTGTTATACTCTCATTAATGCATCTTTTACAGCAATTGGGTAGCAACAATGTATTTTGTAAATTTTTCTGATGATCCCTTGTAAAAAAAAAATGCTACATAACCACTGCCAAAGCTTATTTTTGTTTCCTGCAAGGAACTAATGCAAGCATTTATTTCCCTCTTTGACTGGCTTTCACAGCTATTATACAGCTGTATAGTTAATTGGTTTATATTTTGTTTCTATTTGACAACACCTCTCCAGTGAGATCTTTATAAGTGATGAGCACATCAGGTTTGGAAACCAGGGGAATCAGCAGACCAATGAGATACATTTTTAGATTCTCTTAAAAATATTTATGCAGATGTGTTAAGTATGCAAATACACAAACAATTGATGAGTTTCTACTACCTGTTTTTCTAAACTATGAGATTCTTTACAAATTAGATGCAAACAATGCATCCAAAATTCTGGAAAATCTAAAAAGCTCTAAATTAGTAGAAATGGGCTGAACAACCCCCTGTTCAGTTCGCGCCAGAACTCTCGAACATTGCAAAAAAATTCGGAGCTGAATAATGAACCCCAATGA
This sequence comes from Lithobates sylvaticus, assembly GCA_028564925.1. NCBI lineage: Eukaryota > Metazoa > Chordata > Amphibia > Anura > Ranidae > Lithobates > Lithobates sylvaticus. The sequence continues at coordinate 302,943,334 of CM053030.1, read as the reverse complement.
AGTCAATGGGACCAGAACTGGAAAAATCAAAAGTGCCCATTTTGAGGGCTTAGAATTATTGGGCATTCAAACGGTATGGGGGTGGTACTGCTGTGGGGGACATGTATTAATGAAAAAAAAGTTTTTAAAAAAACATAATTTGTCAACATTAACAATGGATTTATATCAGGATAATTATCTGCCCCATTGAACAAAATCAAACAAGATTTAAAAAGTTACCCGGTTCATATACTGTCATGGTTTGGCAGAATAAGCATGATTAAAATGATGACCCTTCTGAAAGCCTTGTACATCTTCCAGTGTCTCCCAATAAATATTCCTGCTTCTTATTTTAACCACCTGATTACTTTGCACTTAAACCCCCCTCGTGACCAGACCAATTTTCAGCTTTTGGCGCTGACGTACTTTGAATGACAATTGCGCGGTCATACAACACTGTACCCAAATGAAATTTGTATCATTTTTTTCCCACAAATAGAGCTTTCTTTTGGTGGTATTTAATCACAGCTGGGGTTTTTATTTTTTGCTAAACAAACAAAAAAAGATGGAAAATGTAAAAAAAAAAAAAATCATGTTTAATAGCTTGTTATAAAATTTAGCAAACAGGTAATTTTTCTGCTTCATTGATATGCGCTGATGAGGCGGCACAGGTGGGCACTGATAGGCTGCACTGGTTGTCACTGATAGGCTGCACTGGTGGGCACTGATAGACTGCACTGGTGGGGACAGATAGGCTGCACTGGTGGGGACAGATAAGACGGTACTGATGGGGACAGCAAAGATGGCACTGATGGGCACGGATGGGTGGCACGGATGGGTGGCACCGATGGGCATTGATGAATGACACTGATGGGCACTGATAGATGGCACTGATGGGTGGCACTGATGGATGGCACTGATAGGCACTGATAGGTGGCACTGATGGGCACTGATGGGCACTGGTAGGGGACACTGATGAGCACTGGTAGGTGACACTGATGAGCACTGGTAGGTGACACTGATGTGCAGCACTGGCACTGTGGGCACTGACAGATGGCACTGTGGGCACTGACAGATGGCACTGTGGGCACTGATCAATGGCACTGTGGGCACTGACAGATGGCACTGTGGGCACTGGTAGGCGGCACTTTAATTATGCAAAGGTGGGCACCATGGATTGGGCACATTGCTGGGCACATTGCAGTGAGAGGGATTGATGTCCCTCTCACTGCCGCCGGTGATCGGCTTTTTTTTTCTCCTCGCGATGTCAGCGCGAGAAGGAAAAAAAGCCGATTACTGGCTCTGTTATTATCACATGATCAGCTGTCATTGGTTGACAGCTGATCACGTGGTAAGCGGTCGGGATCGACCCCTTACTCGGATCTGTGATCCAGCGAGTCTCACAGACTCGCTGATCACAGAGCGCGCCGCGCACGCCCTTCAGGGGGCGTGCAGGCAGCTCGTGGCTGGGACGACGTCAATAGACGTCATCCCGGCATCTTAGATCCGCGCTGTAGCCATCATTCGGCTATAGCGCGGATCTCAGGTAGTTCAAGCTCTTATGCCCCGTACACACAAGCAGATTTTCCGGCGGAAAAATCTTGGATGGTTTTTGCATACACACGATCACACAAAAGTTCGCTGAACTTTCGACCGCCAAGAACGTGGTGACGTACAACACTACGACGAGCTGAGAAAATGAAGTTCAATGCTTCCGAGCATGCGTCAAATTGTTTCTGAGCATACATAGGAATTTTGCATGTCGGATTTGGTACAGACGATCAGAATTTCCGATCGGAACTTTTTCTGACCGAAAAATTGAGAACCTGCTCTCAATCATTTGCTGGTGTGAATTCGGCCAGCAAAAGTCCGATGGAGCATACACACGCATTTTCCAACCAAAAGCTCTCATCTGTCTTTTGCTGGCCGAATTTCCACTCGTGTGTACGGGGCATTAGACTAATGCCCCATACACACGGTCGGATTTTCCGATGGAAAATGTCCTATCGGACAATGTTGTCGGAAATTCCGACCGTGTGTAGGCTCCATCGGACTTTTTCCGTCGGATTTTCCGACGGACAAAGTTTTATCTCCCGCTCTCAAATTTTCCGACAACAAAGTCCTATCGGACTTTTTCCGATCGTGTGTAGCGAATTCTGACGGACAAAGTGCCACGCATGCTCAGATCACATTACAAGACCAAACCTATTGGCTACTAGCCTCTACGTAGTCCCGTCGTACGCAACAAACGTCCCCACGTTCAGGATGATCGGATTTTCCGACAACTTTGTCCGACCATGTGTATGCAACACAAGTGTCGGACAAAATCCGTCGGAAAAAATCTGACGGATTTTGTGGTCGGAATTTCCGACCGTGTGTATGGGGCATAATACTACAAAAATTTAGGAAAATCTCCCTCTCATACTTGCTGGAAACAACACCAGGCTTAACTCCATCTATCCTTTTCCTTCTACTTCCGCTAACCAGTCAGCCAGGGATATAGACTATGCATCCGAAATCTGCTTACCCCGCAACGCGTAAAGCAACAAACCCCACCACTAAACCTATCTGCTACCTTCCTCTTCTCTACAAATCCTACACAAATCCTACACCGAGACATGTAATTCAAGCCAACCAACCTCTACCACTTACAACAAGAGGCAGGGCAACTTGTACTTTTACCACACAAAATCTCAACCACAGAAACTAGTAGAACTTCCATTTGGCCCATAGGACACCCCACGGTAGAATCTAACAAATTCTTATGGAACTGCCTTTGTCACCCTGTATGGGAACCCCAAAGAAGAAGAGTACATATCCAGAATGGCTTCAAGAACGACCTGAGATATCAAGTACTCCTCTCAATTAATTACACCTCCTTCTCTTTTCCCACCCCCATCTACCCCTTCTCTACACTGGTACGTCAATCCCTTCCCCTTTCCTTCCTTATCCAACTCTCTCTTCATTTTCCTCCTGTTCCTTCCAAATGTAGTAATTTTGTGTCAGTATGTCCAATCAATCATTTAACTTACCTCTTTTTCCTGCCTCAGATAAACCTGGTACCTAGATTCCTAGAATCTCAGATATGAAAATGTTGTCTGGACTCCGAGGAAGATATGCTCAGGTAAGGAGTCCAAAACATCCCTAACTGCTCTTAGACACATACCACCTACAGGAGCAAAAGCATTCTCCTAACACTATACTCAACCTCCCTATTTGAACTAAAGGGATCTATACACAAAATATGAAAAAAAGTGAAGTTAACACTGCGCTAATCACTAAACTGAAAAAATATTGATAATGAAAAAATATATACACAATATACCAAAATTACAAGTGAGTGACCAGTGAATAAAGCAGCAGCTACTGAATGTGGGATATACACATATAACAGAAAGATACAAATGGAAAAAGCCGTGCTAGGATTGAAAGATAATAATCTTGAAAAACCAAAAAGTGAAAAAAAATCAAATGCTAGTAATCATCATATGATTATCATATCATGACGGGGACGTCATGTGGAATTCCCTATGGCTTTCCCCATGACGTCAGAGGGGGGGCGGGGTCACCAGGTGCCTTCGTTATACAAGACCTGTCACCCGGAGCGGAGCCTCACAGAGCGGGAGCCTCCCATTGCGAGGAGCGGCCTGCGAGAAGAGACGCTGATGCCGGACGAGAAGGACGACGCCGGACAAGAAGGACGAGAAGACCGGAGGAAGAAGAAGCGAATCGAAGGAAGAAGAAGATGGAAGAAGATGCCGGAAGGAGAAGATGAAGAAAGGAAGACCAGAAGAAAGAAGAAAGAAGATTTTAATAAAGGAATTGTCAAAGACCGTCTCCTGTCATTTTTACCATTTTTGCCACTTTTTTGGTGAAATGGTAGGGGTACTTTTGTACCCCCTTACCATTTCACACAGGGGGGGGCGGGATCTGGGGGTCCCCTTGTTAAAGGGGGCTTCCAGATTCCGATAAGCCCCCCGCCCGCAGACCCCCACAACCACCGGGCACGGTTGTGGGGATGAGGCCCTTGTCCTCATCAACATGGGGACAAGGTGCTTTGGGGGGGACCCCAAAGCACCCTCCCAATGTTGAGGGCATGTGGCCTGGTACGGTTCAGGCGAGAGGGGGGGGCCGCTCTCGTCCCCCCTCCTTTCCTGCGGCCTGCCAGGTTGCGTGCTCGGATAAGGGTCTGGTATGGATTTTATGGGGGACCCCCACGCCATTTTTTTTGGCTAGGGTTCCCCTTAAAATCCATCCCAGACCTCAAGGGTCTGGTATGGATTTTGAGGGGGACCCTACGCCATTTTTTTTTTTTTTTGGCTGGGGTCCCCCTTAATATCCATCCCAGACCTGAAGGGCCTGGTTATTGAATTTGGGGGGACCCCTACGCTTTTTTTTTATCAATGACTTCAATGAATGACTGTTCTCTGTATTACGGATCCAACAATTCATTTGTCGGCAAATAGCTGCGACTCGTGATTTTAAATAGTTTTTTTTTCCTGCAAAAATGACACTGCAGGAACAGTTCTCTATATTAGATATACTGAATCTCGAATCATTCGAAGCATTCGTTATATCCGCTATTATAATTTCTTTCATGTTAGTTGAAATTACATATTTGTTAGTTGTTGCATTCGAATTGTTCTCTGTATTACGGGAATCGGCAATTAGCCGCGAGTGATTTTAAATGTCTTTTTTTCCTGCAAAAATGACACATTGTACAGAGAGAGTTCTAAACACGGGAAACCTGCGCCCTTCTATATACTATATACTCTATAGTATGCCTATGAAGGGGGCAGGTTTCCCGTGTTTAGAACTCTCTCTGTACAATGTGTCATTTTTGCAGGAAAAAAAGACATTTAAAATCACTCGCGGCTAATTGCCGATTCCCGCAATACAGAGAACAATTCGAATGTTGTATTGTAACTAACAAATATGTAATTTCAACTAACATGAAAGAAATTATAATAGCGGATATAACGAATGCTTCGAATGATTCGAGATTCAGTATATCTAATATAGAGAACTGTTCCTGCAGTGTCATTTTTGCAGGAAAAAAAAAACTATTTAAAATCACGAGTCGCAGCTATTTGCCGGCAAATGAATTGTTGGATCCGTAATACAGAGAACTGTCATTCATTGAAGTCATTGATAAAAAAAAAGCGTAGGGGTCCCCCCAAATTCAATAACCAGGCCCTTCAGGTCTGGGATGGATATTAAGGGGGACCCCAGCCAAAAAAAAAAAAAAATGGCGTAGGGTCCCCCTCAAAATCCATACCAGACCCTTGAGGTCTGGGATGGATTTTAAGGGGAACCCTAGCCAAAAAAAATGGCGTGGGGTCCCCCATAAAATCCATACCAGACCCTTATCCGAGCGCGCAACCTGGCAGGCCGCAGGAAAGGAGGGGGGGACGAGAGCGGCCCCCCCTCCCGCCTGAACCATACCAGGCCACATGCCCTCAACATTGGGAGGGTGCTTTGGGGTCCCCCCCAAAGCACCTTGTCCCCATGTTGATGAGGACAAGGGCCTCATCCCCACAACCGTGCCCGGTGGTTGTGGGGGTCTGCGGGCGGGGGGCTTATCGGAATCTGGAAGCCCCCTTTAACAAGGGGACCCCCAGATCCCGCCCCCCCCCCTGTGTGAAATGGTAAGGGGGTACAAAAGTACCCCTACCATTTCACCAAAAAAGTGGCAAAAATGGTAAAAATGACAGGAGACGGTCTTTGACAATTCCTTTATTAAAATCTTCTTTCTTCATCTTCTCCTTTCTTCATCTTCTCCTTCCGGCATCTTCTTCCATCTTCTTCTTCCTTCGATTCGCTTCTTCTTCCTCCGGTCTTCTCGTCCTTCTCGTCCGGCGTCGTCCTTCTCGTCCGGCATCAGCGTCTCTTCTCGCAGGCCGCTCCTCGCAATGGGAGGCTCCCGCTCTGTGAGGCTCCGCTCCGGGTGACAGGTCTTGTATAACGAAGGCACCTGGTGACCCCGCCCCCCCCTCTGACGTCATGGGGAAAGCCATAGGGAATTCCACATGACGTCCCCGTGCGTCAGAGGGGGCGGGGTCACCAGGTGCCTTCGTTATAAAAGACCTGTCACCCGGAGCGGAGCCTCACAGAGCGGGAGCCTCCCATTGCGAGGAGCGGCCTGCGAGAAGAGACGACGATGCCGGACGAGAAGGACGAGAAGACCGGAGGAAGAAGAAGCGAATCGAAGGAAGAAGAAGATGGAAGAAGATGACGGAAGGAGAAGATGAAGAAAGGAAGACCAGAAGAAAGAAGAAAGAAGATTTTAATAAAGGAATTGTCAAAGACCGTCTCCTGTCATTTTTACCATTTTGTCACCTTTTTTGGTGAAATGGTAGGGGTACTTTTGTACCCCCTTACCATTTCACACAGGGGGGGGGCCGGGATCTGGGGGTCCCCTTGTTAAAGGGGGCTTCCAGATTCCGATAAGCCCCCCGCCCGCAGACCCCCACAACCACCGGGCACGGTTGTGGGGATGAGGCCCTTGTCCTCATCAACATGGGGACAAGGTGCTTTGGGGGGGACCCCAAAGCACCCTCCCAATGTTGAGGGCATGTGGCCTGGTACGGTTCAGGTGGGAGGGGGGGGCGCTCTCGTCCCCCCCTCCTTTCCTGCGGCCTGCCAGGTTGCGTGCTCGGATAAAGGGTCTGGTATGGATTTTATGGGGGACCCCACGCCATTTTTTTTGGCTAGGGTTCCCCTTAAAATCCATCCCAGACCTCTAGGGTCTGATATGGATTTTGAGGGGGACCCTACGCCATTTTTTTTTTTTTTTTGGCTGGGGTCCCCCTTAATATCCATCCCAGACCTGAAGGGCCTGGTTATTGAATTTGGGGGGACCCCTACGCATTTTTTTTTATCAATGACTTCAATGAATGACTGTTCTCTGTATTACGGATCCAACAATTCATTTGCCGGCAATAGCTGCGACTCGTGATTTTAAATAGTTTTTTTTTCCTGCAAAAATGACACTGCAGGAACAGTTCTCTATATTAGATATACTGAATCTCGAATCATTCGAAGCATTCGTTATATCCGCTATTATAATTTCTTTCATGTTAGTTGAAATTACATATTTGTTAGTTACAATACAACATTCGAATTGTTCTCTGTATTGCGGGAATCGGCAATTAGCCACGAGTGATTTTAAATGTCTTTTTTTCCTGCAAAAATGACACATTGTTCAGAGAGAGTTGTAAACACGGGAAACATGCCCCCTTCTATATACTATATACTCTATAGTATGCCTATGAATGGGGTCATGTTTCCCGTGTTTACAACTCTCTCTGTACAATGTGTCATTTTTGCAGGAAAAAAAGACATTTAAAATCACTCGCGGCTAATTGCCGATTCCCGTAATACAGAGAACAATTCGAATGCAACAACTAACAAATATGTAATTTCAACTAACATGAAAGAAATTATAATAGCGGATATAACGAATGCTTCGAATGATTCGATATTCAGTATATCTAATATAGAGAACTGTTCCTGCAGTGTCATTTTTGCAGGAAAAAAAAAACTATTTAAAATCACGAGTCGCAGCTATTTGCCGGCAAATGAATTGTTGGATCCGTAATACAGAGAACAGTCATTCATTGAAGTCATTGATTAAAAAAAAAAGCGTAGGGGTCCCCCCAAATTCAATAACCAGGCCCTTCAGGTCTGGGATGGATATTAAGGGGGACCCCAGCCAGAAAAAAAAAAAATGGCGTAGGGTCCCCCTCAAAATCCATACCAGACCCTTGAGGTCTGGGATGGATTTTAAGGGGAACCCTAGCCAAAAAAAATGGCGTGGGGTCCCCATAAAATCCATACCAGACCCTTATCCGAGCACGCAACCTGGCAGGCCGCAGGAAAGGAGGGGGGACGAGAGCGGCCCCCCCTCTCGCCTGAACCGTACCAGGCCACATGCCCTCAACATTGGGAGGGTGCTTTGGGGTCCCCCCCAAAGCACCTTGTCCCCATGTTGATGAGGACAAGGGCCTCATCCCCACAACCCTGGCCGGTGGTTGTGGGGGTCTGCGGGCGGGGGGCTTATCGGAATCTGGAAGCCCCCTTTAACAAGGGGACCCCCAGATCCCGGCCCCCCCCTGTGTGAAATGGTAAGGGGGTACAAAAGTACCCCTACCATTTCACCAAAAAAGTGGCAAAAATGGTAAAAATGACAGGAGACGGTCTTTGACAATTCCTTTATTAAAATCTTCTTTCTTCATCTTCTCCTTTCTTCATCTTCTCCTTCCGGCATCTTCTTCCATCTTCTTCTTCCTTCGATTCGCTTCTTCTTCCTCCGGTCTTCTCGTCCTTCTTGTCCGGCGTCGTCCTTCTCGTCCGGCATCGTCGTCTCTTCTCGCAGGCCGCTCCTCGCAATGGGAGGCTCCCGCTCTGTGAGGCTCCGCTCCGGGTGACAGGTCTTTTATAACGAAGGCACCTGGTGACCCCGCCCCCTCTGACGCACGGGGACGTCATGTGGAATTCCCTATGGCTTTCCCCATGACGTCAGAGGGGGGGCGGGGTCACCAGGTGCCTTCGTTATACAAGACCTGTCACCCGGAGCGGAGCCTCACAGAGTGGGAGCCTCCCATTGCGAGGAGCGGCCTGCGAGAAGAGACGCTGATGCCGGACGAGAAGGACGACGCCGGACGAGAAGGACGAGAAGACCGGAGGAAGAAGAAGCGAATCGAAGGAAGAAGAAGATGGAAGAAGATGCCGAAAGGAGAAGATGAAGAAAGGAGAAGATGAAGAAAGAAGATTTTAATAAAGGAATTGTCAAAGACCGTCTCCTGTCATTTTTACCATTTTTGCCACTTTTTTGGTGAAATGGTAGGGGTACTTTTGTACCCCCTTACCATTTCACACAGGGGGGGGGGCCGGGATCTGGGGGTCCCCTTGTTAAAGGGGGCTTCCAGATTCCGATAAGCCCCCCGCCCGCAGACCCCCACAACCACCGGGCACGGTTGTGGGGATGAGGCCCTTGTCCTCATCAACATGGGGACAAGGTGCTTTGGGGGGGACCCCAAAGCACCCTCCCAATGTTGAGGGCATGTGGCCTGGTATGGTTCAGGCGGGAGGGGGGGCCGCTCTCGTCCCCCCCTCCTTTCCTGCGGCCTGCCAGGTTGCGTGCTCGGATAAGGGTCTGGTATGGATTTTATGGGGGACCCCACGCCATTTTTTTTGGCTAGGGTTCCCCTTAAAATCCATCCCAGACCTCAAGGGTCTGGTATGGATTTTGAGGGGGACCCTACGCCATTTTTTTTTTTTTTTTTGGCTGGGGTCCCCCTTAATATCCATCCCAGACCTGAAGGGCCTGGTTATTGAATTTGGGGGGACCCCTACGCTTTTTTTTTTATCAATGACTTCAATGAATGACAGTTCTCTGTATTACGGATCCAACAATTCATTTGCCGGCAAATAGCTGCGACTCGTGATTTTAAATAGTTTTTTTTTCCTGCAAAAATGACACTGCAGGAACAGTTCTCTATATTAGATATACTGAATCTCGAATCATTCGAAGCATTCGTTATATCCGCTATTATAATTTCTTTCATGTTAGTTGAAATTACATATTTGTTAGTTACAATACAACATTCGAATTGTTCTCTGTATTGCGGGAATCGGCAATTAGCCGCGAGTGATTTTAAATGTCTTTTTTTCCTGCAAAAATGACACATTGTACAGAGAGAGTTCTAAACACGGGAAACCTGCCCCCTTCATAGGCATACTATAGAGTATATAGTATATAGAAGGGCGCAGGTTTCCCGTGTTTAGAACTCTCTCTGTACAATGTGTCATTTTTGCAGGAAAAAAAGACATTTAAAATCACTCGCGGCTAATTGCCGATTCCCGTAATACAGAGAACAATTCGAATGCAACAACTAACAAATATGTAATTTCAACTAACATGAAAGAAATTATAATAGCGGATATAACGAATGCTTCGAATGATTCGAGATTCAGTATATCTAATATAGAGAACTGTTCCTGCAGTGTCATTTTTGCAGGAAAAAAAAACTATTTAAAATCACGAGTCGCAGCTATTTGCCGGCAAATGAATTGTTGGATCCGTAATACAGAGAACAGTCATTCATTGAAGTCATTGATAAAAAAAAAGCGTAGGGGTCCCCCCAAATTCAATAACCAGGCCCTTCAGGTCTGGGATGGATATTAAGGGGGACCCCAGCCAAAAAAAAAAAAAAATGGCGTAGGGTCCCCCTCAAAATCCATACCAGACCCTTGAGGTCTGGGATGGATTTTAAGGGGAACCCTAGCCAAAAAAAAATGGCGTGGGGTCCCCCATAAAATCCATACCAGACCCTTATCCGAGCACGCAACCTGGCAGGCCGCAGGAAAGGAGGGGGGGACGAGAGCGGCCCCCCCTCTCGCCTGAACCGTACCAGGCCACATGCCCTCAACATTGGGAGGGTGCTTTGGGGTCCCCCCCAAAGCACCTTGTCCCCATGTTGATGAGGACAAGGGCCTCATCCCCACAACCGTGCCCGGTGGTTGTGGGGGTCTGCGGGCGGGGGGCTTATCGGAATCTGGAAGCCCCCTTTAACAAGGGGACCCCCAGATCCCGCCCCCCCCCCCTGTGTGAAATGGTAAGGGGGTACAAAAGTACCCCTACCATTTCACCAAAAAAGTGGCAAAAATGGTAAAAATGACAGGAGACGGTCTTTGACAATTCCTTTATTAAAATCTTCTTTCTTCATCTTCTCCTTTCTTCATCTTCTCCTTCCGGCATCTTCTTCCATCTTCTTCTTCCTTCGATTCGCTTCTTCTTCCTCCGGTCTTCTCGTCCTTCTTGTCCGGCGTCGTCCTTCTCGTCCGGCATCGTCGTCTCTTCTCGCAGGCCGCTCCTCGCAATGGGAGGCTCCCGCTCTGTGAGGCTCCGCTCCGGGTGACAGGTCTTGTATAACGAAGGCACCTGGTGACCCCGCCCCCTCTGACGTCATGGGGAAAGCCATAGGGAATTCCACATGACGTCCCCGTGCGTCAGAGGGGGCGGGGTCACCAGGTGCCTTCGTTATAAAAGACCTGTCACCCGGAGCGGAGCCTCACAGAGCGGGAGCCTCCCATTGTGAGGAGCGGCCTGCGAGAAGAGACGACGATGCCGGACGAGAAGGACGACGCCGGACGAGAAGGACGAGAAGACCGGAGGAAGAAGAAGCGAATCGAAGGAAGAAGACGATGGAAGAAGATGCCGGAAGGAGAAGATGAAGAAAGGAAGAAGGAAGAGCAGAAGAAAGAAGAAAAGAAGATTTTAATAAAGGAATTGTCAAAGACCGTCTCCTGTCATTTTTACCATGTTTGCCACTTTTTTGGTGAAATGGTAGGGGTACTTTTGTACCCCCTTACCATTTCACACAGGGGGGGGGGGGGGGCGGGATCTGGGGGTCCCCTTGTTAAAGGGGGCTTCCAGATTCCGATAAGCCCCCCGCCCGCAGACCCCCACAACCACCGGGCACGGTTGTGGGGATGAGGCCCTTGTCCTCATCAACATGGGGACAAGGTGCTTTGGGGGGGACCCCAAAGCACCCTCCCAATGTTGAGGGCATGTGGCCTGGTACGGTTCAGGCGAGAGGGGGGGCCGCTCTCGTCCCCCCCTCCTTTCCTGCGGCCTGCCAGGTTGCGTGCTCGGATAAAGGGTCTGGTATGGATTTTGAGGGGGACCCCCACGCCATTTTTTTTTTTTTTTTGGGCGGGGGTTCCCTTAAAATCCATCCCAGACCTGAAGGGTCTGGTATGGATATTTGGGGGGGACCCCACGCCATTTTTTTTTTTTTTTTTTTTGGCTTAATATCCATACCAGACCTGAAGGGCCTGGTTATTGAATTTGGGGGGACCCCTACGCTTTTTTTTTTTTTTTTATATCAATGAATGACTGTTTTTTAAATAGCTTTTTTTTCTGCAAAAATTACACTTTGTCATTCAAATTCATTTGAATGCATTCGAATTCATTCGAATGCATTCGAATTCATTCGTTATATCTGCTATAATAATTTTGTTTGAATTAGTTGAAATTTGATATTGGTAGTTGGATTCGAATAATTTGGAGCTGAAATTCGTAAACGGAATTTTTCCTGCAAAAATGACACTTTGTCATTCGAATTCATTCGAATTCATTCGAATTCATTCGAATCATTCGGCGACGAAATTCGTAAACGGAATTTCGTATTCCGTACGGAATTCGTAAAAAAAAAAAATTCGTACTACAGATTTGTAAATTCGTACGAATTTCGAAAAATTCGTACGAATTACGAATTCGTACGAAACGAATCGCACATGTCTACTACCCACCTCACCAGGATAGTGAACTGGAATGTCCATGCCCCCCACAAAGATTGGGTTTGGGAAGCCTCATTCACAAACCTGACCCTGAATTCACTCCCATGGATTTCCCCATGCCACATCCCTCCAGAAATCTGTCTACATCAATTAATAGGTCCCACCATACACTGTGTCCACCAGACGTGTAACCATACCTCCATTTCCTCCACTCCTGGCCCACTGTCACCAATAAAATTAAATCCTGACTTCCCACCAGGAATGCACCACCTCTACTTCACTGACAACTGGCCACAAGACTAAATCAGGGCCCATTAAATCTTCCATCAGTGTAAACTACTATCCACAGCTCAAATCTCCACTCGGCTAGAGAAGGCACCTATCCCCCCCCCCCCCCCCCCCCTGGGCATACCTATTGATTGCCCACTACCTTAAAACTCTGGACAAAGACAGGCAATGTTCAAGACAATTCACCCCCCAAAACTCTATGCACTCAGAAGACACCTCACTCCCGCCTTATCTCCAATATAAACAACCTCATCTTCATCGACCTCAAGGCCATTGAAAATTTAGCCTGAAAAAAATGGGAGACAGACCTCTCCATCTCACTCTCAGAAGAGAACTGGGAACAAATATTTCTAAACATACACAAAGGGTCAACCAAAGTTTCCACTCAGGAAAATGGATACAAAATTCAAGCCAAATGGTACCGCACCCTGGTACTCCTACATAAATTTAATCCCGATATTCCAGAGACCTGTTGGAGGTGCCACCAGGATAGAGATACCCTACTCCACATTTGGTGGTCATGCACCCCCCTGCAAACTTTTTGGTCAGAAGTCCGACGCATTTCTGCCCAAGTTACCTCAAATCTCTAACAATGCACATGATCAATGCGGCAAAACAATGTATCCCCTTACACTAGAACTCAATGCAGACACCCACGCTCAAAGAATGGTTCACCAGAATTCACAAAGTTGCTGAAATGGAAAAACTCATTCACATAACACGAGACACTCCGACAAAGTTCAGCCAAAAATGGGCCTGTTGGTTGCACTACCAGACAACACCTGAATACACTAACATTCTGAACCCACCCACTTAAAGAGTGATCCAAATTGTGATAGAACTCACTCAGCTCAACGTGCAACCCAATCCTCCTATATTCTAACCCTCTCTTCAACAATTTTCCCCTTAACATGCTGTCACCCTCCAAAAACCATCTAACTCCCAATCAGAACCTCCACATCCGAACGACAACAGTCGAGGGAAGCCAGAGACGTCCCATCCCCCTTCTCCACCCCCTTACACTCCCCCTCCCCTCTTCCCTCATTCCTCCCCCCTCCCACTCCACCCCCCCCTTTAAGTATACCATTTTGATACCCACTTACTCACATAACCTTCTCACTTCACATAGACACAAATACCCCGCCCCAGAGCCCAAGCACAGGACAAAAACATAGCTATCTCCTTCATTCACAGACTATACCCAAACTCAATTGGAGTTACATACTAACTACATCCCTTACCTGTCATGTCCCTCCTCTACATCACAATACCTACAAACCCAAACTACAGCCGATCACATGCTGGACTCTCCTCTGAGTTATTGTTCTCTGCCATACCTTACCCATTTGTAAATACAGGTCGGGTCCTAATCCCCCACCACGAATAATCCAATGTTGGAGTGACTGTTTTTCTATGCAACTGTATTACATAGCTTTATAGGGGGTGTGGCACGGCGCGCGGCTCGGATGGCAGCACTTTAGAGGAGCTCCGACAGACACACGGCCTAACTGCACAATAACACCCCACCAAGCCCTCAATGCCGGGCAGAAAGCTCTACAGCACAGCCCCGTCTCACCCCCACCGCGGGCAGACATCCACCGCCGCGAGAAACATAACAGAGCTATTCAAACAGAGACCCGCAGAGACCCGCGGCTGGCTCCAAGATGGCGCCGTCACAGCACCACGAGGAGGAACACAGTGGGGACTCAGACTCGGCCTCGGAGGCCCCAGGTAGGGGAAAGTCGAGATCGAGTAAACCCCTGACATATGCAGATACAGTGGTGTGAAAAAGTGTTTGCCCCCTTCCTCATTTCCTGTTCCTTTGCATGTTTGTCACACTTAAGTGTTTTTCGGAACATCAAACCAATTTAAACAATAGTCAAGGACAACACAAGTAAACACAAAATGCAATTTGTAAATGAAGGTGTTTATTATTAAAGGTGAAAAAAAATCCAAACCATCATGGCCCTGTGTGAAAAAGTGATTGCCCCCCTTGTTAAAACATACTATAACTGTGGTTGTCCACACCTGAGTTCAATTTCTCTAGCCACACCCAGGCCTGATTATTGCCACACCTGTTCACAATCAAGGCATCACTTAAATAGGAGCTGCTTGACACAGTAAGGTCCACCAGAAGATCCTTAAAAGCTACACATCATGCCGAGACCCAAAGAAATTCAGGAACAATTGAGAAAGAAAGTAATTGAGATCTATCAGTCTGGAAAGGGTTATAAAGCCATTTCCAAAGCTTTGGGAATCCAGCGAACCACAGTGAGAGCCATTATCCACAAATGGCGAAGACATGGAACAGTGGTGAACCTTCCCAGGAGTGGCCGGCCGCCCAAAATTACCCCAAGAGCGCAGCAACGACTCATCCAAGAGGTCACAAAAGACCCCACAACAACGTCCAAGGAACTGCAGGCCTCACTTGCCTCAGTTAAGGTCAGCGTTCATGCCTCCACCATCAGGAAAAGACTGGGCAAAAATGGCCTGCATGGCAGAGTTCCAAGGAGAAAACCACTGCTGAGCAAAAAGAACATCAAAGCTCGTCTCAATTTCTCCACAACACATCTTGATGATCCCCAAGACTTTTGGGACAACATTCTGTGGACCGATGAGACAAAAGTGGAACTCTTTGGAAGGTGTGTGTCCAAGTATATCTGGCGTAGAAGGAACACTGCATTTCAGAAAAAGAACATTATACCAACAGTAAAATATGGTGGTGGTAGTGTGATGGTCTGGGGCTGTTTTGCTGCTTCAGGACCTGGAAGACTTGCCGTGATAAAAGGAACTATGAATTCTGCTGTCTACCAAGAGATCCTGAAGGAGAATGTCCGACCATCTGTTCGTGTACTCAAGCTGAAACGAACTTGGGTTCTGCAGCAGGACAATGATCCTAAACACACCAGCAAGTCCACCACCGAATGGCTGAAGAAAAACAAAATGAAGACTTTGGAGTGGCCTAGCCAAAGTCCTGACCTGAATCCTATTGAGATGTTGTGGTATGACCTTAAAAAGGCTGTTCATGCTCGAAAACCCTCTAATGTAACTGAATTAGGACAATTCTGCAAAGATGAGTGGGCCAAAATTCCTCCAGGACGCTGTAAAAGCCTCATTGCACGTTATCGCAAACGCTTGGTTGCAGTTGTTGCTGCTAAGGGTGGCCCAACCAGTTATTAGGTTTAGGGGGCAATCACTTTTTCACACAGGGCCATGATGGTTTGGATTTTTTTTCACCTTTAATAATAAACACCTTCATTTACAAATTGCATTTTGTGTTTACTTGTGTTGTCCTTGACTATTGTTTAAATTGGTTTGATGTTCCGAAACACTTAAGTGTGACAAACATGCAAAGGAACAGGAAATGAGGAAGGGAGCAAACACTTTTTCACACCACTGTATATAATTTGGAGTAATAAGAACTAAATTGGTCCGCAATGTCTTTAGGGTTGGTATGTTTTGTACCATGGAGGTCTGTAAGGAATGGAATTTTAGATTGCATTATTTTGCATTTGAGTTGTTTAGCTAGGTACGCCCCAGGTTTGTTGTGGTGTGAATAAGTTTGTAGGCGGAGGCGTTTGAGATGGTAGTTGAAATTAGGGTGGAGGTGGTCACTCAGGGCTTGTCTAGCCGTTTGTAGTTCAGAGGCAAGCAGAGGGGAGGGTTGGGGTTTATTGGCTCATTTGAGAGTATGTATGCGTTCTAAAAGTGTATTTGTGGTGGAGTTACGTTTTTTCTTCTCATGGGAGACTAACTTGATTAGGAGACCTCTGATGTAGGCCTTGTGGGCATTCTATAGTGCGGTGGGGTTATCCACCGATCCTTCATTTGTGGTGAAATATTGTTGTAATTCGGATAGAATCTGTTTTTGGTAGATTGGGCGCGTAATGATAGAGGCGTTGAGCCTCCAGATAGTATTGTTTTTGTTAGAGAGTGCTGGGAACAGTCTCATAGAAATGGGCGCGTGGTCATACCACATGAGGAGTCCAATTTTGGTATCTTGGACCATTTGTAGGGTGTGTTTGTCAGTCAAAAAAGATCTATCCGGTAATAAGTTTGTTGCGTGTGGGAGAAAAATGTGTAATCTCTTTCGGTGCCATGATGGCACCTCCAGGGATCATAAAGGTCTTCCGAGTGGAGCAGGGAGGCGAGAGAGGAGGAGCGTTTGCAGGCAGGGTTAGAGGTGTCTAGAGAGGCATTAATAATTTAGTTGAAGTCGCCACAAATAATTAGGGGTCCTTGTTTAAAGGGTTCCAGCTTTTTTAATAGTAATTTGTAGAAACGGTGTTGATTTGTATTGGGGGAGTAGATGTTGGCAATGGTGATGGTTTGGTTATTGATAGTGGCATTCAAGATTATGAATCTGCCATCCGGGTCTATGTCTGTGTGGAGTGATTGGAATGAGACTGGAATGTACAGCAAGCATACCACCTGCTTTCTTCTTGGTGGCGTTGGCAAAGTAGGAATGATGGTATTGTTTGTGAGAACAGGAAGGGGGTTTGTTGGATGTAAAATGGGTTTCCTTTACACATAGTATGTCAGAGGAGTGTGTTAAAGCTTCTTTCCACAATAAACTTCTTTTATAAGGGCAGTTCAGTCCCTTTGCGTTAATGGAAGTGAAGGTAATTGACATATCGGGAGGCGGGTATCCAGTGGGGTAGGGGAGGTTATGGGTTGCACCCTAGTGGTAGA
Organism: Lithobates sylvaticus; assembly: GCA_028564925.1. NCBI lineage: Eukaryota > Metazoa > Chordata > Amphibia > Anura > Ranidae > Lithobates > Lithobates sylvaticus. The sequence goes on along the minus strand of CM053030.1, from coordinate 302,926,069 downwards.
TATGTGTGGGGGAGGTTATGAGGGGGTAGACCTGTGGGAAAGAGTTGCAGCAGTAAACTTAGTCAATAGTTTAGCGAGAATAAAATATTTCTATAAGATAGTGTATACAACCTGTAAGAAACAATGGTAATTCATGAAGTTAGTGTGGCACAACAAAAAAAAAGTGCTTGCCACTTTTCTTTCTCTGGGGGAAAAGAGTACAGAGTGTACATAGTGGTACGCTCATCAAGGACAAATATGAGGCAAAATAGTGCAGGGTCAATGGCACAAAAAGTTTCCAAGGGGCACTTGCTGGAGTATAGTAGGAATAGGTAGTCTTTACCTGCGGGTGAAAGCAGGATTATGGCGCCTGGGAGCTGAGGAGGATGATGATGGCGGGGTCACTGAGGCAGCGGTTCTGGAGGTGGGGTGGTGAGTAGGCCCCAGTTGATCATGCGCTTGATGCCATCTTTGGAAGTAAAGATGGTGGTGCTTTGATTCTGGTGCGTGACTATCAGCTTGGTAGGAAAGCCCCATTTGTACGGGATGCTGTTTTTCCTGAGGGTTGCAGTGGTTTGGGAGAACTCTTCTTTTTTGAGCAGTGGCAACCGAGATGTCAGCGTAAAGGAACACAGAGAAAGAAATAGATGCGTGCTAGGACATCTCTGGACACAGATGCAGGGAGGTGATTGGGCTTGACAAGTCGATGTGCTCAATCGATGGTCATATCATGTTGTCGCAGTTGAGGTATAAGCGTGAGGAATAGCTGTTGTATGTAGGGGATCAAGTCTGAGGGCTTAACCGATTCTGGTATCCCTCTAAATTTGATGTTATTCCTCCTCGAACGATCTTCTAAATCTGGGACTTTGGCCTGCAGATAGTACATTTCCTCAGTGTGGTGATCATGGGCATCCGCCATTTCGTTATAGGCTGCAGTGTGTTCAATAAGTTGTTGTTCAATATTATCAGTGCGGTCTTCTACTTGATCGATTCTGGAGTGGAGTATGGAGATCAAAGATCTCAATTCATTACGTATGTCATGTTGTAATGATAGCAGCATGAGTTTGAGTGTATGCTCAGAGGCTGGCTGGTCAGATGCAGGCAGTGCAGCTAGTCAGTCAGGTTGTGTCAGTTCAGGGCCTCCAGTGGCTGGAGTGTCCCAGTGCTGCTTCTTAAGCAGAGGAGCTTTGGTGGGTGAGAGGACTGGAGATTGTGCTGCTCTCTTACCTCTGTCAGCTGGCGAGGGCTGAGAGGAATCTTCTGCTGGGGCTGAGCTGTCCATCTCATCTGGGAAGTGTGCTGGAGGGTTCCCTGGTTCAGTCAGGGGGATGTGTGGCAACGCGCCAACGCCATTTTGGGCTGTCAGCATGTCAGCTCTCTTAAAGTAGTCTGTGAGGCGGCGGGGCTGATGGGGGTCGATATTTCCACTCCTGGACATACCGATCGGGTGCCCGATAGTTCCGCTCCTCCCCAGTGAAGCACAGAGGGGGGATGAGCTGGTAGTTGCTTAGTGTCCTTAGGCTGAGCGGAGCAGAGGGATCAAGCGGCCATCTCAGTCTGCGACTAGCCACGCCCCCGACAGACGCGCTCTTTTATTTGTCACAAAACCACTGGCAGCACTAAATGTCAGCTCAGAAAGCACGCTGGATGCAGGGCAGCCCAGCAGCTTAATTGCATACTGAGAAAGTTTTGGCCAGTGGTCTATTTTAATGACCCAGTTACCCAGTGGACCATCCACTGGAAAGCTCTCCATGTCTGTTTCCGCCCCTAGATAATCTAGATAGATAATCTCCCACCATATGATGCAGACGCTGCCGATGGGATGTGGAAGCTGACAGGCCTGGGTGCCGAAGACTAAGGAAAATTTGAAATGCATCACTGAGGTGGCCCCCTTCTCCACCGCTCCTCTTTTGACCAACAGAAGCCTTAAAACAAGCTTTTAAATGAGACTAACCTAGAAGAGTCTGGAAAAGCATTACATAAACTCCTTTTTAAGGTGTCCTCAAGTTATTTCCTCCTCTGTTCCCTCTGTGAGGATGGAATAAGTTCTGAGACTTTCCCCTTGTAGCGGTGGTCAAGGAGGTTTGCCAACCAATTGTGATCCTTCTCCTTGATGCCACAAACTCTCAGATCCTTTCACAGGCTTTGAAGAATGAGGGAGCCCATGCACTCCAAGTTTGCAGAGAAGCAGAGTCCTTGGGGTCACTTAGGATTACAGTATCTGGAACTGCCTCCTCCCAGCCACGTACTACTCCCAAGGGTTCTGGGGACAGAAAACCATCTAAGGATTGACATATGACTTACTCTGCTTCAATGCCTCTAAAACTGCTATAATCCTCCTCCTCCTTTTGTGTGTTCTGTGGTGTCGCAAGAATGGTGTCTGCATAAAGAGGGCCTTGAGAGGAAAGGAAGTCTTCCTCCCACTGCTCTGCCGTGAGTGTCCTGTCCATAATGCCATGCAGATTCTGCTCCAGCAAGAACACAACAGGGATGGTGTCACTGATGCATGCATTGTCACGGCTCACCATCCTTGTTGCCTCTTCAAATGATGACAGGACACTGCATGCATCCTTTATCAGCAGCCATTGGCATGAGGAAAAAAAGCTGGCCTGAGCCTGTCGCTGTGCCATACTCACACAGGTACTCGATGACGGCCCTCTGCTGCATGTGCAGCCACTACAGCATTGCCAAAGTTGAGTTCCACCTGGTAGGCATGCCACAAATCAGGTGGTTTATGGACAGGTTTCCTGCTGAATTTCAGCCAACTGAGCACTGGCTGTGTATGACCGCCTGAAATGGCTTCAGACTCTTCTGGCCTGCTTTAGCAGATCTTCCAACCCTGGGAACCTACTTAAGAAGCGCTGCACCACCAAACTGACATGTGCCAGGCATTTCCCTGTCTAAGGGTGGACAGGGGGTTAGTGCCATTATCGCACACCACCATTCCTGGCTCCAGCTGGCGTGGTGTAAACCACCTCTGGGCCTGCCCTGCAGAGCTGCAAGAAGCTCTGCTACGGTGTGGCTCTTGTCCCCTAGACAGACCAGCTGAAGCACTGCATGGCATCTTTTAGCCTGACTCATTGAATAGCCCCTGAACACTTAGGGAGTACTGGTGGTTCATAGAGAAATTCAGCAGATGACGGCATGGAGGAGGAGGAGGAGGAGGGGGCGGAGCTGACAAATCTTGCATCATCACCACCGGCTGTATGGAGACGTGGCGACAAAACCAGCTGCGGCACTGAGCCCTGTCCTGCATCCTTCCGAGTTGCAAGCAGAGTTACCCAGTGTGCTGTGAACAAAATATATTGTCCCTGACCATGCTTGCTCGACCATGTGTCAGTAAGGTGGACCTTGCTGCTGACTGCCTTACATACAAAAAAATAGCGACTGGGAACCTGCCATTGTGGTACAGCACATTCTTCAAAATCATAGAAGGGCAAAAATCCACCAGATGTAAAGGCAGGAGTTGTAAAGCCAGCACCTTTGATAAGCTTGAAATTAGATGCTGGGTATGTGGGTGGCAGTGACTGTATATTGCCTGCTATCGTCTACAGCTCGTGGTTTGCCGCTGGCAGATGTGCTGCAAGGACCTGTGACACCCTTCTTTATACCATCATCCTGTCAGGGCTGGGCTCAGCCCTTCCTTCTCTGAGCTGGCCGCTCATCTGTTGGCTAATTGCCAGCTCCTATCTCTCCACAGTGACTCACCTGTTGATGATATCCTGCTTGTCAGTCCTGTCTACTTAAGCCATCCAGTCCAGATGATCTCTGCCTTCTCCTTGGTCACATCTCTAGAGACGCTCTCCTGTGTTCCTGTTAAAGACTTGTTTGGCTGACATTCCTTCTGGCTCCAGATCCTGCTTGCTGTTCTTCTACGCTGTTCTCTTGTTCCCTGACCTTTTGGCTTGTCTGACTATCCGTTCTGGTTCCTAAACTCTGGATATGTTTTGACTATGTTTACTCTGTTTACCTTTTTATTATTATTATTAAACAAGTGTGATTTGAATGTAATTCTGTCTCAGTCTGATTCATCGTTTCTGATACATCCCTGTCAGTTGAGGCTGCTGAGAGGTCCTCTACCAAGTGCCTCATGTCCATGAAACAGAATACCAGAACTGTTGCTGATTACGCCATTGAATTCTGCACTCTGGCAGCAGAGGTTGCGTAGAACAATGAGGCCCTCATGGCTGCTTTTTCTCATGGTTTCTCGCATACCATCAGAGATGAGATAGCAGCCCGAGATATACCCACTGAGCTGGAGAAGTTGATCATGTTTGCCATCCTCATTGACTCCAGACTCAGAGAAAGACTCTCTTTTAAGGAGTGTTTGCGGAAGCCTCCCTGGCCTCCCTCACCTCCCATGCCTCCTGGTAGTCAGTCAGTGAAAATTAACCCATGAACTTGGGCTTCACGCGTCTCTCTGCGGATGAGAGAACCCTTAGGAGGAGGCCGAGATTGTGCTTTTATTGTGGCCAGGCAGGTCAATTTTTGAAGTCTTGTTCTACCCATCCAGGGAACGCCCGAACCTTGAGGTCATATCATGGACAGACCTTAGGTGGCGTTGTTTCATCCCCATTTATGCTGAAGGATAAGCCCTTGGTTTCGGCAACCCTTTCTTGGGTTGAATTGTCCGTCGAGGTACAGACTCCATGCTGACCACAGACACCTGCCCTTGCCTTCCTACCAGGTTGGGGACAGGGTCTGGCTGTCATCTCGCAACCTTAGACTTTGTGAAGATGCAAATTAAGGACTCTGAACGGCCGCAGTCCAAGAAAAATTCAAAAGCCTTTATTGGTAAAATATGGAATCACACAAAAATAGGTTACAGCAAGCAAGAAAATAGCTAATGCATTTCACACTACCAAGAGTGCTTACTCATAGCTAATGCACATGGATAAATTTGGCAAATAAATACACTTCATGATGTTACACACTTATGCCCCATACACACGGTCGTATTTGCCGATGGAAAATGTCCTATCGGACAATGTTGTCGGAAATTCCGACCGTGTGTAGGCTCCATCTGACTTTTTCCGTCGGATTTTCCGACGGACAAAGTTTTATCTCCTGCTCTCAAATTTTCCGACAACAAAGTCCTATTGGACTTTTTCCGATCGTGTGTAGCGAATTCCGACGGACAAAGTGCCACGCATGCTCAGATCACATTACAAGACCAAAGCTATTGGCTACTAGTCTCTACGTAGTCCCGTCGTACGCAACGAACGCCACCACGTTCAGAATGATCGGATTTTCCGACAACTTTGTCCGACTGTGTGTATGCAACACCAGTGTCGGACAAAATCCGTCGTAAAAAATCCGACGGATTTTGTGGTCGGAATTTCCGACCGTGTGTACGGGGCATTAGAGTTGATTGAAAAAAGGGAACAGTGATAAGTGAAAATTCTGAGCCTAAATAGCACAGAAATGTGTACTGTGAATCAAAAATAGGTCCAAAGTGCGTACGCATCTGAGTGCGTTTCTCAACGCATCCAAATGCGTTTTGCTGGAATGTTGCACCCGTGCAATAAAGATAAAAGAATCAGTCCAATTTTCCAATCAAAAATTCTTCAAAAGACAGCCAGAAGTGATCCACCACCAAGATTGTTGAGATTTACTCCTTACCAGCTGTACATGACACCCCACTACAGAGTGTCAGAATGTGCCTGTATACAGATAGCCTTCCTTGGGACCCTCAAGGGATACGGTGGACGACAGCAGCCTCGATAGATCACTCCACAGGCCAATATAACGGATCAGATATGAAAATCAGTCAGTTCAAGCCTGAAGTGTTGTGCGCCGGCCGGCCACACCAAACACAGACCCGTCTTCCCAGGATAACCAATAGCATAGACAAGGTGACGTCAGCACGTCGCTCCTACGGTGTTTGTTGAGGAGCTGCTGCACAATGTTCTCCCGACCGCACAATTCTCCCCCTACTATACTGTGGAGTGAGCACACTGGATCCCTCCTGTCCCCGGCCCACCTGGCTCACATCCCCGCACCCTGATTTTTAGGATGCTCAATTTCAGAGACAGGGTTGAAACTCTCCGGGCGGCCCACAGAGCTGGAGAAGTAAAATACCAGAATGCCAAACTTATGTTTTTTCCTGATTACTCTCTGGAAACGCAGAAGATGCGCAGATCTTTTGACCAAATTAAAGTGGAGTTATGGTCCCGCAATATTAAATATAGCATCCTCTTCCCTGCAAAATTGAGAGTTCAGCTGGGAGACACTGTTAAATTTTATACTGCACCCTGAGATGCGGCAGCATGGCTGGAATCCCTGCCTCCTGCCCGCTAGATATTTTACCCAGTGGTACTGCAGTTTCTTTTCTTTTTTGTTTTTGTTTTAATTGCTGTGCACCACCTTACTAACTGCCAAAAACAATGCCAGGAATAACGTAGGACACATTGTCCCTATACCGATTGTGCCAGCGGTTCGTTCCTAGGTCACGTTGTCAACCGCGGATGTCTACCACACATGGCTATCACGTGACGCTCCGGGTTCAACGTAAGGCTGCTTCTCTGGACCTGGATGTACGGATCGACATAGACTATCCCCACGCTTGCATCCTTGTTTACCTGGGGAGTGGAGCCTACCGGGAGACCCGCGACCATACCCTGGGGGATGCACTCTGCAACGGGCACTTACCGAATGCTGAAGTCGGGCGGGTATGTACTGTTTTAACTGATAACTTGCTGTTGCCCTCCCGCCCCACCTTTTTGGCTGACGAGACCTTTATGTGCTGCTCAGTTGGGACCTCTCTCCCTCACACTCCTGCTCCCGAGGTCGCACCCACAGCAACCTGTCGCCCCGGGGGGTCAGGAGGCTCAAGGACTGCCTTTCCCCTTGCTTAGATGAGGCCACGGCTCGGTCAAAATATCGGACCTTCTCCCTGGTGTGGTTTATGGTGGTCTCTCGGGGTGACACAGGGGTGCACACATGTTGAACTCTATTACCAGAGATCTTGGGGATGAACTAGGCTATGAAGCTCTCTGTGCACGGCGGTACTAACTGTTGTGGTGGTACTCACAGGACATGTTGTTTTCTATGGTTACTAAGTTTTGCGCCCCTGGGTATGACTAGGAGACTACATACGCTTGTTCCTACCAGCATCTCTGCTGACCTGCACTATGATACCTCTCGCCTTGAGCGAGCGCCCTTTCTGACTTACGGTTCATGTTGGGGGTTTGGGGAACTATGCACCTCCAATTTTTCTTGGGGGTGGGGGGGGGTATTTGTTGCCTTCACAGTTAATGAAGGCAGGTTTTGTTAGACTGTTTTGTTTGGAGTCGCTTGCTGAGAATATAAAAGTCTATACATTTTACATGACCTCTCCATGCACAATGTCGAACATACTCAAAAATCATGCTTTACTCCAAGCAAAAGATTTTCAAGCATGGCAACAAAAATGGGCGATTGTTAGCCTAGCTAGCAAGAGATCAGGCGGTTACTACCCACATAGCCACTATCAAAGATGCACAGGGACAGCTGTTGACATTAGTGTTAGATTCCTTGACTTTTTCAGGGAGCTTTATGCTTCCAGGGCTGACTTCTCCCCAACTTAACTGAGGGACTACCTGGAGGGGGTCCCCTTTCCAACCCTCTCTGCAGAGCATAGAGGGGCATTAGATGACAACATTTCCCTGGAGGAGGTTCAGGCTGCGATTGGGGGCTTGCAGTGTGGTAAGACCCCGGGTGTTGATGGACTGCCCACGGAGTTCTATTCCCAACACGCGGAGCTCCTTGCCCCCAGGATGACATCTCTCTTTGCGGAACTCGCCAAATCCGGGACTCTCCCGGAGTCCATGGAAGAGGCAATAATCGTCTTAATCCCCAAGCCCGGCAAGGATCTGCAAGAATGCGGGTCATACAGACCCATCTCGCTGCTCAATGTCGATGCAAAGGTCCTAGCCAAGATCCTAGCATCCCGCCTATCAGGTGTGATATCCACATTGATCCACATTGACCAGACTGGGTTTATGCCGGGCAAGGGCACGGACATAAATATTAGGCGTCTGTACCTGAATACCTCTATAACTCACGATAACATAGGATCCAGGGTCATTGCCTCTCTCGATGCCGAGAAGGCATTTGACTCTGTTGAGTGGGAGTATCTATGGGGAGTCCTCAGGTCTTTTGGGTTTGGTCCCACCTTCATACGGTGGATTCAAATATTGTACAAAGCACTTAGAGCACGTACCAACAACTACGTATCTGACCCCTTTACGCTGCAGAGAGGCACTAGACAGGGGTGTCCCCTATCCCCCAGCTTTTTTTCCCTGGCACTGGAGCCTCTGGCAATCTTAGTCCGGGAATCCCCAGCGGTCAAGGGGCTGCGGATTGGCCGGCTAGAGGAGAAAATTTCCCTCTATGCAGATGACACCCTGCTATACTTGAATGATGCGGGCCCATCCCCGACGGCTGCTCTCGAGCTGTTCGATAGATTTGGCTCACTATCTGGTATTCAAATTAACTGGTCAAAGTCAGTGTTATTTCCATTAGATGAGTGTGCTCGGACTACGTCTGGCTCTACTCCACTGATGTGGGTTTCAGAATTTAAATATCTGGGGATCAGGGTCGCTAGGGAAAATCGCGACCCTATCGCACGCTGTGACGTCATCACTGCTGCGCCTGGATCGCCTGTTTGAGTTCCAAGCCTCGCTTTGGCCCCCCATCTACCACGGATGGTCAGAAGAAATCTGCCACTACAGTAGGATCAGGAACCCCTCTACAGATCCAGCCCCAGTGTTTGGCTCCATCCGCACAGGACACTTTACATGCTCAACACTTACCTACCAAATGTGAGTGTATTTTATTATTGCTTATTGCACAGAATTAAAAAACTGTTATACAGTCTGCACCCAGAGGCGGCTCTCTTTCTTGTCTTTTCTCTAGTGTACCGGGAATAAAGGTTTCTGTTCCCACTGGATGGCTGCCGTTGCTGTGTACCCCACCTCCCCTCCCTGTCATTTCCCTGGTCATTTTATTTGATTCTTTTTATCCCGAGTGTTTTAAAGTTTTTATACACAATAGCTGATATCAGGTGTATCCGAATATATCTGCTCCTGTGTTTTTAGCATTGTGCATCGTGTTTTCTATTTATGAAAATGTTATTTTGGATTATTGTTTTTAGTCGTTGCGCCATTTACTTGTATTACTCGCTAGGGAAAATACACAATACTATGCTTTAAATATCACCCCGCAGGTTCGTCTACTCAGGGACAAGTGTCGCGCCTGGTCCAGCCTCCCATTAAATCTTATAGGCCGTATAAGCATCCTCAAAATGATTATGCTGCCTAAACTTAACTATTTCTTTCGGAACAGCCCAATATGGATCCCACCGGCCCTCTTTAAGGAAATGGACAAATGTATCATGTCCTTTCTGTGAAATGGTGCAGTTCCAAGGCTGGCAAAGTCCATATTACACTTACCAATACAGCTTGGGGGTTTGGCTCTTCCAAACCTACAGGTTTATTATTGGGCGGCAATGTTGGTTACGACGCACTGGTGGTTTGGGGCAAGACGCTCAAATGCGGCTGTTTGCCTGGAGGCAACGATATTGGGCTCATTGCAGGATCTACAAAATCTAGCGTATAGGGGCATACAGGCTTATAAGGACCTGCCGGGCCCTACTAGGGCGACAGTCAGAGTATGGATCAGGGCTAGGCGTAGATTTGCTCAACCACACTGCTGGTCCCCAGTCCAGCCCCTCTGGGGAAACCCGAACTTACCTCATCTACAATCAGTACCCAACCCGCAGGTATGGGCGAGGTTCGAAATTAAGACATTGAGAGACATTAGGCACTCGGACACCCTACTAACATTCCCTCAGTTGACCGCTAAATTTGCTTTGCCGGGATGGATGTATTTTCGTTACATCCAGCTACGGCATGCAGTCAGGGCTCAGTTCCCCAGTCCACTAGTGTTGCAGCTGGACCCAGTGGAAGACCTATTAACAGATGACGATCTTAAAAAAACCCTGTCGATACTGTATGGCACTCTACTACCCAAAGATCTTCAAAAAATGGACAGATTATGGGACAATTGGAAGAAGGACATACCCACGCTAGAAAGGGAGGAGTGGGAGGACTGCCTGGAGCAGGGCCCCAGGCTGGTTATAGCAGCAAGCGATAAACTTATTCAAACAACCTCCACAGGGCATACTTTACTCCAGTGCGCATGGCCAGAATGTATCCGGGTAGGGACCCCCAGTGCCCCCGGTGTAGGACACAACTAGGAACTTACCTACACATGTTTTGGGAGTGTCCCAAGCTGTCCACTTATTGGACAGATATTTTTGACCAGCTGAATGTACGCCTGGAGTTGGCGGTCGCTAGGTCACCAGAGATAGCCTTGTTGGGGATACATGACGATGACCAACGCCCACATCATACCAAACTACTGATTTCATACCTTCTCTTTTATGCCGAAAAAGAAATACTGTGTCAGTGGACCTCGTCCACTCCTCCTGCTGTAGTCGCATGGGAGGCTAAGGTTAATGCCGCTCTCCCTCTATACAAGTTGACATATATTAACCGAGGATGTCCTCGGTTAATAGGCTGTCCTTGGAAGTATGATAAAGTATGGCTTCCTTGGATGTCAATCTGAGTGAGGATGAGGGAAGCTATAGGCATTCACCCTCTCTGCCTTCTTCTTCTCCACTGGTTCTCCCCCTCTGTCCTGATGAGTTACCCGCATCCGTGTTCTGTGCTCAGCCCTCCCTTCCACTTACCCCCCCCCACCCCCCTGCCCCCCTCCCCCCCTTTCCTCCCCGTCTGCACCCTTCCCTACCTCCTCCTTTTTCCCTTTTATTTTTGTTTCTTTTTCCCATTCTCTTCTCTAATAAGATACCTGGACATATAACGTATATTGGTATCATTGACTGGATTGATGTCTTTAAATTGCAACCAGTATAGTACCTTGCATAAGTATCTTTGTTCCTGTCATCTGTACTAGATTGACCCGATATTAAGATCTGTTTGTGCTGAATGTAACTAATATACTAACGTGGATTGTGTATATTTGTAGTGTACAACTTTTTCTCAATAAAGCACTGTTTATAAAAAAAAAGAAAATGTGTCCCATACCACATGTTCAAAATATGTGAGAGGATAAAAAAAAACCTTGAAGCTATGTCATGTGAAAGTGAACAATAAGGTAAAGACTTGGGACTGTGACAAATATGGGGGTGAAAAATAGATTACTGCTAGACAACTAAATAGAAGAAACATACATCAAAAGCAGACATGTGTGTATTATTATACATGTGCACACATATATTAATATGCACATACATACAGTGTGCAATCTGTGTGTGATATAACGCATTTCTAAGTAGCAGATCAGCAGTAATCATTTTAAACCATTGTGAAGTGTAAATACAAATATTGCATCCAAATGTAGTGATGTGTCCGTGAATGTGGACTTTTACAAGTACAGATGGATATAAATAAATGTATTTTCTATATATTCATGGACAAAAAGCCACCCAATCCACTTTAAAAACAGGAATAATGGTGCAAATAGCGTAGTACAGTTTGGCAAAAATAAACTTTATTGTAATATCCAATACCCCCCTTATTAAAATCTGCGTACCCAAAAGCAAATAATGATAAGCTTTGTAATCAAAATGCACTCTGCCTGTCAGTCCCGTCCGTCCGCCGGAAATCGGGCTCCAAAGCGATGTGTAGAGCGGTGTCAGCCTCTACTTCCTGGTCGCTTGGTGGCTGGAGCGCACACTGGAACGCATGCGTCACTTCCTGCGAGGTCACGACCCTGACGCGTTTCGTCACTTCCGGACGTCGTCTGACCCTCAGACGACGTCCGGAAGTGACGAAACGCGTCAGGGTCGTGACCTCGCAGGAAGTGACGCATGCGTTCCAGTGTGCGCTCCAGCCACCAAGCGACCAGGAAGTAGAGGCTGACACCGCTCTACACATCGCTTTGGAGCCCGATTTCCGGCGGACGGACGGGACTGACAGGCAGAGTGCATTTTGATTACAAAGCTTATCATTATTTGCTTTTGGGTACGCAGATTTTAATAAGGGGGGTATTGGATATTACAATAAAGTTTATTTTTGCCAAACTGTACTACGCTATTTGCACCATTATTCTCTTCATATGTGTATGCTGGGTTGGAGTGGATCCTTTCTAATGCTTGCAGAAGGTGAAGAGGTGACCGTGCTGAGGAGATAGCAGTGGCTTATGGCTTATGATTGAAATGCCCATTTTTATCATATTTCTGGTGAGTGCATCCCCAAAGGGGAGTGTGTACTGCACGCGGTGAAAATTGGATATCCGGTGGAAGGTGTATCACTCTATCTTTGCGATTATGTAATCAAATACATAAAAAACATGTAAGTGGTATATAAAATGTAAAAAATGTCTCCTAGTGTGAACAACCTAGATACCGACCTATTGTTTGTGAACCCACATAAAAAAAAACTCAGAAGGTGTTAATGTGTAGTGACTTATAACATGGCTTAAACCTGGGCATATGCAGATGACTAATAAATAATGTATACGGAAAAAGAAAAGGGGGGAAGAGGAAAGGATGGCGGAAAAAACCCAGCATGTAATCCAACCACACTTTGCTCATTGATGAGAAAAAGGCATAAAAAAAAAAATATATATATATACTTCACTTAGAATAGTGTTCCATATATGATGGACAAAAATGGTATCAAAAAATAATAATAATAATAAGTGTAAATAATGTGTATATATGCACTTCATCCAAAATGATGTCATATTTCTAATGGACAGAAAATAATATCAAAAAGTACATATACACCTCATTTAAAGTAACATTATGTATATGGCAACACTAATAGTAAAAGAGTGTAGTAAAGTGTATTGCACATATCCAAAGGCCAGGGTGCCGTCATAAATTTGGGAAATGGCAAAACAATACGTTTTAATTAGAGTCCATTTGGATACTAGCACTGTGAAGACCGGTGTGTGAAACGCCGTTTCACAGGAGCTTAGCAGGTGAGGTCTTTATCATGCCAAAAGAGGTCCGCCCAAATCCAAGAGTATAATAATCTGAAAAAGACAGGAAAATGCAGATCGTGCGATGTAGTCGTTGCGTGTATGCGTTTCTAAAACATTGGGTAGATGTATCTCATGTAAATACATAAACATGTTTATCCAAAGTTGTGAGTGTTAAATCACATATATGGCATATTTGGCACCTCTACACCTCCTGAGTTTAAATAAAATAAAATGAAATAACCCCACTGATGGCTCTAAATCAAGCTACATATGACAAGGGAAGCCAGTGTCGTGAATGAAAATATAAATAAAAATAAGAAAACCATTATTTGTCACTGGTTATAAACTACAGCTATAATGACAGAAGCACTGAAACCCTCTTCCACGGACTCCTAAAAAATGACAACATCAAAGTGAAAAAATAAATAAATAAATAAATAAATATATAAAAAAATAAAAACAAATGATAGTAGTTTTGCACATATATATATATATATATATATATATATATATATATATATATATATATATATAAGTGCTTGCAAACAGAGATGCCTGCAACCCCATCTATCCATCTATAGGAGATCAAACTTGAGAATGATAGGTGGGCATATGTCTCTCCCCTGTAGTTAATACCAAAAGAAGTGTGTGTCAATAGACACAGCAAAGGCAGATATATATGGGGAAGACAAGCAGGACATCTCTTGTCCAACTGGACACAGATGGACACAGAATAGCCATGGTCGATCTAGTGATCCAGAAGAACAAAAAGGAGAACCCTATTGGGAAAACGTCAAAATGAAAAAAACTAGGTCATGGTTTTTGGGGAACAAAATGTAATTCTGTTTAAACGACCATCCAGATCAGCGAAGCCAGCATGAGCCTGTAAATCAGTGATATCTTTCTGTATTGAAGTGATCTCTGTTTGTAGAATGTCTGCTTCTTTCTTTTTGGATGAATCAAAATATTCATTAGTTTAAATGAACAAGTGTTTAGGGTCTCAGTCCATTCACTTTTAAACTGGTCATCATGTAATTCTGAAGTAGGGAATTTATTAATCCTTAGACCACGTGGAATTTGTGACATAGACACATATTCTGTCAAAAAGCTGATGTCCCAAAAAATTCTGATCTCTTTGGCCATTAGCTGTTCGAGTCTTCTGAACTGACGTATCAACATAACTCTGTCATTGTCAGTGGATTGTGACACATGTACCTGTGAGGTTTGTCTTAAAGGATTGTTAGACAGAGCTGTGAGAGTTCTGCTGTAGCATGCTTCAGCTGTAGACCCCGGAGGTGTGGTGTGATCCATAATCGTATAATAGGCATGTTCTCATCCAGTTTAAATGATAAAGAAAGGATAGCTGGTAAAGAAGTACTCTGGTGGAGATGAAATCCGAGCAGGTGGAAAAAACAAATGCACAAATCCAGAAATTCAGTAGTATAGAGAGATTCACCGCTCCAGGATGATCCACCCAAACTCCATTCCACAGCTGTTCCTATGGTTAGAGAACCAAGGTGCAGACACGGCACAAGCTGATGAAGATGCAAATTAAGGACTCTGAACGGCCGCACTCCAAGAAAAATTCAAAAGCCTTTATTGGTAAAATATGGAATCACACAAAAATAGGTCACAGCAAAGCAAGAAAATAGCTAATGCATTTCACACTACCAAGAGTGCTTACTCATAGCTAATGCACATGGAGAAATATGGCAAATAAATACATTTCATGATGTTACACACTTAGAGTTGATTGGTTAATTGGTTAATGAATAATTCAATTGATGGATGAACTGGCCATCTGACTCTGATCATCATCTCGCAACCTTAGACTTTGTGTTCCCTCTCTGAAGTTTGCACCTCGGTTTATTGGGCCTTTCCATATTCTTCGCAGGATTAACTCAGTGGCTTACGCATTAGACCTTCCTCCTAATATGCGTATCTCAAATGTATTTCATATCTCCTTATTAAAACCTTTGGTCTTCAACCGCTTTACTACCTCAGTGCCTCGTCCTCACCTTGTACAGGTTGAGAACCGTGAGGAGTATGAAGTACAGTCCATTGTTGACTCCCGTAGGTTCCTGGTGCATTGGAAAGGGTAAGGTCCGGAGGAACACTTTTGGGTCTCATTCCCTGTCCTCCTCCGTGATTTCCATAGAGGTTTTCCCCTCAAACCTGGTGGTTCTCTTAGGGGGAGGGGTCATTGAGGAGGGGGTACTGTCAGGGTTGGGCTCAGCCATTCCTTCTCTGAGCTGGCCGCTCAGCTGTCGGCTAATTGCCAGCTCCTATCTCTCGACAGTGACTCACATGTTGATGATATCCTGCTCGTCAGTCCTGCCTACTTAAGCCGTCCAGTCCAGATGATCTCTGCCTTCGCCTTGGTCACATCTCTAGAAACGCTCTCCTGTGTTCCTGTTAACCACTTCCCGACCGCCCTATGTAGATATACGTCGGCAGAATGGCACGTACAGGCAGAACCACGTACCTGTACGTGCCATTCTTCAGGCGCGTGGGGGGTCCGATCGGACCCCCCCGCCGGCGGGGACGGTCGGGATCGCTTCAGGAGCGATCCGGGATGAGGGGACGGCCAGTGGTTTCTGGCCACCCCCTCGCGATCGCTCCTGGCGAATCAGATGCTTCCTCTGTCTGTGTCAATCAAAACACAGGCAGAGGAAGTGATGTCACACTCGGTGCGCCGGTCTATGTGACCGGAACGCCGAGGAGTCAACACACACAGGTTAGTGCACCAACAGTACACTGACACCAGTACACATAGGCACACAAAACACCCCCCTGTCACCCCAGATCACCCCCAGATCACCCCCTCCCCCCCCCCCCCCCCCAGTCACAGTGTCACTAATTGCAGTGATCATTTATTTACTGATCACTGCATTTAGTGTCAGTGTGACTGTAATAACTGTCAGTGCAGTTAGTTTTTTAGTTTTAGGTCCAAGGTAGCCCCCCCCCCCCCCTAATAAAGGTTTAACCCCTTGATTGCCCCCCAGGTAACCCTTTCACCCCCTTTTGCCAGTGTCACTAAGCGATCGTTTTTCTGATCGCTGTATTAGTGTCACTGCTGTCGCTAGGTAACCATTTTTTTTTTTTTTAGGTAACCGCCATGTTTATATAGGTTCATAAATAGGTTTATAGGTCAGGTACCCCCATATTACAACCTAAATAAAGGTTTTAACCCCCTGATTGCCCCTAGAGTTAACCCTTTCACCAGTGATCACAGTATAACTGTCACTGGTGACGCTGGTTAGCCAGTTAGTTATTTCGTTATTTAGGTTCCCCGTCAGGTTTTTATATAGTGTCAGGTACCCCCATATATTACCTAATAAAGGTTTTAACCCCCTGATTGCCCCTAGTTAACCCTTTCACCCCCTTTTGCCAGTGTCACTAAGCGATCGTTTTTCTGATCGCTGCATTAGTGTCGCTAGGTAACCAGTTTTTTTTTAGGTTAACCGCCATGTTTATATAGGTTCATAAATAGGTTTATAGGTCAGGTACCCCCATATTACAACCTAAATAAAGGTTTTAGCCCCCTGATTGCCCCTAGTTAACCCTTTCACCCCCTTTTGCCAGTGTCACTAAGCGATCGTTTTTCTAATCGCTGCATAAGTGTCACTGGTGCCGCTAGGTAGCCAGTTTTTTTTTTAGGTAACCGCCAGGTTTATATAGGTTCATAAATAGGTTTATAGGTCAGGTACCCCCATATTACAACCTAAATAAAGGTTTTAACCCCCTGATTGCCCCTAGAGTTAACTCTTTCACCAGTGATCACAGTATAACTGTCACTGGTGACGCTGGTTAGCCAGTTAGTTATTTAGGTTCCCCGTCAGGTTTTTATATAGCGTCAGGTACCCCCATATAATACCTAATAAAGGTTTTAACCCCCTGATTGCCCCTAGTTAACCCTTTCACCAGTGATCACCGTATAACTGTTACGGGTGACGCTGGTTAGATAGTTTGTTTTTTATACTGTCAGGGCACCCGCCATTTATTACCCAATAACGGTTTAACCCCCTGATCGCCCGGCGGGTGATATCAATTAGGTTTTAGGGTCAAATAAGGTCTGCGTCGCCCCAGGTTAGTGCCAGCACCGCAAACACCCACGCACAAAGCATACACCTCCCTTAGTGGTACAGTATCTGAACAGATCAATATCTGATCTGATCAGATCTATACTAGCGTCCCAGCAGTTTAGGGTTCCAAAAAAACGCATTGTTAGCGGCATCAGCCCAGATACCTGCTAGCACCTGCGTTTTCCCCCCTCCGCCCAGCCCAGCCCAGCCCACCCAAGTGCAGTATTGATCGATCACTGTCATTTAGAAAACACTAAGCACACATAACTGCAGCGTTCGCAGAGTCAGGCCTGATCCCTGCGATCGCTAACAGTTTTTTTGTGGTAGCGTTTTGATTCAGTCGCTAACAGTCAGGAGCTTTTTTACCTGTAAATCTCAAAAAAATAAAAAAATAGTTGTCGTTTTATTGTTCTCTCTCTATTGTTGCTCTTTTTTTACTCCATTCTATTCTGCAATGTTTTATTATGTTTTATCATGCTTGCTTTTCAGGTATGTAATTTTGTTTACTGTGTTTTAGTGTTAACCATTTTTTTGTTTTCAGGTGCGCCATTCAGTTGCAGCGCAGATTTATTTATCTTGACAGCAACAGTGTTTGCTCCCACGATACATAAAGCCGCGACTCCAACACTGTAGGAGGTGATTTCACCACCACAGTTAAAAAAAAGAGCATATATGCCGAAGCATGGGGGCAGCAGGGGGGGGGAGCGATTGGCTCCTAATGCTGCGTACATACGGTCGAAATTCCGACGGAGCCTTGCCCCGTGGAAAAGTGCAACCGTGTGTACATGGCATAACTTTTGTGGGAGGATGCCCCCATGCTTCGGCATATATAAATGGTGCATGTATGCCCATCATTAGAAGTGGGTGGATGAAGGGAGGTATTCTAATGGTGGGCATACCCACCAATCAATCTCTTTTTTTCGTTCAGCCAAGAGGCTGCATGAAAAATAAAGATTACAATATATGTCCAGTATGTTGCTGGACTTTGAATGGTTATACCAGAATGATGCCTGCAGGTTTAGGTATCATCTTGGTATCATTCTTTTCAGCCAGTGATCGGCTTTCATGTAAAAGCAATTCTAGCGGGTAATTAGCCTCTAGACTGCTTTTACAAGCAGTGGGAGGGAATGTCCCCCCTCCCGGATATAAACCGCGCCATTGGGAAATTGGGAAAGCATTTTATCACACCGATCTTGGTGTGGTCAGATGCTTTGAGGGCAGAGGAAAGATCTAGGGTCTAACAGACCCCAATTTTTTCAAAAAAAGAGTACCTGTCACTGCCTATTGCTATCATAGGGGATATTTACATTCCGTGAGATAACAATAAAAATGATAAAAAGCTAAATAAAAAAAAAAAAAAAAAAAAAAAAAAAAAAAAGCACCCCTGCCCCCCCTTCTCTTGCGCAAAGGCGAACACAATCGTTGGTCTGGCGTCATACGTAAACAGCAATTGCACCATGCATGTGAGGTATCACCGCGAAGGTCAGATCGAGGGCAGTAATTTTAGCAGTAGACCTCCTCCGTGAATCTAATGTGGTATCATGTAAAGGCTTTTAAAGGCTTTTAAAAATGTATGTAGTTTGTCGCCACTGCGTGTTTGTGCGCAATTTCAAAGCATGTCCTGTTTGGTATCCATGTACTCGGCCTAAGATCATATTTTTTATTTCATCAAAAATTTGAGCAATGTAGTGTGTTTTAGTGCATTAAAATAAAAAAAAGTGTATTTTTTCCACAAAAAATGCGTTTGAAAAATCGCTGCGCAAATACTGTGTGGAAAAAAAAAATGCAACACCCACCATTTTAATCTGTAGGGCCTTTGCTTTAACAATATATATAGTGTTTGGGGGTTCAACGTAATTTTCTTGCAAAAAAAAAATATGTTTTCATGTAAACAAAAAGTGTCAGAAAAGGCTTTGTCTACAAGTGGTTAGAAGAGTGGGTGACGTGTGACATAGGCTTCTAAATGTTGTGCATAAAATGCCAGGACAGTTCAACCCCCCCCCCCCCCCCAAATGACCCCATTTTGGAAAGTAGACACCCCAAGCTATTTGCTGAGAGCAATGTTGAGCCCATTAATTTTTTTTTTTTTTTTTTGTCCCAAGAGATTGAATAATGAAAAAAAAATATATATATATATTTTTTTTACAAAAAGTTGTCACTAAATGATATATTGCTCAAACATGCCATGGGCATATGTGGAAATACACCCCAAAATACATTCTGTTGCTTCTCCTGAGTACGGGGATACCACATGTGTGGGACTTTTTGGGAGCCTAGCCGCGTACGTCACCCCAAAAACCAAGCACCGCCTTCAGGCTTTCTAAGGGTGTAATTTTTTTATTTCACTTCTCACTGCCAATCACAGTTTCGGAGGCCATGGAATGCCCAGATGGCATAAAACCCCCCAAAATGACCCCATTTTGGAAAGTAGACACCCCAAGCTATTTGCTGAGAGGTATGGTGAGTATTTTGCAGATCTCGCTTTTTGTCACAAAGTTTTGAAAATTGAAAAAAGAAAAAAAAAAATTTTTTTTTTTTACTTTCTTCATTTTCAAAAACAAATGAGAGCTGTAAAATACTCACCATGCCTCTCAGCAAATAGCTTGGGGTGTCTACTTTCCAAAATGGGGTCATTTGGGGGGGTTTTGTGCTATTTTGGCATTTTATGGCCTTCGAAACTGTGATAGGTAGTGAGGAGTGAAATCAAAAATTTGCACCCTTAGAAATCCTGAAGACGGTGCTTGGGTTTCGGGGCCCCGTACGCGGCTAGGCTCCCAAAAAGTCCCACATATGTGGTATCCCCATACTCAGGAGAAGCAGCAAAATGTATTTTGGGGTGCAATTCCACATATAACTATGGCATGTGTGAGCAATATATCATTTAGTGACAACTTTTTTTTATTTTTTTTTTATTTTTTATTTTTTGTCTTTATTCAATCACTTGGGACTAAAAAAAAAAATATTCAATGGGCTCAACATGCCTCTCAGCAAATAGCTTGGGGTGTCTACTTTCCAAAATGGGGTCATTTGGGGGGGTTTTGTGCTATTTTGGCATTTTATGGCCTTCGAAACTGTGATAGGTAGTGAGGAGTGAAATCAAAAATTTGCACCCTTAGAAATCCTGAAGGCGGTGCTTGGGTTTCGGGGCCCCGTACGCGGCTAGGCTCCCAAAAAGTCCCACACATGTGGTATCCCCATACTCAGGAGAAGCAGCTAAATGTATTTTGGGGTGCAATTCCACATATAACCATGGCATGTGTGAGCAATATATCATTTAGTGACAACTTTTTGAAAACATTTTTTTTTTTTTTTTTTTTTTGTCTTTATTCAATCACTTGGGACTAAAAAAAAAAATATTCAATGGGCTCAACATGCCTCTCAGCAAATAGCTTGGGGTGTCTACTTTCCAAAATGGGGTCATTTGGGGGGGTTTTGTACTTCCCTGCCATTTTAGCACCTCAAGAAATGAGATAGGCAGTCATAAATTAAAAGCGGTGTAAATTCCAGAAAATGTACTCTAGTTTGTAGACGCTATAACTTTTGCGCAAACCAATAAATATACGCTTATTGGCATTTTTTTTTTACTAAAGACATGTGGATAAATACATTTTGGCCCAAATGTTTGATTAAAATTGAGTTTATTGGATTTTTCTTATAACAAAAAGTAGAAAATATCTTTTTTTTTCAAAATTTGCAGTCTTTTTCCGTTTATAGCGCAAAAAATAAAAATCACAGAGGCAATCAAATACCATAGCTCTATTTGTGGGAAGAAAAGGACGCCAATTTCGTTTGGGTACAACATTGCATGACCGCGCAATTACCAGTTAAAGCAGTGCAGTGCGAAATTGAAAAAAGACCTCTGGTCCTTTGGCTGCCAAATGGGCTGAAGTGGTTAAAGACTTGCTTGGCTGACATTCCTCTGGCTCCAGATCCTGCTTGCTGTTCTACTACGCTGTTCTCTGGCTCCTTGACCTTTTGGCTTGTCTCACTAACGTTTACTCTGTTTAGCTTTTTTTTATTATTATTAAACAAGTGTGATTTGACTATACTTCTGTCTCAGTCTGATTCATGGTTTCTGACTCATCCCTGTCAGTAGAGGCTGCTGAGAGATCATGAGAAATAGTGGATGAAGACGCAGAATTGCGTCCCTTTTATGTGATTTTTTAGGTGCTCTTGCTAAGGGCTGAGTGGAGGGATGTTCAATGCCTTGTCAAGCACTTGGTACCCAAATGGCTGGTGTTTTTGCCACGCTTGATCTGCTTGAGGCAAAGTTTTCAAATCGCAAATGTGCGATTGGCTGCACATGTGCTAAAAAAAAGGCCCAGACAGCTGAGTTGTGGGAAGTTGACCGAGAGATAACAGCTCCACAATGTGATGGAATAGGGTGAATGCTCTCTACTCTTTCATGATTCATTCATGATGGCTGCCTCGTTGGGGTTGTGCCTCACCCTGACTTTCCTTCTCTGCTCTATCCTGAATCCAAGTCGCATCAGTGGCCTCATCATCATTATCAATGGAGCCAACTTGGCAATACGCTGTGGCTGTGGGAACATGACTGCCAATTTTTTGTTTACCAGTGTTCTCCCCTCTCTGTAGGCTCATGTTCCTACCTTCCTCATCCTCAGAACCAACATTAGAATCAAGTAATGCCTGTTCATTGTCAAGGCACAAGTGGCTGACACTTTGTTGAAGTAATTCAGCTGACTCCTCCATGCATGATGCTGGGGCTATGGCAGGAGTAGCTGTAGACAATGAGGCAGAATAAGATGCTCTGGCAGATGCGGTGGACTGTGCACTAGTCTCTGCTTGGGTGACAGAGGAGGATGAGGATAATTTAGTAAGCCATTCCACCACCTCCTATGCGGGCAACATCACTAAACAGAGGAAATGGTGCCCTGCCTGAGGACAGACCATGTCCACCTTTGCCTGTGGATGCTGTTGGCCCCCTCACAGTGCCATGGGAATGTCTGCTTCTCCGTGTTGGCCTCCCAGACATGATGGGGGGCTTATTACCAAAATGTAGTAGAGAAGGGGAAATGTGTACGTGGATGCACTTTAAACAATGGAAAGTGATGTTTGGTGCATTTAAATTGAGTAGTCACTACACAGACACACTCCACTGACAATTCAATATACTGCAGTATATCACCAATGCACTTCAAAATACTGCCATAAAAGTGCACAAAGGCAATTCATTATAGTGCAGTCAAACTGCAATAACATAGGGGCATGGCCGGCCGCAGAGCAAGATGGCCGTTTAACCCACCAGCCACGCTCAGCCTCGGGACACTCTGCAACAATCCACTCTTCACAACAGCTCTGGTTGACACTGGGGAGAGCTGGTTCATGCGGCACCTAGACGGTATGTCCAGAAAGAAAAACAACTCTGCTCACACGCGGCGCCGTCTCACAGACTTTTCCTTAAAAAACTGCCATGCAGAGCCGTCAAGGTGGCGCCAGAGCGGCGCCTCCTCCTCCCTCCATGCCAGCAGCTGAGCACATGCAGGAGAACAGGCAAGACTCCACGAGCAGCCCATAAGATATGGACAGTGCAGAGCCCACTCCAGCTCCTCACCATGGCTCTTCCACAGACAGAGGTATGTGGGAAGCACAGTCACCAGTGCTTTCTTCCACAAAAGCTCCCCTTTACAAGAAACAACACTGGGATGCTCCTGGAGAAGCACAGGACCAGGAAAGTGACCATGAATGACTGTCTGCACACCCAGCTAGTGATCAGCGTGCTTCAGAACAAACACTGAAGCATATGCTCTTACCTTGCAGAGAGACCTCCACAATCAGCTCCGCTCCTCTATTTCCTCTCTACATTTCAAAATAGAGCAAGTGGAGGAACACACTGATATTCTTGAAAGGAAGGCCACAGATCCTGCCACTATCTATCATGAGGTCACTGAGGCCTATCATCAACACTCTGAGGAAATTAGCTTCCTACAAGCCAAAGTGGCAGATCTTGAGGATCATTCCAGAAGAAACAATATAAAATTCAGGGGTATCCCAGAAACCGTAAAAACCTTCAGATCTGATTCACTATCTACAACAACTGTTACTCAAGCTTCTCCCCAACTCTCTCAAGTTGATATTGCCATAGATCTTGCCCACAGAATTGTTAAATCTAACCACCTTCCAGCCTCTGTCCCATGAGATGTCCTGTTGCGCATCCATTTTTTCCAAGTGAAAGAAAAAATTATAGCAGTAGCTCGCTCCAACACCTAGATATCCCTACTCTTTTGTTGCTCTTTACACAGATATATCTGTTGCTACCGTGCAGAAATGAAGGTAGTTTGCCTAAGTCACCGCAGTGCTCCGAGAGAAAAATATCATATACAAGTGGGGTTTCCCCACCAAACTGGTGGTGACCTTCCAAAATCAAGCAACAAATATCTTTACACCAAAGGAGGGCATCAAAAGGCTGTTGACTTGGGGTTTTATCTTTTCACCTCCACCTAACCCTGACCGGCATCATCCACAAACTGGTGGCCAAGGTAACTCTAATGCGCCATACACACGGTCGGAAATTCCAATGACCATATCCGTCGGATCATTTCCGTCGGATTTTGTCCCAAGCTGGTGTTGCGTACACACGGTCGGACAACGTTGTCGGAATTTCCGGTCTTCAAGAACGCCGTGACTTAAGCCGTGTACGACGGGACTAGAAAAGGGAAGTTCAGCACCACGTCCGGCACCCTTTGGGCTCCTTCTGCTGATTTTGTTTATCGCGCGTTAGTAGAAGTTTGGTTACATGCGATTCGCGCTTTTCAGACTTGTGCTTCAGATCGTTACTGCTCTTCAGTTTGTGCTTGTCGGTGCGTATCTGTTTATCAGTGCGTGTAGTCAGTTTGCATTTGTTGGTCATTGCGGCCTATATCTTGATATCTTCTTGATATAGGATGCTTTGCTTTTCACTGCTTATTGTCTGCTTGTTTCTGGTATTCATTTAGTTCTTTCAGGCCTTGCTGTTTATCGGTGGTTTCTATTAGTCCGTTCTGACCAGCCGACCGTTTGGAAGCCATGTTTCGTGTATGTACTCGTCGTAGAGTTCGTGCTGTGCAGGGGCTTGGTGTTTTGCTTTTGGCTTTGACCCAAGCCCAGTCCATGAACAGGGCGAGGAGGAGTTCATGGATCAAGAATTGGTTGCTCCAGCGTGACCAATTCTCGCACATGGCTTTGCTTCGTGAGATCCGGGAGAATAATCCTGATGATTTCAGGAACTTTCTCAGGATGACGGACCCCGTTTTTCACTGTCTGTTGGCTTTGCTTACCCCTTTTATCAGCAGGCAGGATACCTGCATGAGGCAAGCCATCACTCCGGAGCAGAGGCTAGTTGCCACATTGAGGTACTTGGTGACAGGGAGAAGCCTTCAGGACCTGAAGTTCTCCACAGGTATCTCCCCCCAGGCTCTGGGTATCATTATTCCAGAGACCTGTTCTGCCATTATCCAGGTCCTGCAGGAGGACTATATTAAGGTAAGATTTCTAATTTACTATTCCATTCTATGTATTTACTGTTTGCTAATGTCTTGTATTTCTTTCCTCATTCCCTAATTACCAGGATTGCAATATGCTGTAATATGCTGTAATATGCTGTGCCCCTTTGTCCTCATGCATGCTGGAACCTTGGAATTTTTTTTTTTTTTAGTCCTTAATGCATTTTTGCCTTCACTTACATCCCCAGCATGCTCTTCTGGGCCCATATACACCTATTGCCTAGTCACTTAGCAATGTATTTTGTCTGCTCCATAGTATTGGTTTCCCCTAAACACCCCCTAAAATATCCACAAATGTTTTCTGTGTGTTTAACTTCATGCAGAGTCCCCGTTTTTTTATTTTTTTTTTTTTGGTGGTCCAAACTCATTAGGAACCCCCCTCCCCAACTGCTAGGTCAGCTGATACCAATCCTCTATCTGCTGACTTTGCCAAACTCAATACACACTATACCTACCTCTTTAGTGGTCAGATTTATGGATGAATTCAGCAAAGCATGTAGTGCAAGGGCCTGCCTCAATACTTTCAACTGCTAAATGTTTTTTTTTTTTTTTTCTCCTACTATTAGCTTGATAGGTAAGAGCAGAATGTCAAAATGTGCTTCTGTGCCATTTATGCATTTTTCTTTTTTATTTGGGATTAGGACACTTCTTACCTGTCGGGTGGGCTGCCAATAGTGTTAAGTAAGGAGGGTCTGGCCAAACTATCACACATTATTTAGGCATTCACCTCTCAATGAAGTGGAGAGGGTTACCTGTCCAATGCATCCCCCTCCCTATTTTTTGGCAATGGCCCATCAGAAGTGGGGGGGGGGGGGGGTGAGTAATCTGCTAAGGGGACCTTATACTTTGGTTTGTAAATACTTTTTATCCAAAATGTTATTCTGATCTTGTTCCAAAATGTTTGTGTATAATCTGCTTGCAATGTTTATGTGCAAAATTACTATTTTTTTTTTTTCATTTTTGACTCCACAGTTTCCTTCAATGCCACAGGAATGGCAGACTGTGGCCTCCCACTTTGCCAGCCGTTGGGACTTTCCTAACAGTGGAGGTGCAATTGATGGGAAACACGTCTGCATCGTCCCACCCCCTCCAAATCGGTGTCATACTATTACATCTATAAGGGGTTTAATAGTATTGTGATGTTGGCGGTGGTGTCGGCGACATATGAGTTTCTCTATGTGGATGTGGGGAAGAATGGCCAGATGTCGGATGGTGGAGCCATTGTGCAGACGGAGTTCTACTAGCATCTCCAGAGTGGCAGTCTGGGCTTGCCACCTCCAGAGGAGAATGCGGAAGGACTCATAGTTTCATAGTTTCATAGTTAGTAAGGTTGAATAAAGACATCAGTCCATCCAGTTCAACCTGAGCGAGTGTCTACAATTGTCCCCATCCCTGTACATTGCACACTCACATCAGTCCCTACCCTCAAGGAGCCCACAATCAAAGGTCCCCATTCATATACTAGGGCCAATTTTTGGACAGAAGCCAATTAACCTACCTGCATGTCTTTGGATTGTGGGAGGAAACCGGAGTACCCGGAGGAAACCCACGCAGGCACAGGGAGAACATGCAAACTCCAGGCAGGAAGTGTCGTGATTGGGATTCGAACCAGCGACCCTTCTTACTGCTAGGTGAGAGTGCTAACCACTACACCACTGTGCCGCCCACTCCCCTTCGTCTTTGTCGCGGATGAAGCATTTGCCTTGTCAAGCCATCTGATGCAGCCTTTCCAGATGAGGACCCTCATCCCGGACCAGAGGGTCTTTAATTTCCAGCTGTCCAGAGCCTGAAGGGTGGTAGAGACCGCTTTTGGGATCATGGCCAGCCGCTGACGCCTATTTTTGACACCCATATAAACTGAATCACATTGTGCTTTCCTGCTGCATTTTGCACAATTTAAAAAAAAAAAAACATTCAACAAACTATGTTGTGTCTGTTGGCCCTGATGCCGACGTCCCACAAAATGCCAACCTGACGGCTCTTGAAGCTTCACGTCCTGGCTTGCGCCCCCTAAACGCCCGCAAAGTCAGAGAGAGATATATGGAGTACTTTGTGGGTAGGGGGGCCATTGATATGCTAGACAATGGGTGAGAGGCATTTTTTTATAAATTTATTTTGGAAACTGAAATAAGATTTGTTTTCATTTACTGCTTGAGTTTGTTGTAGGTGTCTTCTTGCTTATTTTATGGTTTATTTTTGGGCCTTTAGCTTCAACAGTGTAAACGCACTTTCTGGGCGAGATGAGGTTACAGTCTCTTCTTCCTAAAAATAATCTTCTCATGTTGTGGGTCTGATACATACAGCTAGTTTTTCTACTTAAGGTATGTAGAGCATTTACTGACCCAAAAAATACTCCTTTTCAGCACCATGACAGAAATGTGTGGATTCCTGAAAATTGGGTGATAGGTGTTTTTTTAAAAAGCACTGTGGGTGTAATCTCCAAAGACAAATCCACTATATACTACAAGTGCACTGCAAAAGTGCACCTGAAACTGCACTTGGAGTGCAAAGTGGATTTGACTTTAGTAAATAACACCCATTGTCACCAAAAACAACAACTTTTTACGCAAATAATGCTTTTGGGGTTTGGAATAAGGAAGCCACACATTGTTGATACGGTCAAATTTTACTTCAAGCACATTCACATGTGCCTTTCAAAAAGGCTTTTCCAAAAAAAAAAAACATATTTGGTGTTTATAACATTCTTTACTAACATTAATATAACTTGGCGCTTTTGTGTAAACAGGCATGTATCAAAGCAGAACATATATAACACAGGAACTTACAAAGTTTAACTTGGAAAAGTGAAGACAAGATCAGACATGAGTATGTCCAAACTGTGTTGATCTTGCCTTCATCACATGGGGTGTCAACCCTGGAAAAGCCAAATTTAGAAGATGTACACAATTTGGGGATCAAACTGGGCATTTTCTTCACGAACCCATGCCTATAATGTCAAAATGTGCAATCTCCCATCATGGGGATCAATGTACGTGTTTTGGGGGTGCAACCCCTTCACCTCAGCCACTTTAGTAGCTAGTAAGGGGTTGCACCCACAAAACATGGTCATTGATCCACCATGATGGGAGATAGCACATGTTGACACACTGTGTGTATCTTCCAAATTTTGCTATTTTTCTTACGTAAAAATTGTGGTTTTTAAAACCCAAAAATGTCTGGTAGCTACTTTGTGGTGTTTCATATTTTCCCTAAAACATCAATGATGTTCTTCATTTTTTGTTGAACATCATTGATGTTTTTCTTGATATCATCTAGATCCCGATTGCACACCATTATCTCCCCGATGAGGACGTGCGCACTTTCACTGGTAAAATGCGATTCTTCTTCCACAACATCCACATCACCTAAAAAACAAAAAAAAACAAAAACAACAAACAACATGTATTATAAATATGCAGGCATACATTGATTAGCTTACCTGAAGCTGTGGTCTCCGACACTCACCTGTTGTGGTGACAATTTCTCCAACTTCAACAATCTCTCCATCCTCCTCCTCCTCCTCTGCTTCTAGTGTTGGTAATTCCCCTTCTTTGGGAGTTGTGGGGTCTCAGGTGTCCTCAGACGTCCCGAGTCTTCTCTCCCCTATGAGAATGTACAAAAGGAATACTTAGCACACCAATCTTTGAGGGCAGAAATAGGAATCTGAAACATTGCTTGGAAGTGTCGTACAATTGTGTTTTTTGGCCAAGTTCCAAGCCAAAAATCATTCATTTTGACACTTTGTAAAGCTGGAATACTTATTACCTGTTTGGTGCAAGTTTGGCAGATGGAGACACCCCTATAGTATCCACTGGAGCACACGTGTTTTTGGTGGCCAAGTTCCAAGCCAAAAATCATTAATTTTGACACTTTGTAAAGCTGGAATACTTATTATTCACTGTTTGGTGCAAGTTTGGCAGATGGAGACACCCCTATAGTATCCACTGGAGCACACGTGTGGGACACCCTAATAAAAAGGGTGTTCTGGTGTCCCCACCTCCCATCACACACACAGAGCTATATTTTCTTCCCAGAAGCACCTATAGGACTTGAAGTGTGTTAGTCCCATAGCTATATTTTGTTCCCAGAGGCACCTATAGGACTTGAAGTGTGTTAGTCCCATTACACACACAGAGCTATTTTCTTCCCAGAAGCACCTTTGTGTGTTAGTCCCATTACACACACAGAGCTATAATAAAAAGAAGTGTGTTAGTCCCTACACACACAGAGCTATATTATTGTCCCAGAAGCACCTATAGGACTTGAAGTGTGTTAGTCCTATCACACACACAGAGCTATATTTTGTTCCCAGAAGAACCTATAGGACTTGAAGTGTGTTAGTCCCAGAGCTATATTTGTTCCCAAGAAATAGGACTAAGTGTGTTAGTCCCATTACACACACAGAGCTAATTTTCTTCCCAGAAGCACCTATAGGACTTGAAGTGTGTTAGTCCCATTACACACACAGAGCTATATTTTGTTCCCAGAAGCACCTATAGGACTTGAAGTGTGGCCCATCACACACACAGAGCTATATTTTCTTCCCAGAAGCACCTATAGGACTTGAAGTGTGTTGTCCCATCACACACACAGAGCTATATTTTCTTCCCAGAAGCACCTATAGGACTTGAAGTGTGTTAGTCCCATCACACACACAGAGCTATATTTTTGAAGAGGCACCTATAGACTTGAAGTGTGTTAGTTTTTAGGACATAGGTTTCAATCTGAAACATTGCTTGGAAGTGCCATCAATGAGTACAATTGCTGCAGCGACTGCACCACAACGCAGCATGCTCAAGAGTCCAGATGTGTAAACAGCTACTGAGTGTCCTCTCCTTTACACTGAATCAACTTTGCATTTCATTCTATTACAAACCCCTATAGACAACAAACTTCCTTTGACTAGAAACAGGCCTGAAGAAATGTAGGTAACTCCAACTTCACCAAACATCGTATTATAAGTGGGCGAACGATCGAGGTTTATTGCGATCGATTGAACACACGAACATGAAAGTGGCCATTTTCAACTGTCCAACATTACAAAACAAAGCACATGGAGCAGTATGCAAACAAGAAAAATAATATGAACACACGACAACTACTTACTTTTTTGAAGAACTCGCTTGATCTTTCTGTACTGATCGTGCTCCCTCAGTTTCAGGTCTGACCAGCGTTTCCTCAGTTGATCCTTGGATCGTCGTAACCCAAAATTTTTCTGCAGACTCTTCACAACTTTCAGGGCCAGATTAAGAACATCATGGGCCTGGTGCTGAGGAATTTGGTGGGGCCTTTTATAAACAATAAATAAATAAATAAAAATGCAAACAATTTTTTGTTATAACAAATTAAATTAAAGAGAGAGAGGGAGGATGAGAGAGAGAGAGAGAGAGAGAGAAAGGGGATGAAAGAGGTGTTAGGGGTAAGGGAAGGAGGATGAGAGAGAAAGGGGGGATGAGAGAAAGAGGATGCACATGAGCATGCGTGGGAATAACATCAACGCAGCCAAGGGAAGTGACCGAAGGCACAGAACCCAGAAGGAAGACCGGGTGAAGATGGAAGCGCCCGGGCCCTGCCGGATTGATCACAGCACAGCACTGGAGGGCTCAGTCTGACAATTTAAGTGTACCCTAATGTACTAATATGATGTGCATACTTGTATATTATGGCATAACCTACCTAAGGGCCTCTAAAAAATAGTAATGTTAGAAAAGTTTACTACCGCTTTAATATCATTGGAACCCAGGAGCCTCTCCTGGGGCCTCCTACTGTTGCCAACATTTAAAAAATATTTTCAAGGACACTTTTTTACAAGTGCTATATTTAGAGTAGCTGACATCCCCTACGTTCATCTATACATCACAATAGTAATTACAAAATTAAATAAGTACTAATAATGGGGCAGAACAAATATGAGGACTGAGATTTCCTTTAGTTGAACTAACAAAAGTGTGCCCATTATAGAGCTGGTAACATTGGGGAGGAGAATGGATGGTATGAAAGTGGAAAGTATGTGCAGGTGAGGGAGAGGAATGTGGAGGGTCTAACAGCGGGCACTATGTACATGAGAGGAGTGCGGAGGGTATGACAGAAGGCACTATGTACAGGAGAGGAGTGTGAAGAGTATGACCGTGGGCAGTATGCACAGCAGAGGAGTGTGGAGGGTATGACAGTGAGCAGTATGTACAGGAGAGGAGTGTAGCGGGTATGACAGTGGGCACTATGTACAGTAGAGGAGTGTGAAGGGTATGACAGTGGGCAGTATGCACAGCAGAGGAGTGTAGAGGGTATGACCATGGGCACTATGTATAAGAGTAGAGTGTGGAGGGTATGACAGTAAGCAGTAATTACAGGAGAGGAGTGTGGAGGCTATGACGGTGGGCACTATGTATAGGAGAGGAGTGTGGAGGGTATGACAGTGAGCAGTATGTACAGGAGAG
The DNA here is from genome assembly GCA_028564925.1 of Lithobates sylvaticus. Classification (NCBI taxonomy): domain Eukaryota; kingdom Metazoa; phylum Chordata; class Amphibia; order Anura; family Ranidae; genus Lithobates; species Lithobates sylvaticus. Next base: position 302,895,070 of record CM053030.1, on the reverse strand, counting down.
GAGTGTGGATGGTATGACAGTGGGCACTATGTACAGGAGAGAAGTGTATGACAGTGGGCACTATGTACAGGAGAGGAGTGTGTAGGATATGACAGCGGGCGCTATGTATAGAAGAGAAGTGTGGAGGGTATGACAGTGAGCAGTATGTACAGGAGAGAAGTGTGGAGAGTATGATAGTGGACACTAGGTATAGGAGAGGAGGATGAAGGAATCTGGGAAGGAAAAATTAAAAGGTTTGTGGAAGGATGTTTAGGGACTGCGTAGTGGTTAAGTGGGCCATACATGGATTGAAATTACACCAATTAAGCAGAGACCAGCCATAGTCCATCTATGTATGGGCTACCTGGTTTTACACAAGTCAACCTATTAACCGACTTGAGTACAACCAGCCTGTCAGGTTTTCCCCAAAACAGTCAGTGCTGCCAGCTATAGTTAGCAACACTGATCATTGTATTCACTGGTAGAACATAATAACACTGCAGGAGTGATTCCCCCATCCACAGGTCAGCAGGTGAGAGGGTGTGTGGGGACAGGATGGGGAGAGATACTAGTCAGTGGCTGGGTAGGCACTAGCTAGTATCAGGGCCAGATACACACAGGTTACATATGCCACGATCGTTAGAGCGAGAACAATAAGGCTACTTGCACACTGAGGCACTGGGCGTGCTGGCGGTAAAGCGGTGCTATATTTAGTGGCGCTTTACCGTCGTTTTAGCGGCGCTTTTCAGCCGCTAGGGGGGCAGTTTTACCCCCAGCCAAAAAAGGGTTAAAACCCCCCTCAAAGCGCCGCTGCAGCGGCGCTTTGCAGGCGGGTTTGGAGCGCTGCCTCATTGTTTTCAATGGGAAGGGGCACTTTAGAAGCGGTAAATACACCACTCCTACAGCGCTCCAACCATGCGGTTTGCAGGACATTTTTCAGTGTCCTGCAAGCGTGAAAGCCCTCGGGCTTTCACACTGGAGAGACAGCAGCGGCTGTTTGAAGGTGCTTTGCAGGCGCTATTTTTAGAACTTTAGCGCCTGCAAAGCGCCTCAGTGTGAAAGGGGCCTAATTCTAGTCTTAGACCTCCTCTGTAACTCTAAACATGTAACCTGTAAAAAAATTTAAAGCATCGCTTGGTACACAAAAAAAATCGTGCTAACTTTAGTGTTTTTTTTTATGAATGAAACAGTTTCTTTCAAAAAAAAAAACGTTTGAAAAATTGCTGTGCAAATATCGTGTAACATAAAAAGTTGCAAAGAACACCATCTTATTCCATGGGGTGTCTGCTAAAACAACATTTATAATGCTTGAGTAATTTTCTATAAAAAAAAAAATATGATTTTTACATGTAGGAGAGAAGTGTGGCCTGGGTGGCAAGGGGTTAATTATCATAAGTAATATACAAATAAGTATTATAAGCACTGTGAGTTCATCCTCTCAGTCTGCTGCAGAGTGTTCCAGCTTGTATTTAAACTGGCCGCTCTGTATGTAGCTTCTGACCGACTGCGCAAGCAGCCCCATATCTCCGGAACAATAGATGATAGCAGCCCAGCCCCATATTTTAACCAGTGCTGGAGTAGGTCTTTAGCTACCTACTCCCCTGATCGCTGAGCTACAACCCTCGAAGTCGATCTTTTTTTAATTTTTTTTTTTTTTTAATTTTTTTTTTTGGGGGGGGGCAAATGGGCCTATCTTGAGAAAGGGGCCTGGAGCTACAGCTCCAATAGCCCCTATGTTAATCCGGCCCTGACAACTTTAGCCATCATCTTGGCCTTCCTGACATTTGGGTTGGGGTAAGGCCCATACTTCCCATCATAGTCGCCCCTCTTCAATATGTCCACCATCTCCAACATTTCTCCAAAATACATATTTGAGGCCTTAAATCGGGACGTTTCTGGCTCTGGGCTCTCCTTGTCCTCCTCCTTGTTGCTGGAATAGTAAGTGCGCAACTGCTGTGTCTCCGCCATGTGCTCTCCCCACTGCGCCGTAAAGAGAAGGGGCGGGGAATAGACGCAAAAGATCGTCAGGGGCGGGCGGAGTTTCACGCATGCGCACTGTACATAAAACTTCACACACTTGTGTCGTATGGACGATCTGTGAGCAGAAGGAGAAAGCTGAAGCGACGATCGTTATAACAAAGGTACAATTTGACCTTGGTACATCACTAGCCTAGACTGCTTCTACATTGAGGCTTATTTTGGGAGAAGATTAGGAGAGTTTAGCCTGACATTATTTTGTGTTTGTCTGGTGTTGTGTCTTGCAGAGAATATGGAGGGGTTTAATGACTACAGCTTCCTCCCCCTGTTCTTTGACAAGTTCAGGGAGATGTCCTGTTTGTGGCAAGCCAAGCATCCCCATTACAGCAACAAAATAAAGAGGCTGGCAGCGATGGAGAAACTGCTGGAGTTTGTAAAGCCGGTGATTCCCGCGGCAGACATCCCCAAGTTAAAAGTGAAAATTGGTGGCCTGAGGAGTACGTATTTCAGGGAGTGCAATAAGGTCCTGACGTCCCAGAGATCTGGAGCTGCAGCAGATAAAGTTTATGTCCCCAAGCTGTGGTACTACGAGAGGCTCCATTTTCCCACAGACCAGACTGAGGTCAGGGAATCACTCTCGACTCTTCCTTCCACGCTTCCTTCTACGCATTCCACCCCTGCTGAGGCTTCCGATGCCCAACTTGGGCCTTCCAGTCAGGAAGATGAACCAAAAACTCAAACTATGTCCCTTTTTTATACACAGGAAGACCTCAGCCAGAGGGAGGGCATGGAATGCGGCAGCCAGAAGGTGGCTGTGGAATGTGACAGCCAGGAGGAGGCAGAGGTAAGTGGCAGCCAAGATAGTTACATAGTTACATAGTTAGTTAGGTTGAAAAAAAACACAAGTCCATCCAGTTCAACCACAAATAAAAATAAATAAATAAATAAATAAATAAAAATATAAATCATACAATCCCATATACCCCATTCTATACCCACAGTTGATCCAGAGGAAGGCAAAAAAAAAAACAGCAGAGCATGCTCCAATTTGCTAAAGCAGGGGAAAAAATTCCTTCCTGATCCCCAGAGAGGCAATCGGATTTTCCCAGGATCAACTTTACCTATAAGGCTACTTTTACACTGGAGCGGTGGGGGCGCTGGCGGTATTTAGCGCCGCTTTACCGGCGTTTTTAGCAGCGCATTTCGGCCGCTAGCGGGGTGGTTTTACCCCCCGCGAGCGGCCGAAAAAGGGTCAATACCGTCCGCAAACCGCCGCTGCAGCGGCGTTTAGCGGGCGGGTTCGGAGCGCTGCCCCATTGTTTCCAATGGGAACGGGCGCTATAGGAGCGGCAAATATAGCGCTCCTATAGCGAGCCAAAGATGCAGCTTGCAGGACTTTTTCCAGCGTCCTGCAAGCGCACCGCTTCAGTGTGAAAGCCCGAGAAGACACAGCAACAGCTGTTTCGGGTCGGTTTGCAGGCGCTATTTTTATCGCAATAGCGCCTGCAAACCGCCCCAGTGTGAAAGGGGCTTTAATGTTAGTACCCAGTTATATTATGTACGCTTAGGAAAGTATCCAGGTCTTTCATAAAGCAATCTACTGAGCTGGCCAGAACCACCTTTGCAGGGAGTCTATTCCACATTTTCACAGCTCTTACTGTGAAGAAACCTTTCCGTATTTGGAGATGAAATCTCTTTTCCTCTAGACGTAAAGAGTGCCCCCTTGTCCTCTTTGTTGACTGTAAAGTGAATAACTCAACACCAAGCTCACTATACTATACCCCTTATATATTTATACATGTTGACCATATCCCCCCTTAATCTCCTCTTATCAAGGGTGAATAAATTCAGTTCCTCTAATCTTTCCTCATAGCTGAGCTCCTCCATGCCTCTTATCAGTTTGGTTGCCCTTCTCTGCACTTTCTCCAGTTCCCCAATATCCTTTTTGAGAACTGGTGCCCAAAACTGAACTGCATATTCCAGATGAGGTCTTACTAATGATTTGAACAGGGGCAAAATTATATCTCTCTCTCTGGAGTCCATACCTCTCTTAATACAAGAAAGGATTTTGCTGGCTTTGGAAACCGCAGCTTGGCATTGCATGCTATTATTGAGCTTATGATCTACCAAAACCCCCAGATCCTTCTCCACTACGGATCCCCCCAGTTGTACTCCCCCCTAGCATGTATGATGCATGCATATTCTTAGCCCCCAAGTGCATAACTTTACATTTATCAACATTAAACCTCATCTGCCACATAGTCGCCCAATTAGACCGAGCATTGAGGTCGGCTTGTAAATTGGAGACCTCCTGTAAGGACGTTATTCCACTGCATAGCTTGGTGTCATCTGCAAAGACAGAAATGTTACTTTTGATCCCAGACCCAATATCATTTATAAAGATATTAAAAAGTAAGGGTCCCAGCACTGAACCTTGGGGTACACCACTGATAACCTTAGACCATTCAGAGTAAGAATCATTAACCACTACTCTCTGAATTCTGTCTTTTAGCCAGTTTTCTATCCATTTACAAACCGATATTTCCAAACCTGTAGACCTTACCTTACACATGAGCCGTGTGTGGGGAACTGTATCGAACGCTTTTGCAAAATCCAAGTATACCACGTCCACCGCCACCCCTCTGTCCAAGGTTTTACTTACCACCTCATAAAAAGAAATGAGGTTTGTCTGACAACTTCTGTCTTTCATGAATCCATGCTGTCTGTTGCTTAAAATATTTTTTTCCTGCAAGAACTTGTCTATGTGGTCTTTTATTAATCTCTCCAGTATCTTCCCAACTATAGAAGTTAAACTAACAGGTCTATTGTTACTTGGTAAAGACTTTGTTCCCTTTTTAAATATAGGCACCACGTTCGCCCTGCGCCAATCCAGTGGTACTATTCCTGTCATTAACGAGTCCCTAAAAATTAGATACAATGGCTTTGAAATTACAGAGCTAAATTCTTTTAGGATCCGTGGGTGGATACCATCAGGTCCATGTGCTTTATCCACCTTTATTCTGTCCAAATATTTTTGGATCATATCACTTTTGAGCCATTGTGGATTTGGGGCTTTGTCACTACCACCCCCATTATGGACATGAGCTCCCCCGTGCTCCTTTGTATACAAAGAGCTGAAGAAAGTATTTAATAAATTAGCCTTCTCTTTGTCCCCAGTCACCCACTCTAGATTATTTTGTAAAGGGCCTACATGCTCAGACTTGACCTTTTTACTATTAATATATTTGAAGAATTTTTTGGGGGTTTGTCCTACTATCTTTTGCAATCTGTCTTTCGTTTTGAATTTTTGCATCCTTGATTTCCTTTTTACATATTCTGTTATATTCTTTGTAACATTTAAATGACACTAGTGATCCTTCATTTTTATATTTTTTTAAAAGCTCTTTTCTTATAGTTTATAGCTTTTTTAACTTTGGCCGTGAGCCACATAGGTTTTATTTTTAGCCTTTTAAATTTATTGCCCATGGGAATATACTTTGCAGTGAGTTCACAAACAGTCTTTTTGAAGAATCCCCATTTCTGTTCTGCGCCCATTGTTGCCAATATTCTCTCCCAGTCTAAGTTCTGGAGAGCAGCCCTCATCCTTGGAAAATTTGCTCTCTTGAAATTAAGTGTTTTTATCTTTCCCGTATGTGATTTTTGCTTACAGCTAATATCAAATGAAATCATGTTATGGTCACTGCTACCCAGATGTTCCTTTATCTGAACATTAGTAATATGCTCTGCATGGTTTGAGATTACCAGATCCAGCAGAGCATCATTCCTGGTTGGGGCCTCAATAAACTGGACCATAAAATTGTCCTGTAATAGGTTTATACATTTTTGTCCTTTAACTGTCCCAGCAGTGCCATTATTCCAGTCAATTTCTGGGTAGTTAAAATCCCCCATTATTATCACTGTCCAAGCCCTTGCAGCCCTTTCCATCTGTGCAAGGAGCTGAGTATCCACCTCCTCATTAACATTGGGTGGTCTATAACAAACTCCAATGATTAACTTTGAACTACGCACATCTGTATGCAGTTCCACCCATAATGCTTCAGACTCATCACACTCTCCATCCCCCAGGTCCTCTTTCACACTCGCTTTGAGATCACTTCTCACATACAGACAGACCCCTCCACCTTTCCTTTTAACTCTGTCTTTCCGAAAGAGTGCAAAGCCAGGAATATTTATAGCCCAGTCATGTGAGGACTGCAGCCAAGTTTCAGCAATACCGATTACATCATAGCTCTTCTGATGCACCAGAGCTTCAAACTCACCTATTTTGCTTGGCAGACTTCTGGCATTGGTGAACAAACACTTTAATGCATTACTATATTTTGACCAGTCACATACTCTTGGGTGTTCCGAGATTGCAACTAGGACTTGCTACTATACTTACCTTGGGTTTATGTGCTTTGGTTACCCTACCACTAATGCCCCTAATATTACCCTCTGGAATATGTTCCACGCTGACTATTCCTATCTCTGGACCCTGTGGGAAGGCCTAGGAGCCTGACTCAATCCCAAGTCCCTCCCCTCCGCCTTCCATACAAAAGGGCCAGAAAGGGGAGGGATGTGGGGGAGTCAGCGCTCCAGCTGATTGGGGAGGCTTCGGCGGCACTAAAGGCCACCCCACATATGAAGAGGCCTTTGCCGCCTTGGCTGCCACAAAACTTACCCGGATGGAGGAGGGGCAACGCTTCATGTGTGAGGAGGTCATTATCAAAATACTAAATAAGGGTTTTTTGGGCCAAATGACCCAAAGTACACATGTGTGCGATATGGACCATGCTCCTCCTCCTCCTCCTTCTGCCACACCTCCAGCACCACAGCCACAGCCTAGAAGGAAGCGTGGAAGGAAGACCTGAGAGTGATGACCTGGGTTCAGTCTGGTCTGACAGAAGATGCAGCCTCTCGTATGACCACAGCCTGGGGACATATATGTCATCTGCTGCAGTTCCAGATCTCTTGGACTTCTGGACCAGATTGAACTCCCTTAAGATATGTACTCCTCAGGCCACCAATTTTTGAGTTAAAAAAATTGATGTCTGCCCTGGGGGTCAAAGGCTTTGCAAATTTCCCCAGTTTCTCCACCGCTGCCTCCCTCTTTATTTTGTTGCTGACACCTAATAAAGGTTTTTTTGTTTTCAAGAAATTCTTGCCTATGTGTTTTACTTCAAAAAGGACAGTTTATTTGTGAGTAGGCAGGTACATTTCTAATATAGAAAGTAGAATTAACAAGGGGCACCAACACCAAACATACTCCTAGAGATTTAAAAAAAAAATAAAAATAAACATTCTTGAGATCTGACGAATAAAAATATTCTAGTCATGAAATCAGGAAAAATAATAAATAAAGACGTTTTGGCGAAGTCAGTTTGAATATGAGCAGCTAAAAAACGTAATTCTTCTTGCATTGTAAAGAAAAAGAGAATGCGCTGCATTAAACAAATTTTAACATTGCAGAGTGACGAATGTGCTCTGTCAATTAGGAACGCTAGTTTTACCTGACCGAGCACTTCCATCAGAGAATTTCTTCTGAGCATGCGTGGCACTTTGTCCGTCGGACTAGGCTACACACAATCGGAATTTGTATGATCAGACTTTGTTGTCGGAAAATTTGAGATCCAGCTGTCAAACTTTTTCTGTCGGAAATTCCGACGAAAAAAGTCCGATGGCGCCCCCACACGGCCGGATTTTCCGACAACATGGTTCGATCTGACATTTTCCGTCGGAAATTCCGACCGTGTGTATGGGGCATAATTGTGCTTTCTCACATTAATGCATGCGGCTACCACTGTTACAGCGTACACCTTCAGCTGCCCATGTTTCTGATATAGCAATGTAACTGAATACTTTCCTGTTAGCAATGTTAAAGTCCCAGATGAGCGTCAATCTAAGTCTGCTTAGTGGTTCTTTGTTGTTTATTCCATTCATCCACCTCAAACCACAGGGTGCCAAGCACTGTATTCTGTGTTAAACAGCATATTTTATGTTTATTGACCTTCTGTTTTTTCTTTTATTGATTCTTACTTTAACTGTATCGTTGCATCAAATACTGATAAGCTTTGTTACTTACCTACAGCACTTTTACAACTATTGGGTATGCAAAAATAGCAGGTGTCATCTCTCTCCTGCCTTAGGCTCATTTTGACAGCTATTCGCTATGGCCAATTGGCCATAAATATCACCTCCCTGAATGTTAAGGGCTTACATTCTTTATTTAAACCCAATATACTGTGGAAGGAAGCCCTCATACACACGTACATAAAATATATGAGTTTCACTTTTTGAATAGAATTTATGAGATCAATTAACTTTTGTGATGATATTCTAATTTCATGAGATGCACATTATATATATATATATATATATATATATATATATTATATATATATATATATATATATATATATATATATATATATATATATATATATATATATATATATATATATATATATATATATAATATATATATATATATATATATAGCATATTTTTTTTATTATTATTTATATATTTATTTATATATATATATATATATATATATATATATATATGCATTTTTTTTTTATCAATATAAGGGCAATAATAAGTTAATTGTCACACATCATCTTTACCACATTATTTGAATAATACAGAATCCTTTCAGTCAGTTTCCTTTCCTTAAAAATTAAACTTTAAACTATAAATAATCACTGAAAATAAATAAATGTTTTTTGTTCATTATAGAAAATGTTTAAAGTAATCAGAAATAATTTACAGAAGATATTTCTGGAGTTCCTGTAATCATCCTGTAATATGACATTCAACATTTATTTAAATCAACTGCATTTCAGAAACATCAAACAGAAGCCTTTAAGTATGCTGTGGATATTTTCTATGTCACTAGCTCATATGACTATCTATTCAGCTATTTCCAAAAAGCTCCTTTTCAATATTTCAACTATACAATACAATTTAAGCAAGTAAATTACCATGCTCCAGTTGAGCGAATTCCAATGCAACAAAAAATTGAATAATTTTGTATTTTAAATAAAATGAATTCAGAAAAGTTACTGGCATAGGCCAATAAATGTAAAAATCTGAAGAAAAAAAACACATTAAGTATTAACGAATAACAGTAAAAACCATGTGAAGTGGTCTGTGAAGGATAATCTGTGTGAATCACTTCTAAAAAGTGCTACTTCTCCATGCAGTACAATAATATTTTGCAACATATTTTAGCTTTAGCACAATGAGTTATGCATCAGTGTTTAAGAGCATATTGTGCACTGTTATTGCCCTGTCTCTGGAGAACTACAAACTGCATTAGTATGAATTACAAAATCATAACTTTATGTGCAGCAGATTTTCCTCAAGGACTTTAGCATTTTTATGCCATATTCCCTCTATTATCCTCCTCCTCACATGCTTTATAACTATTAAGGTATTGAAAAATTCTGAACAGATGTCATCTAAAGATGAATGTTGCTGTGTGGATATGTGTCAAGTCTAGAATCTGGATATTGCTCTAAAAAAATGTCAAGCAGAAAATACATTAAAAAAAAAAAATATTCTAGTAAATTTTGTTTTCTTAACAGTTTCAACAGTAGTCAGTGCCAGGGAAAGGTTCTCTAGCGCCTATAGTAAAGCTGTTCTATGCTCATCAGGGTAGAAAAGTACAAGTGGCTAGTCTCCTTCATATGTGACAATGAGCAAATAGTACAACTTTTCCTTCTCCACAAATTTGCAATATTGGCAAATGGAGAAGGTGGAATTACAATTAAAATGTAAACACTAGCCACATGATGAGCATGTCCTTGCTTGACCTCCTTTTCACATGCTTGCAGATTGCATGTTAATTTTTTTTTTTTTATATGTGAACAATGGATTTACATAACCTCCATTTTCTAAATAAAAGGCACGTGACATATGCATGAAGAAATGGTGATTAAGGGGCAAATGTTCTTCACTTTGTGTTTACTTGTGTGGCATATTTTGTTATTATTTAAGGATTTAGAAACAAAAAGCTAAATTTTAACATTAACTGTACTAAAAGTGCAGTTATACTCTAAATTGTTTGAGAAGCTGTTTTAATTCTCTTTTTTTATTTTTTGTCTAAAATACCTCAAATAACAAAATAAACATATGATTTTTACCTATTTTATTTACTTATTTTTTTTGTTCAATATGTTTTTATTGAAAAGAGAATAAGCCAATATAAAAGCATATATTCAAATATATCATACATATTTCCAAGATATATATTGTATAAAGTGACTTCAGGTGTCAAAACAATAGTGCAAACCAAAATACAGCCTGTATACACAGAGTTATTTGTAGTAAAAGAGTCTCAAAATGGGGGAAAAGAAGGATATAAAAGGGTAAGTTAGGCAAAAGAAGATGAGAGAAAAGGAGAAGAAAGTGCTAGAGGGGGTAGGATGGGGAAGCAGTATAGGGTGTGGGGGGGGGGGGGGTATAGAAAGCTCCTGTTCCTTCATTTTAGGACAATAAGTATATAGTGTGGTGAGAGTATTCAGTTTTAGTCATAAGATCAGCATATTTAGTAGAAAAGATAAAGGCAAACCAGCAGGCCCATATTTTATGCACTGCAGATGCTAAATCTTGGAGTTCACATCTAAGATCTTCCATATGATATATGTGGTCAACCACTTGAAGATATTGCGGGACTGTGGGAATAGTAGACTTTTTCCACTCCAGAGGAATGATATTTTGCAGCGTTTAAGAGATGGAGGGTAATAGAGCACCGATATCAGCCGACTGGTTCACCTGTACAATGAAACATGTGCAATGAAAAAAAACATCCCAGGGGTCATTAGGAATGGGAGACCCTTGTATTACCTCAATCCAGGGTAGGATAGAGGACCAGAAAGGGCAAACAAGCGGGCAGTGCCACCAGAGTTGGGCATGAGTAGCAACAGCCCCACAGCCTCTCCAACAAAGTTCAGATGTATACAGGAATATTTTATGAAGTTGTGCAGGTGTATGATGCCTCAAAGTTAGTATTTTGTAATTAACCTCTGCAATCCTTGAAGAGATGGAGGAGGTATGTGTCAGTTGGAGAACAGTAGAGCATTGGTCATCTGACAGAGGGTATTGTAGGTCTTGTTCCCAAATCGTTAGAAACGTAGGGAAGGAAGTGGACTCCAATGCCATTGGAGCTCTGCAAAAATAGGGAAATGGTTTTCCATAGAGTCTGTGTGACCGCCAATATACTTTCCACTGGTGTAAGAGCCACAAGGGTATGCAGAGGGTTAGGGAGGGATTTAATAAACTGAGTCAGTTGAGTGTATCTTCAATTGTCCATAAATGAGGTACAGGAGGACTTGAGTAGAGAGCATTAGGGTACTACCCCTTGCTGAGTTAAAGGTAGCCAAGTATAAAATTGAGGATCTAGCTCACCCAGTGGAAACACTGTTTTTTTATGACATCATGTATTATCATGATCACTGATCACAACGCATAAAATCCCCAAACAAAAAAAAATAATTTCGATTTTTTCTGTTGTTACTGTATAGATATACTGTATATATAAATATCTCTCACTCTGCCCCGCCTATGGTGCAGCCCATTACGGGGGTGTCCTATAGCGCAGAAGAAAGAGGAGAGCCGCCGTTGCCTGGTTGATTAGAGGGCCGGGAACATAACAGCTTTCATTTCAATAGCTGTGTGCTCCCCGCCGCGCGCCGTCACATACAGTCCCTCCCCCTTGTCTGGGGAATTTTGATAGACAGATCACCCATCCCAGGATTGGACGGGTGATCTGTCTATCAAAGTGCCCAGACAAAGAGGAGGGGCTGTATGAGATGGTGCGCGGCAGGGAACACACAGCTATTTAAATAAAAGGCGCTCTAATCAACCAGGTGGTGGCTCAACTCTCTCTTCCCTCTCTTCTCCTGCACAGGCTGGCTGCACTGGGGACACAGGCTGGCTAACTGGCTGCACTGGGGACACAGGCTGGCTAACTGGCTGCACTGGGGACACTGGCTGGCTGCACTGGGGACACAGGCTGGCTGTCTGGCTGCACTGGGGACATAGGCTGGCTGGTTGCACTGGAGACACAGGCTGGCTGCCTGGCTGCACTGGGGACACAGTCAGGCTGCATCTGATGGGCACTGGTGAGGCTACATTGATCTCTTGTATCATGTCCCCAGTCTCTGACCATCTCCTGTACCATGTCCGCAGTCTCTGACCATCTCCTGTACCATGTCCCCAGTCTCTGACCATCTCCTGTACCATGACCCCAGTCTCTGACCATCTCCTGTACCATGTCCCCAGTCTCTGACCATCTCCTGTACTATGTCCCCAGTCTCTGAGCATCTCCTGTACCATGTCCCCATTCTCTGACCATCTCTTGTACCATGTCCCCAGTCTCTGACCATCTTCTGTACCATGTCCCCAGTCTCTGACCATCTCCTGTACCATGTCCCCAGTCTCTGACCATCTCCTGTACCATGTCCCCAGTCTCTGACCATCTCCTGTACCATGTCCCCAGTCTCTGAGCATCTCCTGTAGCATGTCCCCAGTCTCTGAGCATCTCCTGTACCATGTCCCCAGTGTCTGACCATCTCTTGTACCATGTCCCTAGTCTCTGATCATCTCTTGTACCATGTCCCTAGTCTCTAACCATCTCCTGCACCATGTTCCCAGTCTCTGACCATCTCCTGCACCATGTCCCCAGTCTCTGACCATCTCCTGTATAAAAATATAAAATAAAAATAAAAGTTTCGGTATAGGTCATTTTCAGTATCGGTTTCTGTTTGTGGCCTAGTGTATTTTTCATTTTGGCACCAAAAAACCCATTCAGTGCACCCCTAATTTTATTATATCTTTTAATGTGACAGCACTGGAGAAATGACACTTTGCTGCAATGTAAAGTAGTAAGTTTACAGCTTGTATAGCAGTGTAAATTTGCTGTTCCCTCAAAATAACTCAACACATTAATGTCTAAACCGCTGGCAACAAAAGTGAGTACATCCCTAAGTGAAAATGTTGAAATTGGGCCCAATTAGCCATTTTCCCTCGTCGCTGTCATGTGATTTGCTAGTGTTACAAATATATATACAGTTATATTGGTCACTGGAAGTTCAACATGGCACATAATGGCAAAGAACTCTGAGGATCTGAAAAAAAGAATTGTTGCTCTACATAAAGATGGCCTAGGCTATAAGAAGATTGGCAAGACCCTGAAACTGAGCTGCAGCACGGTGGCCAAGACCATACAGCAGTTTAACCGGACAGGTTCCACTCAGAACAGGCCTCACCATTAAGAAGTTAAGTGCATGTGCTCAGCGTCATATCCAGAGTTTGTCTTTGGGAAATAGATGTATGAGTGCTGCCAGCATTGCTGCAGAGGTTGAAGGTTCCAGAAGGAAGCCTCTTCTAAAGATGATCCACAAGAAAGCCCACAAACAGTTTGCTGAAGACTAATGGTTTTTGCTGACGAAATTTTGCTCAAGCTTGACTTGCATACACATGGTCACACAAAAGTTCTATGAACTTTCGACTGCCAAGAACGCAGTGACGTACAACACTACGACAAGCCGAGAAAATTAAGTTCAATGCTTCCGAGCATGCGTAGGAATTTTGCGCGTCAGAATTTGTACAATCGGAAATTTCAGATCGGGACTTTTTCCGACCGAAAAAATAGAGAATATGCTCTCAATCTTTTGCTGGTGGGAATTCCACCAGCAAAAGTCAGATGGAGCATACACACGGTCGGAATTTCCGACCAAAAGCTGTCATCGGACATTTGCTGGAGGAATTTAGGAATTTCCGATCGTGTGTATGGGGCATAAGGACATGGATTACTGGAACTGTGGTCTTATGAGACCAAGATAAACTTATTTGGGTCAGTTGGTGTCAATCGTGTGTGGCGGCAACCAGGTGAGGAGTACAAAGACAAGTGTGTCTTGCCTACAGTCAAACATGGTGGTGGGAGTGTCATAGTCTGGGGCTGCATGAGTGCTGCCGACACTGGAGAGCTACAGTTCATTGAGGGAACCATGAAGGGCAGTATTCCAACATGATAACGGCCCCAAACACACCTCCAAGAGGTCCACTGTCTTTCTAAAGAAGCTGAGGGTAAAGGTGATGGACTGGCCAAGCATGTCTCCAGACCTAATCCCTATTAAGCATCTATGGGGCATCCTCAAATGGACGGTGGAGGAGCGCAATGTCTCTAACATCCACCAGCTCCATGATGTTGAGTGGTAGAGGACTCCAGTGGCAACCTGTGAAGCTCTGGTTAACTCCATGCCCAAGAGGGTTAAAGCAGTGCTGGAAAATAATGGTGGCACAAAATATTGAAAATTTGGGCCCAATTTGGACATTTTCACTTAGGGGTATGTCTGCATATCTTTACTCTTATGCCGCGTACAGACGATTAGAATTTCAAACAACCAAACCTTGGATTTTTTTCCGACGGCTCAAAGTTGTCTTGCATACACACAATCGCACAAATGTTGTCGGAAATTCCGATAGGCAAGAACGCGGTGACGTACGATGAGCCGAGAAAAATTAAGTTCAATAGCCAGTGCGGCTCTTCTGCTTGATTTCAAGCATGCGTGAACTTTTGTGCATCGGAATTGTGTACACACGCTCGCAATTTCCGACAACAAGTTTTTTTGTCAGAAAATTTGAGAATCAGCTCTCAAACAGTTGTTGTTGGAAATTCCGACAGCAAATGTCTGATGGAGCATACACAGGGTTGGGATTTCTGACAACAAGCTCACATCGAACATTTGTTGTCTGAAATTCCGATCGTCTGTACGCGGCATTAGAAATCTATGCTGAGTGTATTAGTACTACTGCTGTCAGTTATTTTGGGTGAGTTACTAGTTATTGACCTAGAAAGGGATCATCACTAGATCATCACTAGGGATCATCACTACATTAGGGATGAGCTTGATGTTTGAGTCGAACATAAGTGTTAGCCCGTTCACCAAACAGCAAAAATTACGGGGCGCAGGAAATTAGAGTGCTGTGGAACGCCCCATAATGCACTGCGAGATCACAGTGCATTGCTGTATGATGATTGGCCAAAGCATGCACCTGACCTGCATGCTTTGGCCAATCACAGCGTGCTCAGCTGAGAGAGCCACAATTGGCCAAAGGCACAGGGGCACTAAGTCCATGCCCCACACTATAATAGACTGCTTACATAGCGGCTGCGTGTAGTGTTTTTGGCGTGGACGGAGAGATAGCTTGAGTTAGATTAAGCAGGCAGGTTATTTAGTTAGTGACCTGGAAATTTATAGATAGGCAACTCCTATCCACATATTGATTAGTGGTTCCAAATTAATAATAACTACTGCAGTAGGGAACAGACACAAAAGATACGCTCAGCATCTTTCCAAATAACTGTTCTGCTTTATTATGACGCAATTGAAGGTTTTTATACACATGATTACGTAGGTATCACATTAATATTACAATTGTTAGGTGGAGGTAGTCCTAGCCAAAGAGGCAAAGAGGCAAAAACTCCATTGTGGAGAAAATAATAGCTGAGCAACTTTTTTCATTACAAAATGAATTTTCATTGTGAAAAACAAATGATTGATAAGACATATTTACAGAGTACTGGCTGTACACTCCTGTGGCCAGAATGGCCTTCTAGCTTAATTGTTGGTATGCTGACTTATCAGCACATGTAAACACAGACAATTCTACATAAAATGGAAGAGGTACAAAAGACAAATATGACTTCAACATGGCTAAACTACTTTTCAAATATATATCCCTTACAATTAAAGTAATTGAATCAATAAAATACCCTAGACTGTGATTGCAAGAGGGAAACAAATCAAACACAAAGATTTCTTTAATTTAGTAATTTTTGCAGTGTCTGGTGTGGATCCAGGTGACTTTTCCTTCAAGTTTTGCAAAACTGTACATGAAATAGATTCTGTAGTGAGTCTCCAAACATTTCCTTATATATAAATGTCTCTTAACAATCCACAAGTCACCTGGCTTTAGTTTTAGGATCTGGAATTGGGGAGAAAACACATAAATGAGTTTGTCAAAAACCTTTAAAAGATCAGCAACATTCTCTATGAGATCCGAATGGAGGACTTCAGCTGCTGAGACAAAATATAAGCAAGTGAGCAACACACTCCCAGGGACGGACTGAGCATTCGGTGACTCGGTGGCCGCCCGAGGGCCCCGTGCAGGGGGGGGGCCCGGGCCAGCTCAGTCCGCCCCTGGAGGTGCCAGTCCTGGGGCCGCTTTTGTCTCAGCTGGGCTTGGTTGCTGGCAGTGTCAGCATGGGCAGCAACGGCCGCCGCACTTTGCAATGCAACCTATCTGTGTGTGCGTGCCTCCTCTTCTGATCCGCCCACTGATATGCCTGTCATGAGGGGAGGAGCATTCGGCCCGTGCGGCGCCAGCAGCGCTTATTTCTCCTTCCGCTGGGCACGGTGGTCTGCATGGGGAGAATAGGAGGGGTGGACGGCCGCCCGTGGATCAGGATAATTGAGGTCGGTCAGAGTGCCCCCCCTCTCTCTCCCCCCTCTCTCTCTCTCTCTCCCCCCCCCCTCTCTGTCTCTCCCCCTCTCTCTCTCTCTCTCCCCCCTCTCTCTCTCCCTCTGTCTCTCCCCCTCTCTGTCTCCCCCCTCTCTCTCTCTCTCTCTCCCCCCCTCTCTCTCCCCCCCTCTCTGTCTCCCCCTCTCTCTGTCTCCCCCCTCTCTCCCCCCCTCTCTCTCACTCCCTCTCTCTCTCTCCCCCTCTCTCTCTCCCCCCCTCTCTCCCTCTCCCCCCCCCCCTCTCTCTCTCTCTCCCCCCTCTCTCTCTCTCTCTCCCCCTCTCTCTCTCTCTCTCTCTCTCTCAGATGTGCATTTAAATTTTTTTTTTTGCCTGCACAGCGCTGCAGTTTTTTTGGAAGGGGCGCAAACTGTAAAAAAAATCAAGACAATGTGCCTTTAAACACAACCACTGTGCCATAAGTTGCCACCACTGTGCCCATCAAACGCAGCCACTGTGCCCATAAATTGCCACCACAGTGCCCATTAAACGCAGCCAATGTGCCCTCAAACGATGCCACTGTGCCCCTTTAAACGCAGCCACTGTGCCCAGCCACTGTACCCATTAAACGCTGCCACTGTGCCATCAAATGCAGCCATTGTGCCCATCAAACACAGCCATTGTGCCCATCAAACGCAGCCACTGTGCCCATCAAATGCAGCCACTGTGCCCAGCCATTGTACCCATAAATTGCCACCAATGTGCCCATCAAACGCAGCCACTGTACCATCAAACACAGCCACTGTACCCATAAATTGCCACCACTGTGCCCATCAAACACAGCCACTGTGCCCATAAATTGCCACCATTGTGCCCATTAAACGCAGCCACTGTGCCATCAAACACAGCCAACGTATCCATAAATTGCCACCACTGTGCCCATCAAACGCAGCCACTGTGCCCATAAATTGCCATCACTGTGCCATCAAACGCAGCCATTGTGGCCATCAAACGCAACCACTGTGCCATCAAACGCAGCCATTGTGCCCATCAAATGCAGCCACTGTACCATCAAACACAGCCACTGTACCCATAAATTGCCACCACTGTGCCCATCAAACACAGCCACTGTACCCATAAATTACCACCACTGTGCCCATTAAACACAGCTACTGTGCCATCAAACGCAGCCACCGTATCCATAAATTACCACCACTGTGCCCATCAAACGCAGCCACTCTGCCCATAAATTGCCACCACTGTGCCCATTAAACGCAGCTACTGTGCTATCAAACACAGCCACCATATCCATAAATTGCCACCACTGTGCCCATCAATCGCAGCCACTGTGCCCATAAATTGCCATCACTGTGCCATCAAACGCAGCCATTGTGTTCATCAAACGCAGCCACTGTGCCATCAAACACAGCCATTGTGCCCATCAAACGCAGCCACTGTACCATCAAACACAGCCACTGTACCCATAAATTGCCACCACTGTGCCCATCAAACACAGCCACTGTGCCCATAAATTGCCACCACTGTGCCCATTAAACGCAGCCACTGTGCCATCAAACACAGCCACAGTATCCATAAATTGCCACCACTGTGCCCATCAAACGCAGCCACTGTGCCCATAAATTGCCATCACTGTGCCATCAAACGCAGCCATTGTGTCCATCAAACGCAGCCACTGTGTCCAGCCACTGTACCCATAAATTGCCACCACTGTACCCATAAATTTCCGCCACTGTGCCCATAAATTGCGCCACTGTGCCCATAAATTGCTGCCACTGTGCCCATAAATTGCTGCCACTGTGCCCATAAATTGCCACCACTGTGCCCATCAAATGCAGCCACTGTGCCCATAAATTGCCACCACTGTGCCCATCAAACACACCCACTGTGCACTGTTGGGCTGGTATAATAATGCTATGGGGCTGGTATGAAATTATTTCCAGGGCTGGTTTTCATTCCCAGTCCGGCCCTGCCCGCAGCTTATCATGCAGTCAGGATTTTAAAAGGCAGGTGCTATTCATTAGTGCACACTGATATCTGGTACATTGAATGCCACTCAATGTATAGATATCAGTGTTATATAGGGAATAGCACTTAGCCCTGGTTCACATTGGAGCAATTTGGCATGTGATTTGACATGTCAAATCGCATGACAAATGATCAGCAACTGCACTACCTGAATCGGTGCGATGCCACATTTGTGGCGCCGCACCGATTCCCAAAAATAGTTTCTGTACAACTTTTGGTGACTTCTGGGTGCGATGTCTCTGAAATCGCTGCCAAACTCGCACTGACATGCTGGTATGAAATCGTGCGAGATTAGCTGAACTTGCACGATTTCATTACCTCTGTCAGTGTGAACCTGGGCTAAGTGAGTTTATTCCCTATATATATATATATATATATATATATATATATGTATATATGTGGAAGGCCAACATGGTGGCCTGAATTTATGGGAGGAGCCCGGGAGGGTATTTAACCGGCCCACTCACCTGTGGTCTTCGTCGGTTCCGGTGCGCGATATACTACGTCACTAAGCCGACTACTCGATTTCGCTAGCGTTCGTGAGTGCCAGACGTCTCGTGGATTGCTCTCGTTCGAAGGTTTTGTACACTGTATCTGGCTCGGCTGCCGCAGGTAGGGGTCTCGTTTGACCACCATTTCACTTATGAACGTTACTTACCTTGTCACGAATCTCGCTGTTCACATACGCACAAGTCATTCCATTAGTACCCGTACGTTGCATCCGTACCGCTATCTGCATACAGTAGCCGGTCGCTTACGCATCACCTGATTCGGAATCAGTCGCAGTATCATGCCATACGGTCACATTTCAGCCATTTCAAAAACATTTCAGTCATTTCACCATTTCACGGTCCTACACCGACACGCCGTTCGAATCTAGCCACATCCGATTCGTCCCGGCATGTCCCAGCAGTGGAACCCCATTTCAATACATGACCCAGGGAGCGGCCGTTAGCCGCAATTTCTCGACTCACCGGTCGAAAAAACACCTCTGTCATGGCATCATTTCACTGTCACGTATTACGTTCCGATTCAAGTCTAGGCGCACCCCGGTGCCTCGATTCGTACCGGCACGCCCCAAGGTGCTCCCAGGCCCCATTTCATTCCGTGCTCCAGAAGTACGGTCGCTGTCAGTCGAAAAGTTTTTAGGCTCACTGCTCGGCGCCTCTGTCACGAGGAAAACATTTCACCTCACGAGTCACGTTTTGATTCGAAACCGGTCGCACCTTTGCGGATCGGTCTTCGCCTCCAACGTACCCCAGGTTTGTCGGCCCCATTTCAGTAACCACCCCTGAGTCTGCTCGTCGTCGGTCGTGAGACCCGACCGACCGTTCAGCACCTCAGGGAATGGTTCCCCTCATTTCTCTCACCGCCAGGCCGCACCTCGCTTCGAACCCAGTCGCGCTGCGCACCGGTTCGGACCGATGCGCCCTGAACATCCGTTGGCCTCATTTCAGTACATGCTCCAGAAGTCTGGTTCGTCTACAGTCGCCATCGCGGCTCGACCGTTTCATACTTCTGTCATGCCGATCAGTTCGCTGTCACACACAAACGTCCTGATCCGAATCCGATGGCATCTACCATGCATCAGTTCGCCTCAACGTACCCCAGTCGAGTTGGCCTCATTTCATTCCAAAATTCTCGGCAATCAGCAGTCACACTCATAAAACGACACCTTGCGCCCACGACATGGCACAAACGTTTCTCATTTCACTCAAAAAAAAAAAAAAAAAAAAAAAAAAAAATATATAAGTAGTGTATATGCACAGTTCTCTTTATTTTTCCTTCCCTAGGTCAGTCCGAGTTCAGTAGGTCCACCCTGCACAGGTTGGACGGTGTTTCTCCAGGTAAAATATAAAAACTTACCGTGTACGCACGTTCACGTACGTACGCACACTTGTCCTTTCCAGAGCACAGCAGTTGGGTACGTATGTTTACACAAAGGAAAGAAACAGTCTTGGTTTATCTCATCCCCTTGAACAGCTCCGGTCGACCTTCTTACGACCTCAGACGCCTCAAGACATCGCCTCAGGGCACAGCCCATCCGAGGACCATGTCGCAAGCGGGCAGCGAGGATCTCACCGCCCCCTTGTCACGTTCCCCAGTGTCCATGAGTGACAGCATCCAGTCCCTCAGGGGATGGACCATCCCCAGACTGACGGCAGAACTTAGACGCAGGGGCGTGCCGTTCCCCGCCACGGCCAGGAAGGCGGAGCTCTTCAGGCTCTTGTTTCCTCCTCCTGCCATGGCAGGGCCCAGCACTCAGCAAGCCTCCCTCCAGTCTATATCTGCGGCCATAACACAACTCCACACCATGGTGTCGTCCTTGGCGAACACAGTCACGGACGTCCAAGCCAGAGTGACTCTCCTCGAATCTCACCCGGCCCCGGCCGTCCCCGGCCCCGCCGCGATACAGCCACCTACAACAGTCGCCACAGGTACCGCAGGGACATGTCCCCTGGTCTGCCCAGCACACCTGGTTCCAGCCAGCATTAAGAAGGACATACTGGATGGCAAGGACGTCAACCTCGCCTCCCTTCTCATTTCAGTCCACGACCTAGCCGAAAACAAGGCCTATACCTGGGGAGATGTCTCGGTGGTCCTCAAAGCTAAAGACCCCAGACTCAACCGCAAATTGTCCGTCCCAGAATTTGCGTTGTCATTTGGGATGCTTAGAGACATCATATGCTCAGCTTCCCCCGGCAGAAGGGAAGAGCTGGATTTATATCTCCACACCGTGGTAGATTTGGGCTACAAATACGGCGGGTTCTCATTCTATGACTACCACCGCTCCTTTTCCGCAAAAGCAGCCGCCAGGATGGCGCAATTCCAGTCACCCACAGATTGGAGCCTAATGGACACAGAATTATTCTGTCGCCATTTCGCCGGTCTGCGCTCACCATTGTGCGCAGTCTGCCAATCCTCCACGCACACCGCCGCCTGGTGCTCCAGTGCAACACTCCGCCACTCGGTCGAGTTTCCCTCGACCTCGGCTCCAGCACAAAACCCGCCAGCACCGACACAGAAACCCCAGCTCGACAAACTCGGACGCCCCGTCCGGACCATGGGAGGAGCGGCCATCTGCAATAATTACAACTACGGCTCGTGTAACTTCAGCCAATGCAGGTTGCTCCACGTGTGCGTCGTGTGCCACAGGGCGCACCCGAAAAATCTATGCGAGCTCAAACCGAAAAATCTGTGACTGAGCCGCATAAACAGCCTATGGTTAGGAGTCTATCTGGACTCACACCCCCTAGCCACGTTCCTCATACAAGGATTCACGGCGGGCTTCCATACCGGCCTTGTCTCCCTGCCCCACACTACTTACGAGTGTAGGAATCTCAGATCAGCGGCCACCGACGAGCAGGCCATAGACCAACTACTCCTAGCCGAGCTGGAGCGAGGTTTCGTCATTGGTCCCTTCACACAACCCCCCTTCAACACCTGGAGAGTCAGCCCTATTGGGCTTGTCAAGGGCAAATTCTCAAATAAAGTTCGCTTGGTGTACGACCTGTCTGCGCCTCATTCTTGCCACGTCCCCAGCCTCAACTCCCTAATTCCCTCCGAGGAGTTCTCCTTAAAATACGCCTCCGTCGACTTGGCGATCCAGGCCATCCTCAAAGCAGGCACAGGGGCCTGGCTATCCAAAGCCGACATATCGGACGCCTTCAAACTTCTGCCGATTCACCCGTCTCTTTGGTGTTGGCACGGTATCAAGTGGAGAGACAGGTACTACTTCGCCACCAAGCTCACGTTCGACTCCAAAAGTAGCCCCTGGCTCTTCGACACGTTCGCTCAATCCCTCACCTGGATTCTCCTACACAAGGCCCAATGCACAGAAGTCATCCACTACCTAGATGACCTCCTACTGATAGAGCAGCCTAACGTTTCACCAGTAGACCTCGACAAATTAAGAGTCGTCTTCCAGAATATCAATGTCCCCATAGCCGAGCACAAGGTCGACGGACCCGCACACTCCATCACCTTCCTCGGAGTTGTCTTGGACACATGCTCCATGCAGGCCAGCCTACCCCTCGACAAGCTGACCCGCATCAGGGCAGTTCTTCAGGACTTCACCCGCACGAGAGGGTGCACAAGACGACAGCTCCAGTCACTACTTGGCATGCTCAATTTTGCCATGCGGATCGTCCCTCAAGGTCGTTCCTTCATTTCACGACTCTTAGTCCACCTGTCACAGGCACAAGACCCCGATCAGATCCTCAAACTGGACGCCGCGGCCATAGCAGACCTAGCGATGTGGGAAGAGTTCCTTTCCTCGTGGAACGGGATATCCATGTTTATCCCGGCCGTCTCACCCTTCTCACCACAGGTGGTGACAGATGCCGCGGCCTCCACGGGCTTCGCAGCCATATTTGGCCTCCATTGGTTCGCTGGCCCTTGGCCCCCGCAGATACTTTCAATTATACCTGGCCGGCATACAGCACTTTTTGGCCCTTCAAGATCCTACTAGACCGTCTGTCTTCTCGTCCCACGCCGTCCGAGCCGTATTACGCGGCGTCCAGAAGCAGCAACCAGCAAACAGAACCAGACGTCGCCCCATCACTGGCGCCATCTTCCGCGAGATGTCCGCCATACTCGCTGGTTCCCCCTTTGGTGTCCTCCTCAGCCAGGTCATACAAGCCGCCATCTACCTGGCCTACTATGGGTTCTTACGTCCCAGCGAATTCACCCGTAACAGCTCGACCAGCCAAACCCTGTGCAGACGCCACCTAGTTCGCCATCAAGACCACTTCGTGCTCCACCTCAACGTCTCCAAGACTCAGCAAGCTGGCCACGGGGTGGACATCCATCTATACAGAACCGGCAATGCCTGGTGCCCAGTAACGGTTCTCAACCACCTGCTCTCACTCCTGCCAGAACAAAGGGACACCGATCCCCTTCTGCCTTTTCCAGTCAAACCCTTGAGCACCTGTCAGTTCATGACACACGTAAGAATTCTCCTCCGCAACCTACGCCTCAACCCCAGCGAGTACTCCGGTCACTCTTTTCGGATCGGGGCCGCCTCAGCCGCCTCACAGCAGGGGGTCCCAGGCCACATCATCCAGAGACTCGGCAGATGGAAGTCAGCCTGCTTCACCCGGTATATACACGACCCACAGGCGGAAATGTCACGGGCCTTCGCCCAGCTCACGCAGTAGTCAATACTAAAAGGCAATAAATATCTTCAAACCCTACCTCAGTTTTTGCCCCCTTATTTCTGGCGTACCGGCCATAGACCAAGGCACACTTCAGGTCTCCCTTTTCATGTTATAGATCTTATTGGTTAAGTTATTTCCCTTCAGATACGTGTCGGCCATAGGGCTTCAACCATAAGTGGAAGGCCAACATGGTGGCCTGAATTTATGGGAGGAGCCCGGGAGGGTATTTAACCGGCCCACTCACCTGTGGTCTTCGTCGGTTCCGGTGCGCGATACCCACCCTCCCATTCCCCCTTTTAAGGGCATTTCTCACAACATCACCCCCATCAAATACTCATTTCTAATCAGGGTATGCCCCCTTATTTCTGGCGTACCGGCCATAGACCAAGGCACACTTCAGGTCTCCCTTTTCATGTTATAGATCTTATTGGTTAAGTTATTTCCCTTCAGATACGTGTCGGCCATAGGGCTTCAACCATAAATATATATATATATATATATATATATATATATGGTCAGTGAGAAGAATGTTTCTTACATTGGTGGTCAGTGGGAAGAATGTTTCTTACATTGGTGGTTAGTGGGAAGAATGTTTCTTACATTGGTGGTCAGTGAGAAGAATGTTTCTTACATTGGTGGTCAGTGGGAAGAATGTTTCTTACATTGGTGGTCAGTGGGAAGAATGTTTCTTACATTGGTGGTCAGTGGGAAGAATGTCCCTTACATTGGTGATCAGTGAGAAGAATGTCCCTTACATTGGAGATCAGTGGGAAGAATGTCCCTTACATTGGTGGTCAGAGGGAAGAATGTCCCTTACATTGGTGGTCAGTTAGAAGAATGTCCCTTACATTGGTGATCAGTGAGAAGAATGTCCCTTACATTGGTGATCAGTGAGAAGAATGTCCCTTTCATTGGTGGTCAGAGGGAAGAATGTCCCTTACATTGGTGGTCAGAGAGAAGAATGACCCTTACATTGGTGGTCAGTGTAAAGAGTGTTCCTTACATTGGTGGTCAGAGGGAAGAATGTTCCTTACATTGGTGGTCAGAGGGAAGAATGTTCCTTACATTGGTGGTCAGTGAGAAGAATGTTCCTTACATTGGTGGTCAGTGGGAAGAATGTCCCTTACATTGGTGGTCAGAGGGAAGAATGTTCCTTACATTGGTGATCAGTGAGAAGAATGTCCCCTACATTGATGGTCAGTGAGAAGAATGTCCCTTACATTGGAGATCAGTGGGAAGAATGTCCCTTACATTGGTGGTCAGAGGGAAGAATGTCCCTTACATTGGTGGTCTGTGGGAAGAATGTCCCTTACATTGGTGGTCAGTGAGAAGAATGTTCCTTACATTGGTGGTCAGAGGGAAGAATGTCCCTTACATTGGTGGTCAGTTAGAAGAATGTCCCTTACATTGGTGATCAGTGAGAATAATGTCCCTTACATTGGTGGTCAGAGGGAAGAATGTCCCTTACATTGGTGATAAGTGAGAAGAATGTTCCTTACATTGGTGGTCAGAATGTTCCCTACATTGGTGATCAGTGAGAAGAATGTCCCTTACATTGGTGATCAGTGAGAAGAATGTCCCTTACATTGGTGATCAGTGAGAAGAATGTCCCTTACATTGGTGGTCAGAGGGAAGAATGTCCCTTACATTGGTGGTCAGAGGGAAGAATGTCCCTTACATTGGTGGTCAGTGAGAAGAATGTCCCTTACATTGGTGGTCAGAGGGAAGAATGTCCCTTACATTGGTGGTCAGTGGGAAGAATGTCCCTTACATTGGTGGTCAGTGAGAAGAATGTTCCTTACATTGGTGGTCAGAGGGAAGAATGTCCCTTACATTGGTGGTCAGTGGGAAGAATGTCCCTTACATTGGTGGTCAGTGAGAAGAATGTCCCTTACATTGGTGGTCAGAGGGAAGAATGTTCCTTACATTGGTGGTCAGTGAGAAGAATGTTCCTTACATTGGTGGTCAGTGGGAAGAATGTCCCTTACATTGGTGGTCAGAGGGAAGAATGTCCCTTACATTGGTGGTCAGAGGGAAGAATGTCCCTTACATTGGTGGTCAGTGGGAAGAATGTCCCTTACATTGGAGATCAGTGGGAAGAATGTCCCTTACATTGGTGGTCAGTGGGAAGAATGTCCCTTACATTGGTGGTCAAAGGGAAGAATGTTCCTTACATTGGTGGTCAGTGGGAAAAATGTCCCTTACATTGGAGGTCAGTGGGAAGAATGTTCCTTACATTGGTGATCAGTGAGAAGAATGTTCCTTATATTGGTGATCAGTGAGAAGAATGTTCATTACATGGGCGGGGACACATGGGCGGAGACACAGGGGGCCCCATGATCTCCTTTTGCCCGGGGGCCCCATGAGCTGTCAGTCCGCCCCTGCACACTCCCAAACCAAATCCCATAGGGAAAGAGTCCAACATCCCCTTAGGGGCTTGATAAATTATAAGAAGACACTCTGGCAAAAGTTTTCTAGTTTCTTACTCTACTTTGTCTGCTACATTGTAGACAGTAGGGAGTGTAAAAATAAAACCTCAAAACTTCTAGTAAGGACTCTCCTATAAAAAATGATTTCCTCTGTTACTCTCTGTACTTGCAAACTACTTCTGATAACACTTTTTACTGTGGCCTTTGCAGTAGCATTTGCCACTGGACATCCAGAAAACATGTCCATACAGACAAAATGCATACTCGTAAGATCCTGACTTGGGCATCTGGATATATCTTTTTGTAATCTCTGGAAGGGATGTTCAGCTTTTGGTAACACCTTTGGTAACAGGTAAAACAAGAAGTGGTGGGGCGTGGCCTGGCCGGGATCTGAGATGGCAGCTTGAGGTGAGAGCTCCCGCACAGTGAGGACTCATAAAGCTGATTAAGTGGGTAACAAGCGCCTAAACGACAATGATCAGATCAAATAGAAGCACCTCAACCTCAACCCCCAGAGCGATGACTGATCCCGGAACCCAAACTGGAAAGAACATCCCAGAGCTATTCCGTTCCCAGAAGGCAGGAAAGCACGAGGCGCCACAAGCACCACAGGCCTCACAGGCCTTACAGGCTGCATCCCCGCTCTCTCGCAGTAGCAGCAACTCGGCCACAGCGATGGAAGGCGACGGCTACCCAAACCACCCCCCTAGTCTCCTGGACTTACAGAATGACCTGCAAAAGGTGGCCTTGGATATAAGGCACACCATTACTGCCGCAATATCAGACCTAACGGCGGACATCCACAGCATGGCACATAGGCTGACGGACGTTGAACAAACCTCCCAAACACAAGCGGCGGCTATCAGGCAACTCCAAAAGTCTTATGACACCCAGCTACCACATATTTTCGAGCTTCACCGCCAAGTGGAAGACCTCGACAATAGGGGTCGCCGTCATAATGTACGGGTGAGGGGAGTACCGGAGAGCATTGAAGCGCCAGGGTTGCTCCAAGCGGTCTGCGCTATATTTAATGACTTATTAGACCGCCCAATTGACACCCCAATTGAAATGGAAAGATTCCACCGTGCCTTGAGACCCCAACCCTGAGACACGGAGCCTCCGAGAGATATAGTGTGTTGCATTGTGAATTTCCCCCTTAACGAAGAGATACTGCGTCGGACTGGTGCGCCTTTTACTTCCCATCGGAACCGTGGAAGCAAGTCACCCTCAACCCATCGCCGAAGTCGCAAAGGCAAAGATCCAGACGCCGCAGACTGGATCCATTGTCTCCGGAGAACCGCCCATCCCGCCGAGACCACCTCTCACACAGCCCGAACCACGCAACGCCGAGACGTGATCGTCAGGAAGCGTAGAAGACGGAAGCCGAAGTGACATACTCGCTCTTCCCTGGGAAATGTAAGTGTATCTATTCAGACTCCCTCATAACGCTGTTTGCCTTCCCCTCAGTTACCCTGGCCACCAAGACTCGGTCACCCCTTCGAACTCAGGTCTCCGCGGCAGTGAGCCACAAAAACCCCATATCGCCTGTTCCTCCTTCTGACAAGCTAGACCCGAACCGCTATCGGTACTTACCATATCTTAATAAGTTAACTTTTTGGCCGTTTACCGAGCAACAACTAACATCACCATTGTTCACCCTGCCCCATCACTCCCCTCCAAGGCAGGTGAGGGCTGTATCCACCATTTACTTTCAGAGACTCCCGGGACCCATCCTGTTTGAAAAGGATAGGAGGCGGTAAAAATAAACAAAGCGGACCCAGGCCAGGATCAAGAGTCTGCACTGGGGGGGTGGGAGGGCTAAGTAATGTAATTCAGATTGCAAGACCCCATCCTCCACACATCCTATCTTGTACGAATTGGCTGCACGTTTACTATACAGGTATTGCACTGGTCTAAGGAACACCTACTCCCTAGCCGAGCACTGGCTCATCTGGTCAAGTTTGGCCTAGTCTTCTAAGGCCAGCGGATTATGCTAAAATTGTCTACCCCAACTCCAAAGGACCAAGATTAATGATTCACTCTACCCTGAGTCTATGAAGCCTTAAGAGGTCTCACTCATTTGGCCTATTTTGTTTCACTTATTATGCTCTAGATTTGTATAAGACATGCGTAACCGATTATGTGATGTTTTATTTTGTGCTCTCTAGTTATTAGCAAAAACCTACGAGGTGATTACACTGCCCAGCTCCCTATCCTCTGCCCATCGTAGAGATGATCCGTACTACCTGACAAGGAGACGCCTACCGCTGACCGTCGCCTACCTCGTCAAGACGCGACATAAGGTAGATAACGCTGATACAGGACGGGGGGTTTTATTTGCAGCAGAACAATATCTAGAAATCAAAAGAAAAGTTGCGCTAATGTGAATAATAGTCTCAGTGCATTTGAAGCTGAGTATCTAATACTCAGTGTGATCTTACAAATAAAACTGAATGTAAATACTAAGTGACACACAGATTATACAACAAAAATTAAGTGACGTCTGATAATGAATATCTTAATCCCAATATGATTAACAGGTGACTAAACCAAGAACGTAAAACGGAATCCTTATTTAAAAAAATCCCATATTCAAGTCCATAAATAAAAGTGAAAAAAATCGCATTCCATCCACAATGACCAGGAGAAGTGAAAAGTGACTACTTCCACTTGTATATGAAGGCAACACTTATATCGTCCAAATATTATGCTTACCAGAAGATAAGCAAACATGCGCAGTTGGCTTATACCCAGCCTTGGCCTTTTGATGAACCAAATTCCAAAACCTTGCGATTATTCGATCACCACAAAAATTTGACTCCATATATTTGTTGCAAAAATAAAAATAAAAAACATAGCGTAATATTGCCAAAACACTAAATTTGTATATAAAAAACAAAATGATCACAAAAAGTGAAAAAAATGAAAAAACAAAAAACAGGAAAAAGTAAAAGCACCCAGTGGTCAATTCAACGACTGTAGAGTGATCACGCAAAAAACACACCTCCCCCTTCCAAATAGTAGGCTTACCAGATGATATTCCAGATAGACACCAGTGATTAGGACAAACCGCTATTTGTGACCCGACACCACACAGAGGGGCTCCTTACCAGATCTATATCAGATACTGCGTAATGAATCTCAGATAGGATTGTAGGTGGTATGCGCTGGAGATGAAAACACTATTTGCTCCAAGTTTGAAACAGCGATCGGTCCGTTTTCTCTTACATGCAGCAGCTCATATGCCCCCAGAAAGAGAAAAAAGGCAGATCATGGTGGAGTACTTTCTAACAGTTTTAATTAGGTAAAATAAAGGTTACACTTACAAAAATGTAGATAACATCAAGCATTGAAAAGTTTGCCGGCCAGCTACATAAAATCAAACTCCCGTCCTCGTCGACGGCGTGGTGACGTCAGCACGTACGTCCCAGATGCGTTTCGTCATAGGTTGACGTTTTCAATGGGAACGGGTAGCATGCTGAACCACCACTCAATATATAGACATCCAATCCTCGTTCTGAGTCCCGGGATAGGAAACACAGACCACCATTTTGGAACAGGGCAAAACAACGCTATTAGGGGCTGTATCATAGAGATTAATTCAATTGGAAAAATGAATCAAAATATTGTGCTATGGCCAAACATCCCCTTATATTAATGCATCCAGCACCAATATGTAGCTAGTTCAAAAATATTGATATTTGACAAAAAAAATATTTGAATTAAAATTAATAATACCATGTTCAGCAGATAATTGTATAGTTCGTATCCACTTTTTTATGGGAGGAAAGTAGGATTCATATAGTTACATTTATATTTATGTTGATGTTTAACAAAGATCCACTTGATCCATAAAATAGATCCTTGATAAAATTATGAAACAAAAACAAAAATTATATTTATAAAAAAGGAAAATATAGAAAAATTTGAAAAAATATTAAAAAATTATATAATTAATGGGTCAGAGCAAAGCTTATGAAATTGCTATAAATCTGATAAGAAATATAAAAAATAAAAATATTTTTTTTTTTTTTAAGAAAATTTGTTTTTCAAAAAATCCCATATGTATTGACTTCTTTATTTTATTGAAAAGTTATTATAATATAAACTTTTTGGGAAATCTTTAGATATAAAATTAAATTAAAAGATATATAGGTTATATCATTATTTTTACACGAGACTGAACCTCCCTTCTTCAAACAAATATTCCTAGTTGGTATGTGTTCATTACACGTGGCTCAGAACCAGTTCACATAACTTTAACATTTCTCAAAACCTATAGTATCACAAATTATCAATAATATCCGGCTTACAGTGAGTTTCACCACCTGTATTGGGAACCCCATCACCATCCCTTACCCGCTGAGTGACGTGAGTTTACCTACCGTTATTTCACCTTGCTGTCAGTGAACTCTACATACCGGAACCTTACCTTACTACTTGTGAACCCTGCTTACCTGCACTTCACCTCATCAACAGCGGACCGCCATCACCAACTTCCGGACCCCTACATCAGGCTCCCTTACCCTTCCGGACTTCCGTGCCTCCTGTACCCACCTCCAGGGGCCGTCAGTCGGATCCGTACGGGAGACCTCCTCCTGCCCAATTGGACTCATCTGTCAGGTACGTGCCGTTTGTGATAGTATCAGGCAGCCATGACCGAGTCCGGGCAGGGGGTCTCCCCCATGGAGGAACTAGGCAGACATCTAGCAGGTCTCACCCAAGCAGTAAAAGGCCTACAGGAAGGTTACACTCGTTTGATGGAACAGGTTCAGACTTTGTCCGCTAACTCTCAAGGAACGTCTTCCACGGGACTTCCCCAGCCACCTTCTGTAATTATGTTACCCCCAGAACCCAAAGTACCCCTACCCGAGAAGTTTTCTGGGGAACGAAGTAAGTTCCGTGCCTTCCGCAACGCATGTGAGCTTTATTTTGCCCTACAGCCACGGACTTTCTCTCTGGAAGCTACTAAGGTGGGCTTCATCATCTCCCTCCTGAGACCTGGGCCCACCGCCTGCTGGAGCAGAAAGCCGCATCCTTGGAGTCCTTTAGTAGTCTCTTCACTGCTATGTCACAACTATATGAGGACCCTCAACCCACCGCTACGGCCGAAGTCGCATTACAGTCCTTACAGCAAGGTCGCAGAACGGCCGAGGACTATGCCGTTGAGTTCAAACGTTGGAGCTCTGATACAGAATGGAATGATGCGGCGTTACGCCATCAATTTCGCAAAGGATTATCAGACCCTCTGAAAGATGAACTGGCTCGAGTGGGGGTTCCTCCAACTTTAGATGAACTTATCAACTTATCGGTGCAAATTGACCGCCGTCTCAGGGAAAGACGGGCCGAAAGAGCCTCCGGACCTTCTCGTCCCTTCTGGATGGTCCCCAAGGTCACCGGGCCACCCGGTGTGGCTCCTTCAGCTTCATCTACTCTAGCGACAGGAGCTCCGGAACCAATGCAGATTGGGTTGCTCAGACCTTCTTTGACTCCTGAAGAGAAGATGCGCAGACGGGCCCACAACCTGTGTCTATACTGTGGTGAACCTGGACATTATGCAAGAATGTGCCCCAACAAGACACGTAAGTGCCTGCCCTCTTCTTCCTTGTGTGCACCTGTCTTGCTTCCAACTGGCACTCACCTGGCGATCTCCATTATTTTACAGCTCTCCGGCCGGAGCATTCCAGTATCGGTCATCATTGACTCAGGAGCATGCAGCTGTTTCATTGATCAAGCATTCGCAACCAGCCATGGCATTCCTCTTCAACCCAAGACCCGAGGTCTTTCAGTACACCTGGCCGATGGATCCACCCTTAGTTCCGGTCCGGTAACCCAAGAAACCACACCTCTATTAGCCACTATAGACTTTCAACATCAAGAATTTCTCTGTCTGGACGTCATACCATCTCCACTTTTTCCAATCATACTTGGAATGCCCTGGTTGCGGGCCCACAACCCCAATATCAACTGGGCCACAGGGGAAGTCCAGTTCTCTTCTGAATATTGTCGGCAGAATTGTCAATGTCAAACCTCTGTCAAACTGGCTCCTCTTCTCTGTATGGGGTCTGATGCTGAACTCCACCAGTCCATTCCTGAACCCTACCGGGACTTTGTGGATGTATTCAGTAAAAAGGGGGCAGAAACTCTTCCTCCCCACAGGCCTTATGATTGCCCCATAGAATTACTACCTGGAACAGAAGTCCCCTTTGGAAGGATTTTTCCATTAACGGAACAGGAATTGGGCACTCTAAAAGACTACATAGATGAAAATCTAGCAAAAGGCTTCATCCGCCCCTCCACGTCCCCGGCCGGCGCGGGCATCTTCTTTGTTGAGAAAAAGGACCACTCCCTACGCCCTTGCATTGACTACCGGGAATTAAATAAAATTACCATCAAAAATAGATACCCTCTACCACTGGTGCCAGAACTCTTCCAAAGACTGGGGACAGCCAAAATCTTTACTAAACTGGATCTTCGCGGGGCTTACAACTTAATCCGCATCCGAAAAGGGGACGAGTGGAAAACGGCTTTTCGCACTCGATTTGGACATTATGAGTATCTTGTCATGCCTTTCGGCCTGTGTAACGCTCCTGCTACGTTCCAACATTTTGTCAATAACATTTTCCACGATTATCTGGATCTGTACGTTATTGTTTATCTAGATGACATCTTAGTTTTTTCTACTTCTCTTTGAATGATCACCGCAGGCATGTCCGAAATGTTCTTACCCGCCTGAGACAGCATGGATTATACGCCAACTTGAAAAGTGCAGTTTTGAAATCCACACTGTGCAATTCCTGGGATTAATTATTTCTGCTGATGGAATAAAAATGGACCCTGAAAAGGTATCCGCTATCCTGGATTGGCCAGCACCCATGGACCAAAAAAGGAGTACAACGCTTCGTTGGCTTTGCCAATTTCTACAGAAAGTTTATTAAAGGTTTCTCCTCCATCATTTCCCCTATTACCGAACTCACCAAACAGGGGACTCGATTTCTCTGGACTCCCAAAGCACAACTGGCCTTTGAAGAGCTCAAGAGACTTTTTACTTCGGCCTCCATTCTCAAACACCCAAACCCAGCTTTGCCCTTCGTATTAGAGGTTGACGCCTCCGAGATTGCAGTAGGTGCCGTGTCACAAATTATCAATAAATGCGTTTACGTCTATGTTCAGGCCGTACGGTACATAAGTTTTAACCCTATGTATCCATGTCATTTCTGACTTGGAAATCTCTCGTACAAGGGAACTCCCCCTCCAGTTAGCGCTGAATTTGTCGATACCCAAAAAAAGTGTATTTGAGGGGTCTCTCTTGTGCTTAAACAGATAATGCTTTGAAACCGAGTGGTTCCGAAAACCAGCCTTAATGTTTATAATGTGCTCGTTTAGCCTTACTTGTAGTGGGCGTTTGGTCCGCCCAATATATTGTAGGCCACAAGGGCACTGTAGTAAGTACACTACCCCCACTGTAGAGCATGTAATGAAGGAGGTTATAGTGTGTTCAATTTGTGTACTAGTGGACAGAATTTTTTGTGTCCTTCTGTTTTTACAACTATTAAGCGAACAGACCAGTGACCCTTTTGCGAGCTTACCATACCAGGATTGTCAAAATTCAGGTTGGGAATTTAATGTACCTACCCATAATAACTTTTTCCCTTTGAGTGATAGAGGTTTTGAAGAGGGTTACAGCCAGAACGAGGCCTATGATCATCAAACACAGGAAGGTTTTCCCTCTTCATTTCCCCCCCAACTACAAAATGGTAATACACCTAATTTTAGACGTCCAGGACCTAGTGGTCAAGGAAGTTGGGGTTTTTCCAAGCCCAATCAAGGCATAAAAAGGCCAGTAGAAAAAAGCGAGGAACTAGAGGGGGAGGCGCATGCGATCAAAAAAGACCGAGAACATAAATGAACAAGGTATATTTAATTTGAGTACCCAAGTCTTGACTGAACCTGAAAAGGCGTTCTTGTCCAAGGGTCTCAAGTTTGTACCCCCCAAAAGTATGGACAAGTTTGATACATATATGGATGTTCACAAATTTGTGAGAAAACTAAATATAAAAAGATATATGTCTAGCAAACAAGTGAGCACTTCCATACTGTGACGGACCTGGCCGAGACACGGGCTGTTGGAGGGGACTGAGTGCGAGCCTGTTGCCTTGGGATTATGGGCCCTGGCATTTGGGGGAACAGTGCTCTTTGAGCTGCAAACCTGGGACCCCTGAGCTGGTGGTACTTGGATTCAGGTCCATGCTGGCCCCCCAATACACATAGAATCTGTATGTGTATTTGGCATATTAGCAAGAGACGCTAATGTCATGACTCATGAACTCCAGCCACCTGTGTTATGTAATTGAGTATAGTCTGGCTTGTAGAAGTGTTTCACCTATTGTTGTGTGTGCTAATTAACCCTGCAATTGAATGAAGGAGCCCAGTGTTGATTAAGATAATTAGCTCATGCTAATTAGGTTAGGCTTGAGTCATCTGTCAACTGTATATAAGTGTGACATGTCAAATAAAGATTCATTCCTGATGTAGCCTACACTGGTGTTGTCTGGTGACTGGGTGAGCTAATGGGCCTTGGAGTGTGTGGTACCGGACGGAGGAAGCATTTACGGCGGACATCTTGGGTACGAGGTCCGTCACAATTGGCTGGCAGCAGTGGGATCGTGCTTCCTTGTCGTGAACACATCCAAACCATCACCTGGATCCAAGGCCCGGATAGCAGAGGTACAGATACGTCATGGAAGAGGAATTCGGAAGGAGGTTGTGAGAGATGCGGATACAGCACAGAGGATCAGTATCGGTGCAGGTCCTGCTGGGATGGTATGATTCTGTTCGCCTACAACTCTGGAAAGAAGCGCTAGCCTGTGAGCAGCGACACCAGGGAAAAGTTCTCCCCTCCATCCATGTAAGGTACTGGTCGCAGTACGAAGTACGATTGCTGTTATTGGGGGAACAACCGAAGCAGGAGTGGACAGCTGAGTTAAGCAGGCTGATCCGGGCAGAAATGCGTTTGGACGAGAGCTACAGAGCCCTCCAGTGGTATGTAGCCCAAGTGTGCCCGTGGACAGCGGATGACAGGCCCACGGAAGGCTTTGATTATAATGGCCTGGGATTGTTGTACTGGAGGCTGTCCGAGGACCCAGACTTTGGGAGTGATCTGGAGTGGCGTTTGGAGGAAATAATGGAGCACAGAGAGCAAAGATTGAACGTCTCGGAAGTGCTCTGGGCACAGGAAGATTTGGAGTTCCTGGCCGCTCAGGAATGGGAGCTTGAGATTGCCTACATACAGCTGCTAGACACTGCTCAGCAGCAGGGTGGGGCTCCCTTTGCCTGGGACTATCAGGAAATACCAGCAGACAGCTCTGAAATCCTGGCTGAAGAGTCGGCGATGTGGCATAGTAACAGAGTGCTTTGCCCACCTGCCCCCGCAGCTATGGACGCGGAAGTCTTATGGCGGATGCAGGAAGTGCTGACAACAGGGCAGAGCTCTGCTAACCTCTGCCCAGCACCGATGGCATCTTCTAGGTTCCACGGACAGGTGGTGAACCTCTATCCCCAGCCATCAGTTGTAGAGACTGGGGATTTAATAGACTTTTCTGCTGAGGAAAAACAACCTCATGAGCCTCCATCAGAAGAGCTGGTATTAGGGCCAAACTTCACTGAGCTCTGCCCAGCACCAACGGCAGTATCCGTGGAGTTACAAGGAACTTCTCCAGCTGAAGCGCAGGTCACCGGACAGAGGGTCCAAGACCTCTGCCCCACACCGGTGGCAGTTATGGAGGCTCAGGGTGAGAAGGTGGCAATCACTTCCCAGCAGCAGATACAGGGGGAGAAGGGAGAGGAGGTGTTTGTCGTCCCTCCCCAACAGTTGGCCAGGGTGGAGAAAGCGATCTTTCCTCCCCAGCAAAGATTTGTGCACCTGGGAGACAGTACCAGAGACATGTTGTCCCAGCAGCCAGATGAGGGAATGGAAAAGGAAGCCAGCCTCCTGCCCCAATGGTTTGCCAGAGCGGAGGATGTGGAGTCCCCAGCAGAAGTGCTGGCAACAGGGCAGAGTGATACCCACCTCTGTCCAGCACCAGCAACAACTGTGGAGTTCCAGGAAGCCGGGGCAGTCGGCCTCTCTCCCCAACAGTTAGCTGGAGGAGATGATGTAGGGAAGCTCCTACACCCACCTGAACTGCTGGCAACGGAACAAAGTGCTGCTGGCCTCTGCCCACAACTAACAGAGGGCAGATTTCCTGTAAAGGGGGATGGGACTGCAGTCCCCACCTGTATACCCCAGGGATGCTGGGTTGTCGGCCCAGATCCCCAACAGCATGATGGAGTGAGCCCAGTCACCCTGCCTTCTCTCCAGCGGCTGAAAAGACTCCAGGGAGAAGGGCCAGTCCAGGCCTCTCCCCAGCGGCGGATATGTTCTATGAGAGAGGCAGAAGTTGGCTGGGTGAGTCGTGCTCTGTTTGGAACAATTTGTTTGGGGTACTGTGTGGGTACAGGCATTAGAGGACTGGAACCACTGACTAACTTCGGAGTCAACCCGTCTGGGGTCTCCTCCTGTGTTAGTCTCCTGTCGAAAGGGGAGAAATGTGACGGACCTGGCCGAGACACGGGCTGTTGGAGGGGACTGAGTGCGAGCCTGTTGCCTTGGGATTATGGGCCCTGGCATTTGGGGGAACAGTGCTCTTTGAGCTGCAAACCTGGGACCCCTGAGCTGGTGGTACTTGGATTCAGGTCCATGCTGGCCCCCCAATACACATAGAATCTGTATGTGTATTTGGCATATTAGCAAGAGACGCTAATGTCATGACTCATGAACTCCAGCCACCTGTGTTATGTAATTGAGTATAGTCTGGCTTGTAGAAGTGTTTCACCTATTGTTGTGTGTGCTAATTAACCCTGCAATTGAATGAAGGAGCCCAGTGTTGATTAAGATAATTAGCTCATGCTAATTAGGTTAGGCTTGAGTCATCTGTCAACTGTATATAAGTGTGACATGTCAAATAAAGATTCATTCCTGATGTAGCCTACACTGGTGTTGTCTGGTGACTGGGTGAGCTAATGGGCCTTGGATTGTGTGGTACCGGACGGAGGAAGCATTTACGGCGGACATCTTGGGTACGAGGTCCGTCACACATACCAGTCCCTGATGTTTTTGTCCATTCAGGACTAGCTAATGCATCCTTATTTAACCCTCCAGGGGCCCTGGCCCCCTCTTTGAAAGTATTCAGAGATGTCATTCTAAGGGATCTTGATGCCTTGGAAATCAAAAAGGCTAGGAATTCCAAGATTATACAGGAAGGTCTTGACTCCCTATGTAAAAACAAGGGTATTGTCATCAGACCTGCAGACAAGGGGGGTGGGATTGTTGTTCTTGACCGCAAGGATTATATGGCAGAGATGGCTATAATCCTTGGTGATGCCGACACCTACGTCCCACTCCCTTGTGATCCCAAATTAAAATATCAAAAAGAATTGGAGATTATTGTTTTAAAAGGTCTGGCTTTGGGAGTTCTAAATAAGAGGGAGAGTCTTTATCTTATCCCAAGGGCCCCTAGAACACCAACGATATACTATCTCCCAAAGGTGCACAAGAATCCTATCTGCCCCCCGGGACGCCCTATAGTGAGTGGCATAGATTCAATCACATCCCGGGTGGGCAGATATATTGATTTTTATCTGCAGCCCCTTGTCCGCAACATGCCATCCTATTTAAAGGATTACCGACAGGTTTTAAATCTCCTGTCAGAAGTGAGTCCGACACCAGGTATGTGGATGGTGACCGCTGACGTCACCTCCCTTTATACTATTATACCGCATGATAAAGGCCTTGAGGCTGTTAGAATTTCTCTCAACAGAGATTCAGGTTTACCGAGAAGGCAGATATCCTTTATTATGGAGCTACTTGATTATGCTGCCTCCCATAATTACTTTTGGTTTTCTGATAAATTTTATCGACAGAGCCGAGGAGTGGCTATGGGGGCCAAGTATGCCCCCAGCTTGGCCAACTTGTTTATGGCTAAGTGGGAGGAGGATGTCATCTATGCCCACAGGGCCCCCCAACTGGTTCTGTGGGCCAGGTATATTGATGACATCCTCCTCCTATGGGATGGTGATGGTCAGGAACTACAGGATTTTATAACATCATTGAACCTAAACGATCGTGGTATCCATCTAAATTTTGAAATGAGTCAGACTCAGATTCATTTTTTAGATCTGACTCTAACTATAGCCAATGGGTCCTTTTCCACATCTACTTTCTTTAAAACAACTGACCGCAACTCCTATATCTCACTAGATAGTTGCCATCATCGCCCCTGGCTCAATGGAGTACCGAAGAGCCAATACATGCGGCTACGGAGAAATTGCTCCAGTCAACAAGTTTTTTTGAGCCAGGCGGATATACTTACTAAAAGGTTTTTGGAGAAAGGTTATGCTTTAAACTCACTCTTACCAGTCCTCACTGAGGTGGAAGGGATGGATAGAGAGTCCCTACTTAAAGAAAAAACCTCTCAAAACAAATTCAGTAACTCAATGGTACCTTTTGTGACTACCTATTCACTCCAACATAAGAACATCAAACAAATAATTTCCAAACACTGGCACATTGTCAGTAACGATAGGATTTTAAATGAAATTTTACCTGATAGGCCTCAGATAGTCTTTAGGGGAGCTCCTTCGCTCAGAAACCGAGTGGCTCCCAACATTTGTGATCCACCTACTAAAAAACTGACCTTTTTTGATCAATTAACTGGCTTTTATCAATGTAAAAAATGTAGAGTGTGTTCGCTTAATAGTTGTAAAAACAGAAGGACACTAACATTTCTGTCCACTAGTACACAAATTGAACACACTATAACCCCCTTCATTAGATGCTCTACAGTGGGGGTAGTGTACTTACTACAGTGCCCTTGTGGCCTACAATATATTGGGCGGACCAAACGCCCACTACAAGTAAGGCTAAACGAGCACATTACAAACATTAAGGCTGGTTTTCGGAACCACTCGGTTTCAAAGCATTATCTGTTTAAGCACAAGAGAGACCCCTCAAATACACTTTTTTTTGGGTATCGACAAATTCAGCGCTACCTGGAGGGGGAGTTCCCTTGTACGAGAGATTTCCAAGTCAGAAATGACATGGATACATAGGGTTAAAACTTATGTACCGTACGGCCTGAACATAGACGTAAACGCATTTATTGATAATTCGTGATACTATAGGTTTTGAGAAATGTTAAAGTTATGTGAACTGGTTCTGAGCCACGTGTAATGAACACATACCAACGAGGAATATTTGTTTGAAGAAGGGAGGTTCAGTCTTGTGTAACAATAATGATATAACCTATATATCTTTGAATTTAATTTTATATCTAAAGATTTCCCAAAAAGTTTATATTATAATAACTTTTCAATAAAATAAAGAAGTCAATACATATGGGATTTTTTGAAAAAAAAATTTTCTTAAAAACATTTTTTTATTTTTATTTTTTATATTTCTTATCATATTTTTAGCAATTTCATAAGCTTTGCTCTGACCCATTAATTATATAATTTTTTTAATATTTTTTCTAATTTTTCTATATTTTCCTTTTTTATAAATATAATTTTTGTTTTTGTTTCATAATTTTATCAAGGATCTATTTTATGGATCAAGTGGATCTTTGTTAAAAATCAACATAAATATAAATGTAACTATATGAATCCTACTTTCCTCCCATAAAAAAGTGGATAAGAACTATACAATTATCTGCTGAACATGGTATTATTAATTTTAATTCAATGCTTCTCAATAAGTTTTTTTTTTTTTGTCAAATATCAATATTTTTGAACTAGCTACATATTGGTGCTGGATGCATTAATATAAGGGGATGTTTGGCCATAGCACAATATTTTGATTCATTTTTCCAATTGAATTAATCTCTATGATACAGCCCCTAATAGCGTTGTTTTGCCCTGTTCCAAAATGGTGGTCTGTGTTTCCTATCCCGGGACTCAGAACGAGGCTTGGATGTCTATATATTGAGTGGTGGTTCAGCATGCTACCCGTTCCCATTGAAAACGTCAACCTATGACGAAACGCGTCTGGGACGTACGTGCTGACGTCACCACGCCGTCGACGAGGACGGGAGTTTGATTTTATGTAGCCGGCCGGCAAACTTTTCAATGCTTGATGTTATCTACATTTTTGTAAGTGTAACCTTTATTTTACCTAATTAAAACTGTTAGAATGTATTCCACCATGGTCTGCCTTTTTTCTCTTTCTGGGGGCATATGAGCTGCTGCATGTAAGAGAAAACGGACCGATCGCTGTTTCAAACTTGGAGCAAATAGTGTTTTCATCTCCAGCGCATACCACCTACAATCCTATCTGAGATTCATTATGCAGTATCTGATATAGATCTGGTAAGGAGCCCCTCTGTGTGGTGTCGGGTCACAAATAGCGGTTTGTCCTAATCACTGGTGTCTATCTGGAATATCATCTGGTAAGCCTACTATTTGGAAGGTGGAGGTGTGTTTTTTGCGTGATCACTCTACAGTCGTTGAATTGACCACTGGGTGCTTTTACTTTTTCCTGTTTTTTGTTTTTTTTATTTTTATTTTTTTCACTTTTTGTGATCATTTTGTTTTTTTATATACAAATTTAGTGTTTTGGCAATATTACGCTATGTTTTTTATTTTTATTTTTGCAACAAATATATGGAGTCAAATTTTTGTGGTGATCGAATAATCGCAAGGTTTTGGAATTTGGTTCATCAAAAGGCCCAGGCTGGGTATAAGCCAACTGCGCATGTTTGCTTATCTTCTGGTAATTTGGACGAAGTGTTGCCTTCATATACAAGTGGAAGTAGTCACTTTTCACTTCTCCTGGTCATTGTGGATGGAATGTGATTTTTTTCACTTTTATTTATGGACTTGAATATGGGATTTTTTTAAATAAGGATTCCGTTTTGGTTCTTGGTTTAGTCACCTGTTAATCATATTGGGATTAAGATATTCATTATCAGACGTCACTTAATTTTTTTGTATAATCTGTGTGTCACTTAGTATTTACATTCAGTTTTATTTGTAAGATCACACTGAGTATTAGATACTCAGCTTCAAATGCACTGAGACTATTATTCACATTAGCGCAACTTTTCTTTTGATTGTTTGTTTTGTGTATATCCCACAATAAGTTGCAGCTTTTTTCTCTTTAGGGTTATTTCCACTATACCAAGCGCAGTTTTCCACTTTTCCACAATATCTAGAAATGCCCCTACCCCCCCTAACCCCCACCAAAAAAAAAAAAAAAACCCCTTCAATTCCCTATGGTGTACATCTAAGTACCCACAATTAGAGCTCCCTTCATGATGGCCTCGGTCCAATTTCCAATACCCAACAGACTGATCTACGCCTTAGACCGGACCTTTTCCCATCAGCTCCCCCTGAGCCCGGGCATAACCTGACAATTCTTCTCAACCTCATTGGGGAGGCACGCAAACTTGGGGGACCCCTAGACCTCTTACCGACCTCCTCTGAACGACCTACTCACAAGAATCATAACCGAGAAGGGGTACCCACGAGACCGAGGAGCTTTCATTTTTGATGTTTTATGTTTTATGTTTTAAAAATGGTTAATATCGTAGGTGTAGTTCTTGTTTTAAGTTGGTTTTAACTATGGTTGATGCACTTACAGAGTCTCTACGCTATCTTTAGAGTATACAGTATATACTGATTCGTATAACACATATGTCACACTGGAAAGCCTTTCCGGAACACTGGTTTATGTGTAGTTTTTATGTTTTTAGTCAAGATATCTCTGACCACTGTACCCATCTTCCTACATCCCACTCAAACTCTTTACGCCCTTAGAGTCCTCTCTGATGCACTGGCATCTGATCCCTTCTAGTACTCAGTCCCCCACACAGCAGTCCTCGAGGACACTAGCTGACCAGCCAGTTGTACATTACAAGGTGGAATAGAATTTCTATCTCCACCTCTGGTATCCCCACTTACACAAATCTTGTGTAACCCTGCCACCCCCCCCCCCCCCCCCCTCATTCCCTAGCTACAAAAAACCTCCTTCTCTACGGTGTGTATCGCTCAATGTGAAGGGACCAAACATCCCAGAGAAGAGATCTCAGGTCCTAGCGGAGCTGACTAAATACAAAGCTCACTTCCTCTTCTTGCAAGAGACGCACTTTAGATCGGACTCCGTTCCCAAATTGCAGAACCACGTGTACAGAACCGCACTACACGCTCCAAACCCTCAGGCAAAAACCAAAGGAGTATCGATTTTGATCTCCAAGCACGCAAATTTCAAACTAACGGACTCACTAGTAGACCCAGAAGGCAGATACATCTTTCTCAAAGGACTTTTCGAATCCAAACCTGTCACACTCGCAAATATATACTGCCCCAATGAACACCAAGTTTTTCTATTTCAGGAAAGTATGTGATCTCCTCTCAAACTTTCAAGAGGGCATGATTTTTCTGGGTGGAGACTTTAATGTACCTCTCAATCCGACCATAGATACCTCCTCTGGATCCTCATTCCTCCCTTTCAGAGCATTATGACAGATCAAACTACAACTGCAAAATCTTACACTCCACGACACCTGGCACACCATGCACCCCAATACCAAGGACTACACCTTCTATTCACCTCCACACCTAAAATACTCCCGAATAGACTATTTCTTTCTCTCCCAGACTGACCTGACCTTCCTATCCAATACCTCAATAGAACCAATGTTCCTTTCAGACCACCACCCAATCATGATTGACCTCACCTTCCCTGACACCCCCACTAAGACGAAATCCTGGCGCCTAAATCCCTCTCTGTTAAAAGACCCCGACACTATAAACCAG
Organism: Lithobates sylvaticus; assembly: GCA_028564925.1. Lineage (NCBI taxonomy): Eukaryota > Metazoa > Chordata > Amphibia > Anura > Ranidae > Lithobates > Lithobates sylvaticus. The sequence continues at coordinate 302,852,160 of CM053030.1, read as the reverse complement.
ATAGGGGAGACCATCCGACTATACTTTGCCGAAAACTCCACACCAGATGTCACACCCGTTACTCTATGGGAAGCCCATAAATGTGTCATAAGGGGGAAACTCATATCGATAGCCACCTTAGCAAAAAAGAAACAACAGATGCATGTCCACATCTTAATCGACAAAATCAGACGTTTAGAAACCAGGCACAAACAATCAACATCATTGGAGTCTCTCCAAGAACTGACTCAAACACGCTCTCTACTACTTGATGAGCTGGGCAAACTTACTAGAAGACATTATGTCCTACAACAACAAGTGTTCTACGAACACGGGAACAAGAGTGGGAGACTACTGGCCCGAACAGTACAATCAGCCAAAGCCTCCTCTCCTTGTTCACCACATCAGGGATAATGCGGGTATAACCCACTCCAAAAATGAAGACATAGCTAGGCAGTTTGAATCATTTTACTCTACACTGTACAACCTGGCAGGAGAAAATAGCACCTCAGACTCATCTGACCTGCGTGTCGCCAGAATCAGGGAATACCTCAGCACCTACTCCCCCAAACCTATCACCGCCCAACAAGAAGAATCCCTAGACACTGCCATCTCGACCGAGGAACTTGCAACGGCTGTGAAACAGATGAAAGCAGGCAAGAGCCCCGGCCCAGATGGGCTATCGCTTATCTATTACAAAAGCTTCCTTGATATATGATCCCCAAAACTACTCTCGACCTTCAACCACCTAGCTGACCCACACTCACAAACAGGCAGACTATTGGAAGCTCACATAACAGTGATCCCTAAAAGAGGGCAAGGACCCCTCTCAGGTGGCCAACTACAGACCGATCTCTCTCCTTAATGTTGACATTAAGTTGTACGCCAAAATCCTTGCAAACAGAATACTTCCCTTTCTACCCACTCTTATCTCCCCGGACCAGGTTGACTTTGTCCCGGGCAGGGAAGCCCGGGATAATACCACCAGAACGCTTAACCTGCAACATTGGCTTACCTCTTCGAACACACATGGTTTCTTGTTGTCCCTTGACGCGGAGAAGGCGTTTGATAGAGTGGCCTGGGATTACATGCGTGAGGTACTCAAGGGAGTTGGTCTCCCACCTCGCATGTGTACACACATTGAAGCTCTATATCAGACCCCGTCCGCAAGGGTCAAAGTAAATGGTCATCTATCGGACGCCTTCTCCATATCCAACGGGACCCGACAGGGTTGCCCCCTCTCCCCTATCATTTTCGTCCTATCACTTGAACCTCTCCTCAATAGACTGAGACTAAACCCGGACATTAATGGGATTCAAATAGCGAACAGAGAATACAAGGTGTCAGCCTTCGCTGATGACATTCACTTATCACTAAGAAACCCTCGCATTTCCCTTCCCAGCCTACTAAACAACATGAAACTCTATGGCTCCCTGTCTAACCTCAAGGTGAACCACTCCAAATCATACGCTCTCAATATATCCATGCCCACTGAGGAGGTCGCCCACTGTAAATCGTCTTTCCCCTTCACATGGAAATCTGATGAGATAACATACTTGGGCATCCAAATTACTAAGAATTTACCAGACTCATACATACGTAACTTCCAGTCGACCCTATCCAAAATCCAAAATGACTTGAGGGAATGGGCTAATTTAAACATCTCGTGGTTCGGACATTCAGCACTTATCAAGATGGTGGTACTCCCTAAGCTATTGTACCTCATGCAGACCATCCCCATCTATCTCCCACCCTCCTTCTTCAAGTCATATAAAAAGGCATGCTCAGCGTTTGTCTGGAGAAACAACTCTCCACGCATAAAATATACCCGTCTCACTCGCTCCAAGACTAGAGGTGGCATTGGACTGCCAGACCTACATCAGTACTACCTGGCCTGTCAACTGGCCAGGGTGGTCGACTGGAAGATACACAAAAAAGAGAAAACATGGGTCCCTCTGGAGAATTCTTTCTCTAGCATCCCCTTACATGTCTTACCTTGGATTTCATCCACCCACTGGCCAACGAATCTGAGATCGCATCCCCTCATTTCCTCCTCCCTAACAGCTCTTAAAAACTTGATGGGCCCCGCCAACCTGACCTCACACCCAGGACCGCTGACACCCCTACGTGGCAACCCGGACTTTCCACCGGGAGAGTCACACCTCTTTCTACAGGACGAATGGCCCCATGAGGACCTATTAGCACACCAACTGGTACATGGAGGCCGGCTCCGATCGGTGGAGGACCTAATCTCCATGTCCCGGACCCAATCATTCCCTTTCTGGACTTATAGACAGATAAGGAATTTCCTCCTGACGCAAGACCCCTTGACCACATGGCAGAGGAAACTCACACAATTTGAATCCCTATGTGCCCAGACCTCCCCACAAAGACACGTTATTTCCTATTTATATACGATCCTCCAAGAAGCACCAAACTACAAACAGGAAACTGATATAGCACAAAGCTCTTGGGAGAGGGATCTACAAATATCTCTTTCAGATGAAAACTGGGTGGATATATACACATATGCCCACAAAGGCTCATTGAACGTTGCTCTCCAAGAGAATAGCTCCTATACCATCCTATACCATCATCACTAAATGGTATAGGACCCCAGAGCGCCTTCACAAATTCTCTCCCACAATCCCAAATATTTGCTGGAGGTGTAACTCCCAGGTAGGCTCGATGCTTCACATTTGGTGGGAGTGTGCCCTCCTCCAACCATTCTGGAGGGAGGTGCACTTTCTTATTGAACAAGTCACCACTTATACTCTAGACTTCGACCCTGCGCAATACTTACTCCACCACTCCTCCCTTTCCAAACGATCTTACTTTAAATCTCTGGCGATGCACATGGTCAGTGCTGCGAGACTTTGTATACCAGTACACTGGCGCTCCACAAACGCCCCTTCTATTAGGGAATGGCTGCAAAGAATCTCAAAGATAGAGGAAATGGAGGAGTTGATCCACATCTCTCAAGAGAAAATAGATAAATTCACAACGATCTGGGCATGCTGGATCCACTTCAAAACAACAGAAAAATACAAATCCTTTTTCTCCTCCCAGTAGTAACTGAAACAAATGCAGATATCTGAGTTCTTGCTACCCTCTCCACGACCTGGGAGGGGCCAAATGGGCCTGGAGGCGGTTCCCAACCCTCCCTGTTCCCCCTTCCAATTCCCTTCCCCTCTCTTCCCCTCCTTACCCCCCCCCCCCAGTCCCCCAACCCCCTCTTTCACATTTTTCCACATCTCTTTTTCCCTCCCCCAGGCTTTCTCCTAACATCCCTGACTGTCCCTGAGAGAACGGTTTACCCGATCATCACGAATAGGGGATCCTATGACCATTGCCTCCACAAGGTTAATTTAGCACTCTGGCCAGGACGGGACCTGCTGATGTTGGTTCCACTGGCAGAACTTTTTCCAGACACAACCTTGGTCACCCAATAACCTCTAGGTACCGTGTTCCTGTTCACTTCTTTTGTTCACCATGTTTTGCTATACCCAGTATGCCAGGAACATGTACCGTAGTTCCCATGGTCCTTCATCTGTTGTAAATCTATGGACTTTCAATATCCCCATGTACCTGTACTTGTATTTGTATATATGCATAACATGTTATTTGATGGCTACCTGTTCATGTTTATATTTTCAATAAAAACTTTATGGAACAAAAAAAAAAACAAGAAGTGGTATGTTATAAAAAACAACTGTGGTGAAACCTGGCTCTATCCCACGCTCATTTACTAAGGCAGCCATAACTGCTTGTGACTGATGACATGGTCCATGTGTCAAGCTGGAGGGAAAAGAGTGTCTGGCAGACATAAATGATCACCTTTTCCAATTTCCTGTTTCATAAGAAGTTGCCCACTGTGGACCACTTGTTCTTCTCTTTCTGGGGTCCTTAAAGTTGAATTATTAATCCCAGCTATACTGGGCCAGAACTAGGGTGGAATCTGTGAGTTGCACAGACCCAGCAAGTGTCCGGGGCTGTAAATGCAGCATCCTTAGTCGGTCTGCTTCCATGTGTGAGTTTTAATGTTAGTATGGCTACCCCAGCAAGAACCTGGAAGGCTGAAAACAGCCAATCAAATTAACTTAGCATGCTTGATTGGTTTACCTGTAAAAACAAACTTATGGCCCTTCAAATGGAATCAAAATCTCTCTAATTCTCTACTATCTATATAAATATACACTCTTTTTATAGCTCACAGGCTTTGCTAAAACATGGAGCTCTGCTTCTTGAGCTGGGGAAAAAAGGATCCAATGACTCTAAATACAGAGTATCCTTCTGGGTGATAAACTGCATACTCAGTATTAAACCGGAAATAACTCTACAAAATATTAAATATCTGGGTCTTCAGGGAGTGTGTCATGCACTAGGCTCACAGCAGCTGATTCCTACGTCATCAATTTAACACATGTGGTTTTTCTTTGTCTCCAGCCTCCTCCAATAGGGGCAATAAGGTGGCTGGATTCAAATCTACGCATTTTTCATTGTTGGATTTGTACATAAACAAACTCATATTTTAAACCTTTCATTAGACAAACATTTAGTTAGCTGTATATTTGCTGCGCAGAATGTCGGACCATTAAAAATTTAATATTTGACCAAAATAATGTCCCTTCACTACTGGGTCCCGCTTGCATAAATATATTACAATGGCTTGTTTTCTATCACGCTGTTTGTGTAAGAACTCCAGTTTCATGTTTCAAAAAGACAACTTTTTTCTGGCAATATTATAATAAATGATAACAATAACCTGCGGTCATGCAGAGATGTCCATAACTCCAAAATATTCTTCTGCTTATACCCACGGCACTTACAAGGAAAACGGGCACATCATTTCACAATCCACACATTCTGCTTTGGATTCAAAAATAAAAATATATAAAAACAAACAGAAAGCACTCAGCCACATCAAAAACTTTAAAACAACTGGCTGCATGTGGGATCTATCCTAACAGGGTGTGTGGACTTGATGTGATGGGTCTGTCATATTTAAAAATGATTTATTATTACTCTCACATCATGGGCCACACATCAATTTATTATCAGACTTTAAGATTTAATTTTTGTAGAAAAACTTCTTATGTATACCATCCATCTTGGCTTTGTTAAACATTATGGCAGCTGTATTCGAATTAACAACCTAATCTTAATCTTTTTTTCTTTCCACTCAATAAATGTAAAATTACAAATTTGTTATCTTAATCTAAACTAATCCCATTTTTATCAATTCCCCATTAACCTGGATTTCATTTCCAATCAAAGGTTGTCTAAACCAGTTTCAAATATATCTATATTATTAATAAAATTGTTAAACTCGTATTAGAAATTAATACTCAAATGATAATTTCAATACCACACCCTAATATATATCCACAGATAAAGTTCCTTAAAGGGGGACATATTACTTCATTTTACTTAATTCCCTTTTTTTAATGCACTGTTTCCACTATCAAAGGATATTCAATTTGTGTAATACACGGTTAAATGTAACCTTCATTTTACCATGTTTGGAAAACAGATGCAAAAATAATTGTGATCACATTGTTTATCATTAGATTCGTTAACCCGGCACATAAAGTTATAAATGTTTTGTCTAAAAAACTGAAATTGGCATTGTGTCCTTCCAGCTTATCACCAACCTCTCATCCAGCTACATTCTTTCAGGACAGCACAAAGGAGGGGGTCACATCTGCGTACATGACACATACAAGCGATAGAACTAAAGGTTCCAGCATTCACACACATACACAAATATCTCTCTAAAATCGGGAACGGCCCTTAAATATCTGGGAACGTTCATACCACCTAAACTAAAGAAAACTTATGAACTGAACTTCCCTCCCTTACTTAACAGAATACAGGTATTGCTGACCAAATGGCATCAGGGCTGTTTTTCCTGGTTTGGTAGATGTAATATAGTCAAGATGACAATCTTACCTAAATTTTTATACCTTTTCCAAACCTTACCAATTCACATACCCCCTGAATTCTTTAAACAGATAAACGCTATAGTAAACAACTTTATCTGGGCCTATAAAAAACCTAGAATACAACGCCGACTTATGAATTTGCCTAAACAGTATGGAGGGATGGCAGTACCTGATATGAAGAAATATTATCAGGCAACACACATGGGGAGACTAATAGATTGGTGCAGACACACAGATCTTAAGCTGTGGCCAAGGATTGAGCAATCACAAAGTATGATACCATTAAGGCGTGCGATCTGGTGTTATACAGATCTTACACCTACCCTCAAAAAACACCCGACCATAGGACCTACACTACGAATATGCTCCCGATTGCGCCTGAGCACCTCACTGTTACCCCCCTATTCCCCCCTTTACCCTATTATAGGGAACCCCTGTTTCCCCCCAGGACTACAAGATGGCCCATTTAGAAAACTATTAGAATCACAATGCTACCAGGCATCACACTTTGCACGATCTAGAATATGGCCATCAGTCCCGGAGTTGACATCATCAAGGGACCGGTATGACCTCGATTTTTGGAGCGGGGCACAACTTAAACACTTCCTTAATACACTACCACCCCCGGAAAGGTTTCAAAGACCACTGACCCCACTAGAGCAAATATGTGAGGACAAGGGCCCCTATCCTCATGTACTCTCACAAATGTACGCATTACTGATTGAACCACCTGAAAGGTATATCCCGCAGTACATACAGAAATGGGAGGGAGAATTAGATAGGACTTTGCAACCAACACAACAGAGACGGATTATACGAATGGCCATGAAATCATCAATTTGCACTAGGGCCCAGGAAACCAACTTTAAACTTCTAACGAGATGGTATTGCACACCCTCAGTACTTCATAAATATTATCCCTCGATCTCAGACAAATGTTGGAGATGCCTAGAAGAGAGAGGGACGCTACTCCATATTTTTTGGTCCTGCCCAAAGTTAGTCCATTTCTGGAGGGAGATACAGCGTATATCTCAGAAGTTTACAGATTACATTCTACCTGAGGACCCAGCACTATATTTACTGCACGACTCAAACATACCAGAAAAGATATACAATAACTTAATACTGCGCCATTTCTTTAATGCCGCCCGATCATGTATAGCCCGGCAGTGGAGAGATACAAGACCCCCTTGTATTTCGTCTTGGTTTACAAGAGTGGAAGAGGTAAATAGGATGGAGGACTTAATACTCTCGACGCAAAACCGACATGAGATGTATTCCAGAACATGGGCTAAGTGGAATATATTTAAACTCTCAGAGGAAGGAAAGGCCTTAGCTACCTTTAAGACAACCTAATTATGAGTCTATAATCCCCTTCTGTCGGTTATAGTTAGTAGGTTTATTTATATTTGGATTTATACTTGGATTAAAATTAGATTTTTCTTTTTTTTTTTTTATTATTATTTAACTTATTTATTTATTTTTATTTTTTCGGGTTTGTTGCTTTTGTCACTGTATAAGGTCACAGGGTGGGGGGGGGGGGGTGGTTTCGCTCAGGGTACTTGGAAAATAATATTATCCCTATATTCATGGAGAACTGAACAAATCAATTTAGAACGTAGAAATTTCAATGTATAGAATAAGATTTAAAAGTACTAAGTATGGATCTCTAAATATTAATGACTCTGACGGTTAAATTGACTTATTGATACGTAATGAAGAGCCTCTGACAATCTATCTATGTATTGAATTAAATGAACTAAATGCTATGTATAATGGGATGATATAAATAAATAAAGAATTTGAAAAAAAAAATAAAATATCTCTCTAAAATCACTTAACTTTTTCCCCATTTGTACACAACACATGCATATCATTCTCTCACTTTCTTTTAACTCTTTTAAATACTTAATTTCTAAATTTCTGCTTTCCTTATTTTGTTCTGATATCCTTTGCATCCAATGTATTGTAATACCATACTTCACATACTGTACCTTCTACGATCAGACGGGCAGCCATAGTGCTCATCCCATCTTCCTCTCTGACAACATATAAAGTATTCTGTTTTAACTCTCATTTCTCTGTTTCTTGACTTTACTAGTTGTAGAGCCTGACCCCAAATTCATCCCACAACTTAACATGAAAATGTCTCTTTTTGTCTAGTGTTAATTGTCATCCTTGATCCATCCTTCTCACATAGATAGCTGTTTCTCTAGCATGATTCTTATTCCCTGCGGACTTCGGTGGTAACCCAGTTACCCATTGTGGATCCATGTCCACTTTAACCATTAATCTAGGGGCTCAGTATAGGCGGAACCACACCTTCGGTTCATATATAGCGCTCCTATTGCGCTGGCCATTTTTGAGGGTCTCTTACCCTTCATTCCCTTACTTAATTTAATGCCTAAAATGACTGGCCAGTCTTCTCTACGTGTGCCTATACCCTCTTGCCTCTAAACTACTTTATCTAGCAGATGTACTACATACACCTGTGAACAGCACTATTCTTCCCTTTCTTATCTATAACACTCCGATGGACAGTAGACAGTGACAACATAACATATAACCACCAATCAATACAGTTCGATTAAGGGGAGTAAAATAGGTACCCTTTGTCCCGAAAATGCCTTACCGATCAAGGAAGTCTGATAACTCAAATGTAAGCAAAAGGCTTACCTCAGCCGGCTGATTATCAGAAATTCCTGGATCGTCTCAAGCTCCTCGTTTCAGATACTCAGGGTCACCTTTTAACCCCTCCTAGGCAAAGCTCGCCACCTGACCTGGAAATTTATAGATAGGCAACTCCTATCCACATATTGATTGGTGGTTCCAAATTAATAATAACTACTGCAGTAGGGAACAGACACAAAGATACGCTCAGCATCTTTCCAAATAACTGCTTTATTATGACGCAATCAAAGGTTTTTATACACATGATTATGTAGGTATCACATTAATATTACAATTGTATGTTTATGGTAACAAGGGGCGTATCATAGGCAGGCTAATTCTAATCAGGACTCGAAAGAATGTAAACATGTACTGAAAACATTATTAGTGCCATGTGCACAGTAAGGGCAGTGTGCAATATATATATATGTACTATATATATATTTCCTGGACCTCCCCATGTCAGCCTACTATGGGTCAGCTCCGCCCCCTCTGACCCCTCCAGGACCACCTTTTTTCTAGCCCATAAAGGGCGGCTGTCTGCCCACACCAGTGTTCTTTTTTCGTCCTCGCTCCGGACACCTTTTAAAGTTTAATTTTAGTTATTTATTTATATTTATTTTATTTTATTTATGTATTTATTTCTTTTTTTCTCCATCCACCATCCTTCCTGTCCGGGTTAAGCCTCTCCCGGATCAGAAGACCCCCCCAGATGGGCTGTAAATCTCCCGAGAAGTGTGGGTTCCCGTGGTGCTGGGATTGTATGGTACAGTATAAATGACTGTGTATTACTGGCAAGGTCACAACAGCATAAATTACTGTATACACCTTCGTTAGGCAGGTGCTGGCACTCTCTCCTTCCATGTTTTTGTGCGTGCAGTGGTTTGGCTCGCTGGGACTTGCAGTTCACCACCTCCACATGTATTCCTTTCAGGAAGATCAGAGTTGAGCAGGTGAGGTCAGAGGTAGCTTCCTCTTGGATTGCTTAGCAAACACCAGAATGATCACTACTGATTTGCAGCAGGCTCTGTCCTCTAGGCTAATCTCAGTCTCTAGCTGATTAATCTGCTACTCTGCTCTGGTAAGCCTGACTTCTATTACTAACTGCTGTGTTACTTGTCTGGAGTGTTTTTATTATCCTGTGCCTTTATACATCTGGGGAGTTTTGCCTGCCTGCCTAGCTGCCTTAGCACTGAAGATTCGGATGGAGAAGTTTATTTTATTTTGTAGTTTTACAGATACATTCTACCTGAGGACCCAGCACTATATTTACTGAACGACTCAAAACATACAGAGAGAAAAGATATACAAGAGGTTCCACAGAGAAGGGCCCAATGCGCGCTAAATGCCTGCAAAGAGGTTTCACTGGAAGATGCACAAAAAAGAGAAAACATGGGTCCCTCTGGAATGCGCGCTAAATGCCCACAAAGAGGTTCCTAATCAGCACTCCAGCCTCAAAGGAGTAAAAAGGAGACTGGACATGACAAATCGCAGAGTCGCATGCAGCTGGATAGACGCCCGTTGTCGCTGCATTCCAGATCTCCCTCACCCTTACCTCACTTTAGTCGCTCGGACTGGAGCCAAGAGAGGTCAAGACATCACAAAGCCTCTAGAAAGAGCATATCCGGGCGCAGACAGAGAAGAAGATCCTCTTCTTTGGATAAGTCTTCATCGCCAGCCCAGGCAGAAGAAGGATCCTGTTGGGCATGCTCAGCTGAGGTCATCAGAGGAAAGTGGGTTTGTGTATCTTGCTTCAAGGAGGCGGCTCAGGACAATGCTGAAAATGCATGCCAGGTTAAATCCTACATTAAGGACACAGTCAAGGAAGGGTTAAACAGCCTTTCAAGGAATCCTGCTCATCCGGCTGTATCTTTAAGCATCTGCAGATTCAGATCATGTGTTTTCAGTGCATTTTAACTCTGAAGTCGATTCGGATCCATCTGAGGCTGTGATGGTCTCGGAATCGCATACGTTTTATTTTTTGCACTGGTTCCCCCCTTGGTGGAGGCTGTTAAGGATGCAATGAAGTTGCAGGAAGAATTGTCACCTCCAAAGAAACAGCAGAGATACTACCCGTATTTAAAGAAATCATTACCTTCCTTCCCATTCATTTCTGAAATTAAAGAAGTATTTGATGATGAGTGGGCGGGGCCTGAGAAGGGGCTCAATGTGCATAATAGAGTATCGAGGCGGTAACCCTTGGGGCACTACGCCTAAGTTGGATACTTCATTGCGTAGATTCGCCTGCCACATTCCACTTCCGCTGGAGGATTCGGATGCCTTTAGGGATCCTATGAATCACAGAATAAATGCAGACCTGATAAAAAAAAAAAAGTTTCTATAGTTTGGCCGGAGCAGCCTGCAGGCCGGCGGTAGTGCTCACTTCTGTGGCAGAAGCACTTGGGGTGGATTCGCACCTGTGCGTTTTTATTTTTATTTATTTTGGTGCTTTTTGCAGTTTTGCTCTACCATTTATTTACCGTGGTCTCCTAGGGGACGTGTTCTGTGGTGCGGGTCTGCAGAATACAGGGATGCATGGGTGTGAATCCAGCCTGGGGGTAGCGGAGCTGGTGGATGGATGTTCAGATGAAAGGGGAAGCTACTATTCCGGAAGACTTAGAATCAGCAATTCAGTGGGTTTCCAGCAGCAGATCTAGCCTAATCCTGCAGAAGAGAAAAAGACAACAGCAGCCCTTTTGGTTTAACAAGAGATCCAAAGAAGGATTTAGAGCTCCTTGTTCCAGAAAATCTATCTGCCAATTCCGATAATCTGGTCTCTGGTTTGGTGGTCAGTAGATCGCAATCTTTCCCACGGAGTTCCATTCAAGGCCTCAGAACCAATAGTGGTGACGGCCAATGCCAGTCTGGCAGGCTGCGGGGCACACTGCCTGGGACAGCAGGTTCAAGGCCGATGGAACTTTTGTGGGGTGAAGAGTGCAAATTTCCTGGGATTGGATGCTGTCAGACGCGCTCTCTTAGTGTTCCAACCTATGTTGCGAGGTCAAGCTGTCAAGAGTCTTTGAACAACTATGGGGGCTTATGTGTCTCATCAAGGGGGCACAAGAAGTCGCCCTCTCCTTCAGGTGGCATGTCAATCTACCTATGCGCAGAGAAGAATCTCGGCTCTCTTACTTCATATTATCTCCCAGAGCCTGGGAATGTTTTAGCAGATCACTTGAGTCGAGGCTTTGAGGATCATAACGAATGGGGCCTCAATCAATAGATCGTATGGCATTGGAGGCGAATTGTCAACTGCCTTGCTTCACCTCCCGGACCTGGCATCCACAGGCGTTGGGTCGGGGTGCTCTGTCCAGGTCTTGGAATTTCCCATTGGTCCAAAAACCTTCCAAGCCCAGGACCAGCGAAGCTCCTAAGGCTTCAAATAGGTCCTTCTGAAGGTGTCTCCACTTGACCCTCTCGAGTAGGAGCAAGGCTAGCCCAATTAGGAGGTGGTGTGGGCGGACAAACTACAGGATGCCTGGATTGTGGCCATCATTCGATCACGTTATCATCTCAAGTTCAAAACAGGGCCTCCTCAGACCTTGTTCGTAGAAGCTAGGCTTCCTACGGATGTTTGTGAGGCTATATAGGGGAGCTGTTGGCAGCAAGGGTCATCCTTCCGGTTCCTAGGAACGAACTGGGGCAAAGAGTATGTTCCCCTCTGTTTTTGGTCCCAGAGGCTTCAGGGAGTTTCGGAATTCTTACATGAAGGTACCACTATTCAAAATTGGGTCATGGGACTCAGGAGACTGGATGGCTTCCATCGATCTGGCGGTGCGTATCTTCTTGTTTCCATAGACGCATCTCACCATCGATTTCTCAGGTTTTACGTGGAATGCTCTAATTTTCAATTTTAATGTCTCCCATTCGGTCTCTGCACGACTCTGAGAATGTTCTCAAAGCTACTGTCTGCTGTCATCGCGACTCTCAGGGTCAAGGGAGTGCAAATATTCCATTATCTAGACGACATGCTACTTCTGGGTCCGTCAAATGAGCTCCTTCTACTTCATGTGAATTTCACCTGTAAAACACTAGCTTGTTTCGGTTGGTTGTTCAACTCTCGGAAGAGCCAGATGCATCCGACCCAAATGTTGGAGTATTTGGCAGTACAATTCCACACGGATCAGGGTGGTGTTTCTCTTCCTCAGAGGAAGGTCCAGGAGATTCAGTCTTAGACAAAAGCAGTGATAGCCAGGCCGTCTATGATGGTGAAGCAATGCATGCAGTATCTGGGGGTTCTATCAGCCACAGTTCCAGTAGTCCTGTGGGTCACGTGGCGCAGAAGGAGGTTTCAATGCAACTTTCTTCTTTAGGCCAGTGCTTACAGACAGTGGAAGCAAGCCGGTTCAACCTTATATGTGTTCCTGCTGCTTCCATTGGCTCTCAAAATCCTGCTGAAGATTCAGCGAGAAAGGATCACAGCAATAGTAGTCTTACCTTACTGGCTTAGGCAGCCGTGGTTCCCTCTGGCTTGGAGGATAAAGTTGGGCTCACCAATCCCACTGCCTCCTTGTGAAAATCTCCTTTTGCGGAGTGGGGCCTGACACCCGAACCGCAGGAGGATGAAGTTAATAACTTGGAAGTGAGAGGGAAGCTTTAGCTGGCTTGGGTCTCTCAGGCATTTGGAGTTTCTGCAGAGTGGTCTCTTAGGGTTAGCTTATAATTCCCTGAAGGGTCAAATTCCCGCTTTGTCGGCTATGTCATGTACAAGATATGCTCTACATCAGTTGGTGATCCAATTTTTAGGGGCAGCCATAGAAATTAGACGTCCATTGAAATAGTTTTTTCCAAAAGAGGACTTAACACTAGTCTTGGGAACATTGCTGGTTCCTCCGTTTGATCAAGCTTTCTCTTGTTCATTATTACTTTTAACAGTTTATTTTTTTTTTTTTTTGTTTTTTACTAGCCGTTGCCTCGGCCAGAAGAGTCTCCGAGTTGTGCGCCTTTTCGTCTAAAGAACTATATTGTTTGGTGCTCCCAGACAAGACAATCCTTAGGCCGATACCAAGCTTACTACCTAAGGTTGCCATATCATTTCGTAGGAACTGGGAGGTCATTCTCCCAGCCTTTTCCGGCGGATACAGCTGATGAGTGGAGTAGGTTGGACCTGGCCTCTGCGGTTTCAACCTACCTGAAATTGACTAAAAGCAGATCAGCTGTAGTTTTTCCCAATGGGCCCTAAAAGGGTATACAGGCAACATCCAGAATTGTGTCTTCCGGATTTGTCAAAGACCATACATATTGCATACAAAACGCTGGGCCTTCCTCCTCCTTCAGAGATCAAAGCACATTCAACATTCAACACATGCAGCATCCTGGGCAGCATACGTAAGGGTCGCCCCTGAGGTAGTTTGCAGAGCAGAAAGCTGGAGCGCGCCCAACACCTTTTATTAGGCATTACAGGCTTAATTTGACTTGTCCACCTGAGGAAACATTTGGCTCTATGGTTATTACGGCGGCTGTTGCCCATGAAAATTGGAGTAGCATTGCATTGAGGGTTTGGCTGATTTTTTGTCTTCCCTCCTTTTTAATGTTGCTTGGTACATCCCATAGTAGGCTGACATGGGGAGGTCCAGGAATAAGGAAAACTGTTGCCCATACTTATCGTAATTTTCCTTTCCTGGATCCTCCCCATGTCAGCCGGAGGATTCCCACCCAGTTTATCCGTCGCAAGGCGGGTATTTTTTTGAACACTGGTGTGGGCAGACAGCCGACCTTTATGGGCTAGAAAAAAGGTGGTCCTGGAGGGGTCAGAGGGGGCGGAGCTGACCCATAGTAGGCTGACATGGGGAGGATCCAGGAAAGGAAAATTACGGTAAGTATGGGCAACAATTTTCCTTAATATATATATATATATATATACATACACACTGTCTAGTACACTGCATGCAGTGTAATGTATATAATACAGTGCAACCAGTGTACAGTTTCTAATAAAGAGCAGGCGGCAGTGGCGGCCCGTCCATAGGGGGCGCCCGGGCGCCCCCCCCCCCCCCTCCTTGCAGTTAAAAAAAAAAAAAAAAAAAAGTTAAAAAAAAAAAAAAAATTATTTAAACATGTCCCTTTAAAAAAGGGCGCCGGGCACAGTGCAGTATGCACCGCTCTATCACCAATAGATAGATTCATGCAATGCATGAATCTATCTATTGTCACCGCTGCCGCCCCCTATTCAGGTGTCCGGCCCCTGATCGGGCGCCGGGCATCTGAATTACAGTGGGGGGGGGGGTTGCTGGAAGCGCCCCTATTAGAGCTGTAAGCTCTAATAGGGGACCCTATTAGAGCGGTGTGCTCTAATAGGCTTCCCTAAGTGTAAACAGCGGGCGCACGGCTGTGCGTTCGCTGATTACACAGTATTGTGTTAGAGAAGCGAATACATCGCTTCCCTAACACAGACCCGCCTCTCAGCCAATCAGGTTGCCAGGTCTGTTACCTGTAACCTGATTGGCTGAAGTCACAGGCGCTGTGATTGGACGCTAGGCGTCCAATCATAGCAAAAGACCTCCTGAGCGCGGGAGAAGAAGACCTCGGACGGAAGATAGCAGAAGACAGGAGGAGCGCGGGAGAAGAAGAGCTCGGACGATGAGACACCGCTCGCCGCCTGACGCCGTCACCAGCTGCACATCGAGACAAGGTAAGTGCAGAGGGCAGGCAGGGGGCACAGTGGCAGCACTTGGAGGGGCACTCTGGCAGCACTTGGAGGGGCACTCTGGCAGCACTTGGAGGGGCACTCTGGCAGCACATGAAGGGGCACTCTGGCAGCACTTGAGGGGCACTCTGGCAGCACTTGGAGGGGCACTCTGGCAGCACTTGAAGGGGCACTCTGGCAGCACTTGAAGGGGCACTCTGGCAGCACTTGAAGGGGCACTCTGGCAGCACTTGGAGGGGCACTCTGGCAGCACTTGGAGGGGCACTCTGGCAGCACTTGGAGGGGCACTCTGGCAGCACTTGAAGGGGCACTCTGGCAGCACTTGAAGGGGCACTCTGGCAGCACTTGAGGGGCACAATGGCAGCACTTGAGGGGCACAGTGGCAGCGTTTGATGGGCACAATGGCAGCACTTGAGGGGCACAGTGGCAGCGTTTGATGGGCACAGTGGCAGCATTTAATGGGCACAGTGGCAGCGTTTGATGGGCACAGTGGCAGCATTTAATGGGCACAGTGGCAGCGTTTGATGGCACAGTGAGGCTGTTTGTTTGCGCCCCCCCAAAAATTTTGAGCACCAGCCGCCACTGGCAGGCGGTGTACACAGTATATAATACAGTGTAGTGCGGTGTTAAAAAAAAAAACATCATGTCCGGAAGGCCATCAAGGAGTAGCAGATGCTCACAGGCCACTAAAAGAGGGCAAGCAGCCTCTATGTCTACAGTCAACAGTGGTGTTCGTGGACATGATGCATCCTCTGCAGGTGGCCGTGGGACACGCTTGTCCTTTTTTTCTGCTACTGGCTGTGTTATTGAGCCACAACATGCAGAAAAGTTGGTGGAGTGGATAATGAAGCCATCCTCATCCTACTCATCCTCTGTTCTCTGTCATATCTTTTTATATCATGTTATTCACATTGAAATGACATGTGTATATATATCAATTTCATAGGAATTACTCATCAGTACTTTCCATATAATCATGTGTTGCCAAGTTGATATTATCATGTATACTTGATGTCCATGTTATACATGTATTTGCATGTGTATTTTTACTTGTTATATACCATTGATATGTACTTTTATGTATTCTCCATGTCATTAAACATGTTTTTCCAAATACCTACCCCCACAATGTCGACAGCCTCATTTAAAGTCCCAATCTCCTTTCTCATTTAATTGCCTAGGGGTCAGGAGCTACACTGGGGCAGTGATTCTGTCAGCTCTGCAGGCGCAGGCTCAAAGGTGGTTGACACCATGGCAGCTTGAGCAAGGAATGGTTGTATGCGACGATGGCACCAACCTTTTCTCCTCCCTCCAACAGGAACACTTGACCCAACACTTGGCAATCAATGAGTACCTGTGCGAGTATGGCACCAGGACAGGGTCAGGGGAGCTTGGCTTCTTTTTACCACTTCAGTGGCTACTGATCAAGGATGCATGCACTGTCCTGTCACCATTTGAGGAGGCCGCAAGGATGGTGAGCAGCGACAATGTATGCATCAGTAAAACTGTCCCTCTAGTCTTCCTGATGGAGCGAACGATTCGTGGAATCATGGACAGGGCAGAACAGTGGAAAGAAGAGGAGGACTCCCTTTACTCTCAAGGCCCCCTTTATCCAGATAGCATTCCTGCGGGGCCACCAAGCACACAGGAAGAAGAGTAGGAGGAGGAATGTGTTTTACGTGGCTGGGAAGAGGTAGTTACGGATAATGTGACCCAGAGGACTTAGAATCTAATGCCTCTGCAAACTTACTCTGCATGGCCTCCCTGATTCTGCAAAGCCTGCAAAAGGACCCTAGGATTTGTGGTATCAAGGAGAGGGATCATTACTGGCTGGCAACGCTTATTGATCCACGTTACAAGGGTAAAGTTGCAGAACTCATCCTGCCTTCACAGAGGGAGCAGAGGATCAAACATCTTCAGGAGGCCTTGAAGAAAAGTTTGTGCAATGCCTTTCCAGACCCTGGAAGGTTACCATTTCCTTGTGCTGGATAACGTGTTTCTCAGGCTTTGTTCGGTCAGAGGAAGAGCCGTGGAGAAGGTGGCTAGCTGACCGATGCCTTTAAAAAAAATCTCAGTCTTCAGCGCCAAGGTCTGATAGGTTCAAGCAACCATCGCTGGTGTCTGCATTACATGATGCAGGAATATCTAGGTGCAAGAGCAGACTTGGAGACCTTTCCAACAGAGCATCCACTGGGTTACTTTGTCTTGAGGAATAGACCACTGACCAGAACTTGCTCAATATGCAATCGAGCTATTGGCCTGTCCTGCATTCAGTGTGCTTTCTGAATGCACATTCAGTGCTGCTGGAGGGTTTGTAATGGATCAAAGAGTGCACCTGTCCACAGACTCTGTTGAAAGGCTCACATTTATAAACATGAATCAGTCCTGGATCAGCAGCTATCAAGCACCTGATGTTGATGTAACTAATTGAATTTGCTATGGATCTGGGATCCCTTAAAGACTGCCTATCCTTTTCCTCCTGAATCTTGATGATGTTAGCTTCCAACAATATTTTTGGTTTAGGGCACCACCAACACCCAAGGCCCATTTTTTTTCTGCCCCTGTTTAAGGGGCATGTAATTACAATTTTTGAAATAATATTTATCGTATATACTCGAGTATAAGCCAAGTTTGTCAGCACATTTTTTTTGTGCTGAAAGTGCCCCCCTTGGCTTATACTTGAGTCAAGCACTTTTATGCAGCAAAAAATTTTATTTTTCGTCCCGAATTTGCGGTCCCGTATGTCGGGGCCACTTGGTGCTAGGAACCCCAAATTTGGTGTGCAAACCAAGTGGAACCAACACTATAACATATCCAAATTTGGGGCCCCAAAGTCGGTTCAGAAAATGTCATTCTCTGCCGCAGAAAAGTGCTTGACATTTTCCGACCCGACTTTGAGGCCTCATATCATAGGGGCACATGGTGCTAGGAACCCCAAGTGGAACCAACACTATAACATATCCAAATTTGGGGTTCCTAGCACTAAGTGGCCCCGAGATACAGGGCCCCAAAATCTGTCAACTGTGTCCATCTGCAGCAATGTCATTTCGGGACCCTTTGGGTCCAGAGACCCCAAATGGCTAGGGGCATATAGGAACCCTTATCTACCAAGTTTGATGTTCAGGGGACCTACGGCTGCAAATGGGCACTGTGAGGCTGCAAATGGGCACTGTTGACCCTCTTTTCCACTTACAATAGCTGCGAATTTCTCACCCTAGGCTTATACTCGAGTCAATAAGTTTTCCCATTTTTTTGTGGTAAAATTAGGTGCCTCGGCTTATATTCAGGTCGGCTTATACTCGAGAATATACAGTAACAGCAGGGCCCATTCCTGCGCCCAACAAGAGTAAATATGAGGGGTTACAGTGTTGTGGCACCACCACCACCCAAGGCCCAACTTTTCTGCCCCTGTTTAACAGGGGCATGTAATTAACATTTTTGAAATAATATATAACACCAGGGCCCGTTCCTTCACCCATCAAGAGTAACTGTGAGGGGTTACAGTGTTCTTGCACCACCAACACCTAAGGCCCAATTTTTTTGCAGAGTATATGGTGCAGTCCGTATAGTATATATATACTGCAGTTCAGAATATATAGTTCAGTCAGTGTAGTATATATAATACAGTGCAGGGTATATAGTGCAGTGTACAATATATAATATAGTGTATTGAAGTGAATAAGGGGAACCCTATGATAGAATTTAGAGAAAAAAAAACAGCGTGGCGCGAAGTCCATCCATCTTCATGGTGCGGACGGACCCGAAAACTAGAAAAAAAAAACTCCACCTCTATTCAGTGCCTCCCACCAACTGCTGTCTCTTGGCTGCAAGGGCAGGGCTATCCGGTGACGTAACCGAGTGACCCTGCCCCTTCTGACGTCATGTGCGGGGTCATCCGCTGCTCTATAGGCAAGGGCGGGGTCATCCACCGTTATATAGGCAAGGGTGAGGTCATCCGGTTACATCAGCAGGTGGCCCCTCCCTTGCCTATATAAAAGCTGTCCCAGTGAAAAGACAGCAGTCAGTGGAACACCTCCCATGGAGGCGGAATATTTTAGATTTTTTAATATATTTTTTGTGTCCGTCGGTGCCGTGATTAAAGATGGATGGACATCATGGGACATTTTTAAATAAAGGAATTGTCAAAAACTGTCTCCTGTCGTTTTGACTTTTTTGACATGTTTTTTGGTGAATGGATAGGGGTACAATGTACCTGATACCTATTCACATAGCGGGGAAGGGCAGGATCTGGGGGCCTCCTTGTTAAAGCGGAGTTCCACCCAAAAATGGAACTTCACTTTAAGGGAAGGTGACCCCCTGACATGCCACATTTGGCATGTCATTTTTTTGGGGGAAGCGGATACCCTCTTTTTTGAGGGTTCCAGCTCCCACTTCCTCCCGGTGCACCGTGGCACCGGAAGGGAGATCACCTCTCCCCCTCCCTCTCGGCAATCATCTGGGACACATCACAGGTCCCAGATGATTGCCCAGCTAGTCACGGTGCACCACACGGCTCGCACATGTGCAGTGTGTGCCCGGCTGTGAAGCCACAGCTGGGTGCCCACAGTGATAATGCCAGGGCTGCAGAGAGGAGGGCGAGATGAGCGGGGCTTCGTTCCCCCACATTGCTGGACCCTGGGACAGTTAAGTGTCTGATTATTACAAGTCAGTGGCTGCAGTATTTGTAGCTGCTGAGTTTTATTAGATTTTTTTTAAGCCAAACTCCATTTTAATGAGGACTTCCTGATTCTGATAAGCCCCCCATCCACAGACCCCCACAACCACCAGGCAAGAGTAACAGGGATGAGGCCCTTGTCCCCATCAACATGGGACAAAGTGCTTTGGGGTGGACCCCAAAGCACCCTTCCCATGTTGAGGGCATGTGGCCTGGTACGGTTCAGGAGGGGAGGGGGGCGCTCTCTCGTCCCCCCTTCACCTGTGGTCTGCCAGATTGCATGCTCAGATAAGGGTCTGGTAGGGATTTTGGGGGAAACCCCACGCCATTTTTTTTAGCGCGGTTCCCCTTAAAATCGATACTAGACCTAAAGGGACCGGTAAGGATTTTGGGGGGACCCCCACGCCATTTTTCTTAAATTTTTCTTTTACATTTTTCGATTTTTTGATTTTTTTATGTATATTTCCGGGATCCCTCAATACATTACAGCCGCAAGCAATTTTAAATGAAATTCTTTCCTTTAGAAATGTCATTTAGCTGCGGTACTGTTATAAACATTGGAAAGATGCGCTACCAGAAGACTAAGGGGACCCCCAGGCATGATATTTGAAGGAATATTTCATTTTTATTGTTTCACTTTAAAGTGGTGGGCCAGGTGAAATTTTTTTTTTTAAAAGTCAGCAGCTACAAACACTGTAGCTGCTGTCTTTTAATAAGCACACTTACCTATCCAGGGTGCCCGCGATGTCGGCCGCCCGAGGCCAACCCATCCCTCGGCTCTCAGGTCCCTGCGCTGCCATGTGGACTAAGGGAAACAGGCAGTTGAGCCTTGCGGCTTCACTGCCCGTTTCCTACTGCGCATGTACGAGTCGCGCAGTGCTTTGTGACTGGCTGGCTGTGTTATGGGACACACACAGTTCCCAGAACACAACGCACCCCATTCCCCAGTAGACAACGTGAGGAGGTGAAGACTGAAGATCACTGTGGTGTAGGACGTGGCAGATTAGGACGATCTGCCTAGAAACAGCCATTTCTGGTAAGTTAAAAAATATATATATTTTAAATTTCTTTTCCTGATTTTTAGGGACTTTTTTACGTATTTTTTTTTTTAGGGTGGCCCTCCGCTTTAAGCATTATTAAGATCACAGCTCCTGAAAAAAATGCCATTTTTAAAACTTTTTTTGCATTGATACATGTGCCCTGGGGCAGTACCCGGGTCCCCAAACACTTTTTATGACAATAACTTGCATATAAGCCTTGAAAATTAACACTTTTGATTTTTCACATTCGTGTCCCATAGACTTTAACAGTGATTGCATGTTCGCGCAAGTTTTTTGTTTGCATGTTCTGGTGGGAACCGAACCAGGGGGTGTTCAGCTCATCCCTACTCTACATATGCTGGAGCCCTGTTCTAGGTGGAGGTACTGGCAATTATTTTGCTTACAAACGTTTTAGTAAAGAATTTCAGGCAAATACAAAATGAATAGGCACAGAGATATTGGTAAGCAAATTCAAGAAACCAGATGAAATAGTGCAGTATACATCTCTTATAATGACTGTAACAAAATAAAAAAAAAAGGAAAAAAAGAACTGGAAAAAAAAAATTGTATAAGAGATATAATTTTAATACATAAGCTTGCATCTGTAGGTAAGATAAGTGAGTACTTGTGAGGTATGATTAGGTCAAGGATATCCAAACAATATTACAAACGGTAATGGATGCGTTATCATGGAAGATCACAAATCCATCAATTTATTAGAAATGGGGATAAGGAATTCCCATTTACGGTCAAAGATGTGCATGGAGTCCATGAGAGTGTGATGCACCCTTTCCATGGCCCATTAGATAGAACTAAAAAGCATATGTGCTAAGCTTTGTTTGGGGAGAGACCTCTGGGAGATCTGCAAATAAAATGCAAGTCCGGTAAGTCAGGGTCACAGGTACCACTGTTATTTGGAGAACCAGCAAAGAGTTTTTTTGCCAATGGGATTTTAAGACAGTGCAGCTCCAGAAGGTGTTAAAGAGAATACCCTTGTCACAACATCCTCTGAAACATGTGTGTCGGGAACTAGTGGGTAAATTCTGTGCAGATTGTCAGGGGTATAGTACCAGAGGGTATGTCATTTGACTACAGTCTCTTTGATAGAGATAGAGCCTTTATGCATATTGGAGACCATGTCCTGCCAGTCTTCTGCAGAGATCTCCTGGGCCATCGCTGTCTCTCATCCCAACATAGCTGTTGATTTGGTTATAGTATTGTGGTCGCTAAGGTACTGGTATAAGATTTAGATAGTCCCCCTATCTCTAAAGGCTTCTCTGCATAGGTTCTCAAATGGTGATTTAGCCAATTCCACAGCTTGGGTTAAGGTGTTAGAAGAAAAGTGTCGTATTTGAAAGTACATTTGTAGAATTCAGATCTGTGGAAGGCAAAATTCAGTTGTAGGTGCTCAAATGAGCAAAAGAAAGAGCCATGCAATAGAGAGTCCAGGGTTACTAGTCCCTGCAGGTCCAGCAGGAAAACTCTAGGCCTGTATTAAAGGATGGGGGGAACTGAGGTTCACCTGGAAAAGAAGCCAAGCATGGTGGACTAGAGAATAATTTGAACTTCACCTTGTAGAGAGACCAGAGATAAAGGGACTGACCCACGATACCATTAAGTGGAGCAATGTCTTTAGGGGAAATAGAGTGTGACCAGAGGAGTCCTGGGAGGTAGTATGGAATAACTGAAATCCTCTTGAATTGTAGCCACAGTACAGAAGTTGGGGAGGTACCAGGCAGGATGCCAAGAAGTATTTCCATAGATCCGGGCATCCCAGGCCACCTCTAGATTGGGCCCCATACATCAACAAGTGGCCAATTTGAGGCTTCTTGTTCTGCCAAATAAATTTGAGCAGCTCTGTCTGCATCATCATTATTGTGGAATGGGGAACATAGAGAGGTAACGATCTGAAGTAAAATAATAGCTAAGGAAGGATTGACATTTTTACTGCTTGGATTCAGCCTAAAAATTATATATAATATGAGGACCATTCGGTAAGTAGGCATCTAATAGAGGAAAAGGCTTGTGGATAATTTTGTGTGTACATCAATTTAAGCAAGGAGGGAAGTCGTATCCCTAAGTATTGTAGCGTATCAGAGCTCCAGGAAAATTTTAACTTATCTTTAAGGGTAAGGCTATGCATTTAGATGAATTTACCTATAGGCCAGTAAGATGATAAAAGGTGTCTAAGGAAGTAAAAAGGTTGGGGAGGGAGATTAGGGGGGTCAGATATAAACAGAAGGACATTGTCCGCGTATAAGCTTAGTTTGAATTCTTGGTTACATTTAACATATCCTTTAATATTAGGGTTGGAAGAAATGGAGCGGGCTAGTGGTTTGATTGCCAAAGCAAACAAAAGGGGGAAAGGGGGCAACCCTGCCTAGTTCCCCGGCCCAGAGCAAAGTACTCAGAGTTTCACCCTGCGAGTTTAATGCAGGTCTCGGGGCAATGATAAAGGGCCTTAAAGCCATTAATAAATTTGCCATTGAAGCCAAACTTGGACAAAATGGTGTCCAAATAGGGCCAGAGGACACTGTCAAAGACTTTATTAATGTCTAGGCTTAAGAGTAGTACCTTACGGGAGTAGATTTCAGCATCCTGAATGACATTGGCTGCTAATCGTATATTATCGGTGATGTCTAGATGGTATGAAGCCCATCTGATCAGGGAAGATCAATGTAGTGATAACCCATGCTAAACGGTCCGCCAATAAATGCCCAAAAATTAAAGTCATTTTTAATGATTAAAATGGGGCGAAAGTTCTGGGGAAGGGTGTGATCTTTACCCGGTTTTTGAATCAGGGAAATATTTGCCAGCAGCATGTCCTCCGGGAATGGTTTATCGGTCAAAATATGGTTATACATTTCAGTCAATTTGGGGATTAAGGATCTGCCAAATTTTTTATAATAAAATGCAGTGAACCCATCCGGGCTGGGTGTTTTGGATGATTTTAGGAAGGAGATGATAGAGGCAATTTCCTCTTCTGTACAAGGAGTGTTAAGAGTCTGTAACTGCCCGTCGTGAGCTTTGATAGCGAGAGGGCATCTAGCCAGGCCTGAGAGGTGGGACAAGGCGGGGATGAAGGACTTGACAGGAGTTTTTGGTAGTAGAAGGAAAATATCTTTAAGACTTCTTTAGGGTGAGTAGTGAGGTTACCATTACTATCTCGTAATTTATATGAGTGTGTTGGCTGGGTAGCGTGTTTCAACTTTCTTGCCAACATAGCTTAGGCCGAATTGTTATGCAGGAGAAAATGGGCCTTAGACCAGCGGAGGGATTTTTCAGTTTGTTCTGAGAGCAGGGTCTCTAGGGCGCTTCTCTTATCGTTAATTTGGAGCAGTAATTCCTCGGATGGGATTTGGGTGTGTCTGTGGTATTTTCTTTCAAGATCTAAAGTGAGGGTGAATATTTCTTTAGGTTTTTGGTGTTTTCTGTTGGTGGCAATTTCTATAAGATGACCTCTCATCACAGCTTTATGGGCTGCCCATAGAGATGTTGGGGAAATCCGTTCAGTGTCATTATGTCTAAAGTATTCAGTCAGGCGTTCAGATAACTGGATTACTATGGCGGGGTCAGCGAGTAAGGAGTCATTAAGGCACCAGGCCCTAGTGGCATTGGGAAGACCTATATAGGAGAGGTTACAGGATACTATATGATGGTCAGACCAAGGACATATGTGTATGTTCACTGAGGTGGAATTCGCAACTAAAATAGGGGAGCAGCAATTGTAATCGAGGCATGAATAACTGTCATGCGGGTGGGAGTAGAAAGTATATCCTTGAGAGCCCACGTTGTGTGCCCTCTAGGTATCTAGTAATTGGTGAGACCTGAGTGAGTATTGAAGGGACTTTGGAAAGGCGTTATTGGAGGTTCCTATGTGGCTTCTGTCCATTCTAGAATGGGCCACTAAGTTGAAGTTGCCTCCTATTACGAGGTGGGGAGAGTGGAGTTTATCTAGCTTTTGGAATTTTTTTTTTAAAAAGGAGGCTTAGGACTCATTGGGGGCATATACTGAGGCCAGGGTGATCATTTTACCTTGAATAGAGCCTTTGACTGACAAATCGACTGTCTGGATCTTTGTAGATCCGACGAGTATCAAACATGACAGAGTTTTTGATTAGAATAGCCACCCCTCTCGACTTGGATTCATAGGTGGTGAAATAACACTGTTTAAAAGATTTGTCCAAAAATTATGGGTGGTTGTGGGTGGAGAAATGTTTTTCCTGTAGTAGGATAATCTCTACCTAAAGATTTGTATGACCTAAAGGCTTTTTTCCACTTATGAGGAGAGTTAAATCCTTTCAGATTATGGGAAATTACATTGAGGCCCATTGTGAATTGGATATGGGCAGCAGGGGGTCAGGAAAGAATCCAAGTCGAGAGGTATGCTTACAGAACATCTTATAATACCAATGAAAGCAATCATATTGGGAGCAAGAGACTTGAAAAGAAGAACAGAGCCATCTAGTGAACTTAGTTGGTATAATAGCTAGATAAGCAATACATTTGTGATGCAAAACCAAAATTATTGAAAATAGACAAAAAAAAAAAAAAAGAGAAAAAACGAAAGTTCAGTGAACAAGAAAAACAGGCCAAAAAATGGCAAAAAACAGTCAGGAGGGGTCAGAGAAATAGTACTCACCCTGACCAAAAGAAATTTTTTGACTTGGACCATGGGGTCCATTACTCTAATACTGTGGAACTGTCAGTTAAAGTGAACAATGAACAGAGTAGTACAAGTACCTGAGGGTGGCCCACCGAACCAGTAACTTGTGAACAGATGTAAGACCAACAGGTACCAACCAAATTACAGTAGGGGGGCAGTCAAACGGACACAATAGGACTTCTGCTCAGTACAGAGAGAATCCAGTTGTTAATGAGTAGTGATGCGCCCGGTGTTCGATTCAAACCCATGTTCGAATCGAACATCGTCCGTTCGTCCGTTCGTCGAAACCAGAACTTTGTGGGCCGTTCGCATCAAATTCGTGTGATACGAACGGCCCACAATGCACTGCGCCAGTCGCAGTGCATTGCTGGCTGATGATTGGCCAAGCATGCACTGTGACCCAGCATGCTTGGCCAATCACAGCGGCGGCAGCGAGGAGAGCCATAATTGGCCACAGACAGGATGCCTGTGGCCAATTATAGCTCAGGGGAGTTTAGTACACGCCCCACACTATATAAGGCCGTCAGTGCGGCAACCTTGTGTAGTGTTGTGCGGCCTTCATAGAGCGAAGGATAGGCAGGGACAGTGTCAGCTGTGCTTTATACTTCTTTAGATAGCGCTGTTACAGTGAGTGTAGTGTTCAGGGAGAGAGCAGGATAGGCAGGGACAGTGTCAGCTGTGCTTTATACTTCTTTAGATAGCGCTGTTACAGTGAGTGTAGTATTCAGGGAGAGAGCAGGATAGGCAGGGACAGTGTCAGCTTTGCTTTGCTTCCTAACCTAGCGCTGTTACAGTGGGTGTAGTGTGCCTCCTCATTGCTGGTGTTGTGTAGTTGATTTGGGCAATACAGGCATCTGCCTAATATTCAGTCAGTGTAGTGTGCCTCCTACACAGCATACACCTGAATTTAAATAGCACTGATTGCTGTATAAATGACAATGGTCCCAAAAATGTGTTAAAAATGTCCGATGTGTCCGCCATAATGTTGCAGTCACAATAAAAATTGCCGCCATTACTAGTAAAAAATCAATAATCGCTAATTGCATATCAAGAAATGTATATAGGATCCGCGCTTAGGATTAGAACTGCAGCCTCCCAGAGAGGTACTGCACACGAGTGTGCAGTAAAGGAATGATTTAAAATTAAGAGATGGTGGCGCTGTTCAGGGTAAATATAGGGAGAGCAGGATAAGGATATACATATATAAATAAATATAGGACAGGTACGTTTGAATGGTAAAGTGAATATGTGTATACCTGATAAAAAGAATATACGTATAATAGGATAAAAGAATATGCGTAAACTGATGAATGAATAACCGTATAAAGGAACTTCACTTAAAACCCAATGAGGATATATAAAGTGACTACGTGCAGCAGCTCATGAACATAATGTGTAACTCAATACATAAATATGTGTAACAATTTCATGTGACACACAAAACCAGAGTCGTAAATTTTTTTTTTTTTTAAATTAAAAGGTGGCTCCGTGATAAGATGAAAAAGATAATAATAATTATATATACCAAATTGTATAAATTATAATATATATATATATATATATATACAAATATGTGTAAAAAAATATATATATAAAAAAAAATATATATATATATATAAAAAATATATATGTGTTAGTTGAATCCAGATGAGGATAAAGTGAGTGTATTCTCTAAAAAGAAAGTGGTTCAAGTGCGCGTATACAAATAGATGAGTAGAAAAAATAGATAGATAAAAAATATATATATAATAGAGAGGTAAAAAAAATTTCTATGAAAAATGTCCAAATGGATCAATAATAGTGATCAGTGATCAAAGTGGTGAAGTCCTGTGCTGTCCTTTAAAAATCAGCAATCTTGCAACATCATATGGCATATAGGCAAACAAATGACTTGTACACAGTGATCATTCAAGTGCTCCCCTCCATCCGTCGAGTGACCCCAAATGTGCAAATACTCACCAGAGTGCCTAACCCCTGCAGGGGTAATAGGCGTATAATCTCCTTGGGTATACCGTAGGGATCCTCCTCAATGGGGACGGTTTGTTCAGAAAAGCCTCCTCCGTGGGGATGTCCAGCCTCTGCCCCTCTCCAGGGATGGGGGGTAAAAACACCAATGGGGTCCGTGTATATAAAAAATAATATAACACTAATAGTGTGATATTGCCAAAAAATAGATTCTTTTATTTATAAGTAAAAATTAGGAACAGAAAAAGTAGACAATATAGCCGGTAGGGCTATTAAAAACATTGATTCATGCAAAAATGATAAAATGAGTTTTAAAAGCAGAGCGCACAGCTGGAGGGCAGAGCGATGACGGCACCGCAAAGCCCCGGTTCAGCGCGCGTTCCACTGACGGCGCTTCCAAAACCGGAAGCCGCAACGAGGAAGTGACGTGTTGTGTACCAAGGGTATCGCCTGACGTACGTTTTGTCAATAGGACGTCTTCGGAGGCGATACCATCTTGGTACACCCCACGCAGTAAATAGACTGGGGTGGAGCCGCGGCAACCAATGGGGTGGGAGTGGGTGTGTAGAAGGCACGAATGCCGGACCAATGGGAATTCAACATGTGCGGACTTATAGGCAATAAATGGATAGGCATGGATAGCCTGTTAGATTGCAAAACTGCCCCCAGGTTGCTAGAATTAATCCATCCCTTGTGCCCGTCGGAAACCTTATATATATATATATATAGAGAGAGACCGCAGCTCCCGTCCCAGCATATTGAACAAAAAAAATGAGGATATTTAACAGAAGTAAAAACGGAGTGAATAATACAATCCTAGTGTCTCTAAAATATCTTATATAATATATTGCATACTGGACATCTAGGTGGGTTAATAGGTAAATAAATTTGGTGAGCTAAAATGACTACATAGGAAATAGATATTATAATGTATGTGGCTGTAGTAGCGACTATATAAGATGCTAAAACCCCTATTAAAAGGGGGGTAAAGCGTTGGAATCAATTAATGGATTTTGTAATAGATAAAAAATAATCCAGATAAATATTAAATATATCCTAGATGGATATGGTAAAGATTATATGTATGTAAAAGTAATGAATAGGTAAAAACAATGGAGATCAATTAATGCCGAGCATGCGACTAACAATACAAATTATTAATATGCAACAACACCAATAGGTGTGTTGTATGAAAGGCATCTGTAAGTATAAATGGATATCGGAAAGCTGACATCTATAATTAAATAAGAATAAATATAGGGAAACTGGTATGAATAGGCGTAGACGGTAAAAATGGGGAGGTATGTATCTGGATAAAAAGTAGTATATATTAAAATACAATACAATATATACAACACATATTCCTGATACCGTGTGGGTGTCATATAATTAAAAATAACGCCTGGGATAAAAATATATGTAATAAAAATCTGTGGAGATGGAAAAAATATATATAAATAAATGATAATAAACAAACTTATGTGAAATTTGCAATAAATAGAAGTGGCCTTAGCATATGTATACATGTTATTGACTAATAAAAAGCCATAGAGATGGATGTATGTCGGCCACAGACACCAGCCAAAACTCAAAATTTCATAAAATAATCAAATTAAAATTAAGATTATGATTAAACCAGGGGTATTACGTGTTGTTGTCAGGGTCCTCATAACAGAGCTCCCAGTCAACAACCTTGCACCTCAGAAGTTCAAGAATACCATACAAACCCCTACAATCTTTCTTTACAACTCGGAACCCCCTCCCCTTGTGTGTCACAGCGCAAGTGGGAATGAGGAAAGCTAAGTCGATGTGTTATCCCTCCTTCTAACAATTACATCTATGGTACACTGTCTATATATGAAAACGGTTTATGTATATACGATGTTTTGATTTACACAACTCTCTGACACACTTCTATTCACTTATTGCAAATGAGATTGTTCCACGATTCCTTAATGTTTGTATGATGATATTGTGATTTTGTTATGCTATATTCTCAATAAAAAAATTTGAAAAAAAAAAAACAGGGGTATTAAAAATTAGATAGAAAACAGTTGAGGTCAATATCAACGTTTAACCCCTTAGGCACCAGGGATCCCAATCGGTATATCCATTTAGTTTCGTTTTGGGATACCTGTATCGTTTTATTGCCTCCTCGCCAGTGATTGTTAATAATATCTATACCAAAAAACACTAATCCTGACGGATCCCTTTTGTGAAATTGATCGAAGTGTCTGCATAGATTATGTTTGGGGAAACCCGTTTTTATATTGTTGATGTGTTCTCTGATGCGAACACACAAGGGCCTAGTAGTTCTCCCCACATATTGCAACCGACATGGACATTCAATTACATATGTAACGTGGGTGCTGTTACAGGTGACGAGTTCTTTAATCTCAAATTCCTTCCCTGATCTGGACCTGAATTTGGTCTTTCTTCTAGGCTGTTTTTTGGTCACCCGGCATGCTAGACATCTTTGGCATTTATAGGAACCTTTTAGTTCAGAAAGTATTCTCACTGGTCTGGGTGGGTCTATAACATTTTTCACTAATTGATTTCTCAATGTAGGTGCCCTCCTATAAATGAATCTAGGTTTTTTTGCAAGCAGATTTGCTAAAGTGCGATCTGCTTTAAGTATAGGCCAATACTTCCGAATGATGTGTTCTATAGACCTATATTGGGTGTTAAAACCGGTAATGAAAGCGACATTTGTTTGTTGATCCATTCTGTTTTTCTTGTCCTTAGTGAGTAATAATGAATTTCGATCAGTTTTTCCAATTTCATCTTTTAGTTGCAATAGAGGTTCCAAAGAATATCCCTTGTCCACAAATTTTGTGATTAAAGTGTCCGCTTGTGTCTGATAATCATCCAGTCTCTGGCAATTCCTACGTACTCTAAGAAGCTGTCCTTTAGGGACATTTTCTTTCCATTTTGGATGGTGGCAACTTGAGGTAGGTATATAGCCATTCCGATCAGTTTGTTTAAAAAATGTTTTGGTTAGAATCACATCTCCTTCTTTAAAAACTTGCAAATCAAGATAATCCACCTGATTAAAATCATTTTTCCCAGTACAAGAAATTCCGTATTTGTTCGTATTTAATTCACTTAAAA
The DNA here is from genome assembly GCA_028564925.1 of Lithobates sylvaticus. Taxonomy (NCBI): domain Eukaryota; kingdom Metazoa; phylum Chordata; class Amphibia; order Anura; family Ranidae; genus Lithobates; species Lithobates sylvaticus. The sequence continues at coordinate 302,821,463 of CM053030.1, read as the reverse complement.
ATTTCTCAAAAGATTCTGGTGTGCCTTCCCATACTATAAAAATGTCATCGATATATCTACGGTAGAATTTAATCTCTGGATGACTCCTTCTGTAGATATACCGGTCCTCCCACATGTCCATGAAAAGATTGGCTACGCTTGGAGCGTACTTGGCCCCCATAGCGATGCCTTTAGTCTGTACAAAAAACTCCTTTTGGTACCAGAAGTAATTGCTTTCCATGGCTAGTTTTAGGGCTTCCAAAATAAAACCAATTTGTTCCTGGCGGAGATCTGTCTTATCATGTAGGGCTTTCTCAACACCTTCCAGCCCGTCTTTTTGTATAATGCTGGTATATAATGAATTGACATTAATGGTTGCTAGTATGCATTTACTTGAGTCCGGAATCTGACTAAGTTCATTGATCAGTTGTGTGCTATCTCTTAGGTATGATTTCCCTTCTCTCACCAGGGGTTTTAAAAATTGGTCAATATATTCACCGAGCCGCGAAAAAAGCGAATCCATTCCACTGACTATAGGTCTACCTGGTGGTTTATCCAATCTTTTATGAATCTTGGGTAAATAATATATTACCGGAGTTCTGGTAGAATCCGGTATCAGGTATCTAGCCTCTTTTTTATTTAGGATGCCGATTTCCCTTCCTCTTTTCACTAGAGCTTTTAATTTCTTCGCATAGTGGGGTTTTGGATTGGATTTTATTTTTTTATATGTGTTAGGTACTTTTAATAGGTTCTCCATCTCTGTTTCGTAATCGTCTTTCTTTAAAATCACAAGGCCTCCTCCCTTGTCAGCGGGGCGAATAACAACTTCCTTTCTTTTACCTAGAGCTTTTATGGTTTTCCATATATTTCCACCTTTTTTCTTTATTGTTAGTTTGTTAAGATCACTCTCAACCATCCTTTTGAAAGCTCCTATACATTGATCTCCCGGTACTTTGGGATTCATAATGGAGTTGTTTTTGAGTTTGGTATGTGAAAAAATTGAAGTATCAGCATCACTCGGTAAATCTCCATTAAGTGCAAAATGCTTCTTAATTTTTAGTTTCCTAATAAACCGTTGTACATCGATAAAAACCTCAAACTTATCTATATTTTTGTCTGGTGCATATTTCAATCCTAAGTCTAAAATTCGCATTTTTGCTTCCGTAAAAACAACCTCAGTCAGGTTAAAAATTCCTTTCCCTAATATTCCCTTCGTCTTTTTCTTCTTCCCTCCACATCTTCCTCTTGTCTGTTTCTTTCTGGATTTCTTTGCATTTGTTCTTGCTCCCTCTCTGGATTCATCATCCATCCATTCCTTATGTTCGTTCGTTGATTCTGAGGGGGTCCTTGATTCCTGTTCCTTCCATCTTCTCTGTTCGTATCTCCCGGTGGTCCACGGCAGACGGTGGAATTTTTTTTTTCCTTTTTTTGTTTTTCGGGGGGGGGGGGGGGGAGAATGAAGGGGAGTGAGTAAACACGAGGGAAATGTTTTGGAAAGGAGAAAAAAAAGAAAAAAAAAAAACATATACCTACACACATACGATATAGTTTACAACACATTATATATTACACACATTATGTTTAAATATAACATAGGGTTTTTTTTTTTTTTTCTTCTTGTTTTCGGTAATGCACGTATTCTTATATGGGTGTACTAGGGGATGGTATTTTTTTCTTTTGGTTGGTTTTTCGGGGGGGGGGACAAAGATGGGGAGTGAGTAAACACGAGGGAAATGTTTAAAATAAAAACATATACTAACACACATACGATATAATTTATAACACATTATAGATTGCACACATCAAGTTCAAACACAACATAGGGTCATAGGGTTTATTTTTTTTTTTTTTTAATGCACAAATAAAAACGGGCACTTAGCGTGAAGGGTCTCAAGGGGAGATAGAAGAGGGGGGGCGTTGGGGGAGGGGTATTGTTGAGGGGGGAGGGGTGGAGAGGAAGAGGGAAGAGAAAGAGGAGGGAGGAAAGAGCCAGAAATGGATAGCTGAAACCATACCGGGTGGGGAGGTAGGGAGGGGGGAAGCACGGAGGATGATGCATGGTTAAATGGGAAAGGATATAATTAACGTAATGAAGAGGCAAAATGTAACTGTGTTCACTGTTAAATATAAAAGCATTAAGGAATATAGGTGTGTAAGATATGTATAAGGGGGACTGAAATGAATGGTAATTTCATGCTCTACTCAAGAAATAGTATCTTAGAAGAATTGTACAAATGGTGAAAATAATGGTGAAAACAAGTAAGGGATCAACACAGTGTTCTAAATTAAGAGATGTGTAGCCGCTGGGGCTTGTTCTAACCACCTGACGTGTTTGGGGATATTTTCCCCCATAATAATCGTCCCTTCTCCGAGTGGAGGATAAGTCGGGGACGATTTCTTAATTTTTTTTTATAATTTATAATTTTTTACATATATATATATTATTTTTTTTTGTCTTTTTTTTTTTTTCGTATCTATGAAGGGGAGCTCAATGGTATAGGAAAACCGCACCAGGGTTGCTTGCCCCGAGAACAGTTTTTTTTTTTTTTTTTTCTCTCTCCTTCTGTGTGTTTCTCCGCTTTCCCCCCTCTCTCTCCATCCTCCACAGCCTCATACTCCCCTCCTAGCAAAATTTAAAGATGACTAAAATAAAGTTCACCTCCTATAATGTTAAGGGACTGAATATCCCGGAAAAAACGGGTCAGACTACTCGCCGAATTGAGAAGATTACAAACACAGATAGCTTTTCTACAGGAGACACATCTTAGTGGCAAAAAAATACAGAATTTGGGGAATTATAGATTCACCAGTGTGTACCATAGGACATCTCAGAACTCTAAATCAAACGGAGTAGCCATTTTGGTAGCTAAGCAGATACCATGGAAGGAATTGGAAGTAATAAAGGATGAGGTGGGCCGTCTCTTAATTGTGAAAGGTCTAATAGGACAGCAAAAGGTTACACTGGTCAATCTGTATCTCCCAAACGACGATCAGGTTAAGTACTTGGAGGCTAGCCTACAGGAGATCCAGAAACACAAAGAGGGCCTATTGGTGATGGGAGGAGATCTAAATGTTGCATTGGATCCTCTCATGGATACGTCAAGAGGTGCCTCTCATATGACATATACAAAAATAAGGAAAATAAAAAAATTATTATTCAACGAAATGCAGCTGGTAGACACATGGAGGACATTGCATACCCAAGAAAGAGATTATACGTTCTTCTCTGCGAAATATAAAACATACACCCGTATTGACTATATTCTTATATCACAGATGGGAATGACATTTTTGGCAAAGGCCGACATAGGTTCTTTCACACTGTCTGATCATGCACCGATAAGTTGTGAGATGGATCTTGGGGAAGCAGGGTACCGTGAATGGCAGTGGAAGGTAAATAAATCCCTTTTAAAGGATGAAGAATACGAAAAAATTGAAATGGATTCTTTCTTCCAAATTAATGAGACGGAAGAAATAACACCATTTGGTATTTGGGAGACGCATAAATGTGTGATGAGAGGAGTTTTTATTTCTTTAGGATCCCATAGGAAAAAGAAGCTGAATGAACAAATAGAAGCCCTACTTAAAAATATCAGGGAAGCAGAAATGGTTCATAAAAAATCACAGGCACAAAGTATAGAAGAGAAATTAAACAACCTACGGGGTGAATTAAACTCGTTGCTTATTGAACAAGCAAAAGCAAAGATAAAGCGGAACAGACAAACAATATATGAATATGGGAATAAGCCGAGTAGGATGTTAGCAAAAGCTTTAAAACAAAACAATACAAAGGGACAAATAATGGGTATTAAAACGCAAGGGGGAGAGACTTTGAACTCCTAAGTGAAAATGGCTCAGGCCTTTAAGAGTTACTATGAGGGCCTATACCAACTTGAGGGTGAAAGCACACTAGAAAAAAGTAAGGAAAAGGAGGAGGTAGCCAAAGAATACCTGCAATCGTCGGAAATGCCTAAGCTAACAGAAGAGGTGCAGAACCTAGATGTGCCTATAACGGTTGAGGAATTTAAGAAGGTTTTGAACCTCCTGCCTTTAGGAAAAACACCAGGCCCAGATGGGTATTCCCTGTCTTACTATAAAGCATTTGAAGAGAAATTGGCCCCGAGGTTCACAGCAGCCTTCAACTCAATACGGGAAGGACAGAGGTTACCCGAGGAGACACTGCTAGCACATATAGCAGTGATTCCAAAGGAGGGGAAGGACCCATCCCAGTGTGCCAGTTACCGGCCGATATCGTTACTAAATGTGGATCTAAAAATCTTCTCTAAAATATTAGCCAATAGACTGATCGAACACATCCCGGTACTGATCCACCCTGACCAAGTAGGGTTTACTCCAGGAAGGGAAGGAAAGGAGAACACACAGAGAGTAGTAAACGCTATCTATTGGTCACAGAGGCAACATAAACCCCTAACATTAATATCAGCAGATGCAGAAAAAGCATTCGATAGGGTGGATTGGGTTTACCTGAGGGCTACACTGCAACATATTGGTTTAGGGGAGGGAATGCTGGGATGGCTCCAAAATTTATACTCTGTGCCGACCGCGAGGGTTAAGGTAAATGACAGAATTTCGGATCCTTTTCGAATTCGAAATGGAACTCGCCAGGGGTGCCCACTGTCGCCCATTATCTTTATTCTCACAATGGAGCCATTTTTAAGAAAAATACGAGCAAACTGTAATATTAGAGGTATAAAAACAGAGACTGAGGAACACAAGCTAGCAGCCTATGCCATGCCGACGATTTGATTTTTTTTATATCCTCTCCAGCCATATCCCTGCCTCCCCTCCTGGGGGAACTACAGCAATTTGGGGACATAGCAAATTTCAAAGTGAATTATAATAAGTCAGAGGCTATGGGTTTGGAGATGAATGACCCTTTGACCCATCAGATAACATCTCACTTTAATTTTAGATGGACAGATTCTCATATTAGTTATCTGGGGACTAAAATACCCAAAGTGCTAAGTAGGATATTCGAATTAAATTATGCCCCAATGTTAAAACAAATAAAGATAGATTTAAAAAGATGGGATAAAGAGATCTTTACTTGGTTTGGTAGGACGAATATAATTAAAATGAACGTAAATGAACAGCCAAGGCTGCTGTATTTGTTCCAAACCATGCCAATAAAGATCCCTCAAAGTTTTATGAGAGAACTTCGGTCAGGATTCCTGAGGTTTATATGGGCTGGAAAGCCTGCAAGAGTACGGAGATCTATTTTGGTTCTCCCCAAAGAAAAAGGAGGTATTGGGTTTCCAGATCCTTGTAAATACCAGGAGGCCTCACATCTAGTTAGAGCAATGGAATGGTGTGCCAAAGAAAAGAAGCCATGGGTAAAGATGGAACAAATATCGAGTGAAGTCCCCTTGGAGGGGATGGCATGGATGGCTGGAAAGGATATTTCAATGGCAGTAAAAAAACACCCATTGGTAGGGGCAACTTTAAACATAACCATGAGAATTTTTAAAAAAAACAAGATATCAACGGAACCAAGTCCTATGTCACCTATACTAGGCACACCAGATTTTAAGCCAGGTATGTTAGATCAGAAATTTTCTGACTTAAGACGTAGGGGGATAAGCAGGATCATACATTTCTCAAAAGAGGGAAGATTACTGACAAGAGGGGAGATAGAAAGTGAATTTACCCCAGAGCTAGATTACTTTAGAGCAATGCAGCTGGGAGCCTATATTCGCTCAAAAGGCAAAAGATATGCGGAAATCCGGGGGTTGTCGGGGTTTGAGCAGATATGTCTGGACGGTGAAAATTTGAGACACTCCCTGTCATATTTCTATGAACTAATTACAGGACTAGAGGCCCCCGAAAATGTAGGTTTTATACGAGCCTGGGAAGAAGAACTGAAGGTTATATTCTCCCAAAAGCAAAAAGAAAACATTTTGAGATCTGTTCACAAAACGTCAATAGCATGTAGATACCAGGAAGGGGGATATAAGATACTTACCAGATGGTACAAGACCCCAAGTATGCTACATGGTATATTCCCGCAGATACCAAATGTTTGTTGGTGATGTGGAGAATCAGAGGGTACGATGTTGTATATTTTTTGGGAATGTGGGAAAATCAGAGAGTATTGGAAAATGGTGGAGGAAACAGTAAGGAAAATTACAGGTGTGTCTCTTGGAGAAAACCCAGCTGCATTCCTATTAAACGACATTCCCATGTCGGTTGAAAAATACAAAAAATCTCTATTGAAGCATCTTCTCATGGCGGCGAGAGCCTGTATCCCGGCTTTGTGGAAAAAGGAAGCCCCACCTACGGGTGCCCATTGGTGGGCCAGAGTCGGAGAAATCCAGCAAATGGAAAATTTGACCATGGCAATTAAGGAGCAAGAGTAGAAGTATAGGGACATATGGGCACCCTATTTTTCATATAAAAGAGAGGAGGAGAGGGAGTGGAGCTAGACAACACTCAGAGGGGGGCGAGGGAGGGAGGGGTGGGAGGGGAGGCGGGGAGGGCAGTGAGAGAGATACAAATGTTCCTTTTTTTTTGGGGGGGGGGGGGAGAGAGAGAGAGAAGAGTGAGCTATAAGGAGGTTAGAAGAAGTAAAGTATAAGCAACATATTTCATAAATAATTGTAACAGAGGAGATGTTATATAATAAGGAATACTGTAAATATGAAATGTATTGTATAAAAAAATAGAAAATAAAGAGTTTAAAAAAAAAAAAAGTCATTGCTAAAAAAAAAAAAAAAAAGCGTGGGGGTTCCCCCAAAATTCAATTACCAGGCTCTTCAGGTCTGCTATGGATATTAAAGGGAACCCTGCGACAAATTTTAAAAAATAAATGACGTGGGTCCCCCCTAAATATCCATACCAGACCTTCAGGTCTGGTATGGATAACAGGCAATGTTCGAGTCGAACATGAGTTTGACTCGAACTCTAAGCTCATCCCTAATGATGATAACCCTTCCCTATTTTATCCAAAAAGCTTAAAAATATATTTTTTGGCTGGAGCTACACTTACAAAATGTACCTGTTCCAAATTACAAACAGATTCAACTTAAGAACAAACCTACAGTCCCTGTCTTGTTTGGACCGCCTGTATACTGCTGTTCAGAGTATATAGGGCCTGGGGGCCCCACACCTTTTCTTTTTTTAATTTGGGTGCTGGGTTCTCCTTAATGTCCATACAAAACCCAAAGGGCCTGGTAATGGGTTGGGGGAGGGGGAGGGTACCCATGCCGTTTTTCTCAAACATTTTCATCCTTATTGATGGGACCCGACATTACATTACAGACGCAAACAGTTTGGGGGGACCCCCACGCATTTTTTTTTTAAATTTGGTTCGGGGTTCCCCTGTGGCGGAATCCCATGCCATTTTTCTCAATTAACTTTTATGTGTATTGCGACAATTCATTATAGCCGTGAGTACTTTTAAATAACTTTTAAATTTTTTTCCTTTAGAAATGTCATTTTGCTCATGGACTGTTCTAAACATGGGAAACAGGCACCACTTTACAGGTATACTATAGTCACCCCCCAGGTACGATATTTAAAGGAATATTTCACTTTTATTTTTTCACTTTAAGCATTATTAAAATCATTGCTCCCCTGAAAAAACGTCTGTTTTTAAAACTTTTTTGTGCATTGATACATGTCCCCTGGGGCAGGACCCGGGCCCCCAAACACTTTTTAGGATAATAACTTGCAAATTTTTTTAGCCTTTAAAATTCACACTTTCGCACTCGCACCTTACTTTTTCCGAATGGTTTATCTGCTTTAGAGGAAATAGATGAAGAAGAAATAGATGAGTCAAACATATGATTATTCTCAACATTGTTGATAAATAGTTCACTTTTGTTGTCTAAATTTCTGAGCACCAGATCATTTATATGCTCTTCCTCCACTGAAAGCCATTTTATCCCACCAATATTTCTTATATTTTTCAAGATGTTCTTTTCATTTTTTATCCTCAACATTATATTAAGTATGACTTTTGAGAGGGTTTAGTTGTATATGTAATACTTCAATATCCTTATTAAAGCGGTTGTATACCTGCAAACCCCCAAAAAACTGTAAGGCAAAGGCATAATGAGCACTGCATACTAGCTCATTATGAAATACTTACCTTAGAATGAGGTCCCTGCATTGCATCCCGGCCAATGCTGAATGAGCTGACCTTTTCCCCGCTGCCTTTCTTCCGGGTTCGTGGCTCTGGTGCTGTGAGTGGCACATGTGCGCGGAAGTCCTCAGTTCCCGCAAGGTCCGGCACGATACACTGGACCTTCGCCAGACCTTCACTGCGCATGCACCGCTGACTTCAGTGGCTGCATGCAGGGTGAATATCTAAACTTTGAAAGAACAAGTTTAACAACAGTTTATTTTTTTATTTTAGTGTTTCAGCAGGAAACTGGGAGCATACTTTCTAATTTGAGGGCCATACATTTTCCTTGCTGGCTAGAAGAAATAAAAGCCGCACTGTATATGTGTATTTATTTGGTAAGATTACTGTCAGTGTTTATCAAGACAAAGTAAATCAAATTAGTCTGTGGCCTGTTTCCCAACCCTATTAACCTGCTCAGCTGTGAGAAACCGAACAACCCCTGCCAATATCTTATTATAAAAAAAGTCATAAAAACTAATTATAAAAAATTCTTTAAAAAAAATTGTAACAAAAAATAAAAAATGAAGGGCTCATTCACATGGATTCTCTGACCTATACAGTGTGAATTAATAGTTTGTGTGGTTTGGAGGAGTCTATTACTCTATGACAGGGATATGCAATTAGCGGACCTCCAGCTGTTGCAGAACTACAAGTCCCATGAGGCATAGGACGACTCTGATAGCCACAAGCATGTCACCCAGAGGCAGAGGCATGATGGGACTTGTAGTTTTGCAACAGCTGGAGGTCTGCTAATTGCATCTCCTTGCTCTATGAGAATGCAGTGGCTGTATAAACACAGCCGCAGTTTCTAATTTGATAATTGTGCAGGTGTGGGTGAGTGGCGTCAAATACACACTGTCTGTGTTTGGGCCCTACACCTGAATCCACATGCCTGTCAAATTAGGACCTGCTGTGTTCATACAGCTGCTGTGTCCCCAATGCATAACATAGCCTTCCTGTACATAGCAATAGCCACAGCACCTATGTCAATGAACCCCAAGACCTCATATACACACATAACTGTATGTTTTAACTCAATACGTTTTCAGCTTTCAGATTTAGCAGGAATATTGTAAGCTATGTTTGTGTCCGCTAATAATGATTTTTGTGTATTTTTTGTAAAAATATTGTTTTGATGTTTTCGGGGGTACTGTCAGGTAGGCACTCTAGACAGCTAACTTTTCATAAAAGGCCATAACAGTAAAATGTAGTACATGCACAAGATTTCCAAACAGTTTCTCTGTCTGGACAAGGGCAAACTCTCAGCTACAAGCATCAAATATATTTTCAGCAGAACAGGGAGGAGATCCAAGCTAAATGTACAGCAATAAACAAGCATCAATCCACTGAATATATACCAGAAAAACCTTCAGGTAGCATGCAGACCAGGGCTCAAGTCCTGCGGGAACACCTGGGAACGGAGTTCCTGTACTTTTTCCACAACAGGAACTCAGTTCCCGTTAGCAGCTGTGTCCTGCAAGACTTTGAAGTATGTGAGCTGTGTGGCAAGTGCTACACCAGCAGCCGCCGACACAGCTCGCAATAGTGACGCACACCAGGGGTGGACTGACCATTCAGGCATTGCCAGTAGGGGACCCCATGGCAGCTTCCGCTTTGATCTACCTGTCATTCACAGCTAGCTGACGGGTAGATCAGGTCCCTGCTGCTAAGAGATTGTGTTTAGTCAGACCTCTCGTGATGACTTTTGAAGCGTTTGTGCATATGAGCGTATCTTTTTTTTTTTTTTTTTGGTGGGGGAGTGGATCTTGGGTGGGAGTTCCCACACTTTTTTCCCCAGGACTTGACCCCTGATGCAGACACTCAGGTACAGGTGGAAATCACAATGTTTTGGAGTAAAAACCCCTTTCTAAAGTGAAATCCAGTTAAACTCTCCCTGTTCTAATGATAATGTATACAGTGATGCTTGTAGCTGAGAGTAGCATTGCCACCTTTTCCTTAGGCCAAACCCAAACACTTTACCGGCGCATGTCAATATTTTTTGTAGTATACAATATAGGATTGTAAAATACCTGGGACACCTTTTTGTGCCCCTAGGAGAGTGGTAATGTGGCTCATGAAGCGCTTAGATGGCTGCGCCACAAGTAAAGCCCCATACACACGGTCGGACTTTTTCATGGATTCTGTCCGATCGGACAATGTTGTTGAAAAATCAGACCGTGTGTATGCACCATCGGACAGTGTACGTCGGATTGTCCGACGGACAAAGTCTTATCTCCTGCTGGAAAGATTTGCCGACAACACGGTCCGATCACACCAAATCCGATCGTGTGTACGGTTGTCCGACCGGACAAAGTGCTACGCATGCTCACATCACATTACAAGACCAAAGCTATTGGCTACTAGCCTCTACGTAGTCCCGTCGTAGGCAACAAACGTCACCACGTTCAGAATGATCGGATTTTCCGACAACTTTGTCCGACCGTGTGTACGCAAAACCAACATCAGACAAAGTATGACGGACAGGATCCGACCGACCTGGTCCGCGGATTGTCCGACCGTGTGTATGGGGCTTAAGAGTATCACGGGCATGTATAAACCTCATCACAATCATTTTGAGGTTGGTGGACAGTAAAACCATCAGCCTTTTTACTACCTTCATCTGCTCCCCCTTTAGCTGCAGGGGCAGCAGCCCGGGTTTTATAAATGCTGTGGCTGCAGCAGGAAGTATACCCCCAGGTGAATGGGGGCGTGCTGCACCTGGTCTGCAACCGTGTGCATTGCACTTAGTGGCGGCACGTGCTGCATTTAAGGGGTTAAATCAGATGCTGCTGAAGATGCATGTCTTCTCTTCGCCTGTGAAACTAATTTGAAAAGCAATCCAAGCATGGATTGTTTTCAGAGGAGTGGCAGCCCATGCCACCATTCTGGATGAGTTCTAAAAGAGTAGCTCTGGTCCAACAGGATTAGAGTTCAAAATTAAAAGTGCATACATACACACACACACACAAATAAACATACAAATACTAACATACATACACACACATACATATACTGCTGAGCAGGGAATTATAGGAGTGACACAAGACAGTTGTCCTAGGATGGGGGGGCAAAAGTGTAAATCTGGCCTTGTCAGTGGGCACAGATTTTCTGCGACGTTCAGCACCTTCATGAAAGCCTGGGCAGCGCCATGCTGCCAACAACCCCTGGGCAGCACCATGCCACTGACAACCTCTGGGTAGCGCCATGCTGCCAGCAACACCTGAACTTCTCCATGACAACATCTGGGCACCTCCATATCACCAACAACACCTTGGCACCTCCATGTGACCAACACCTGGGCACCTCTATGTTGCCAACAACACCTGGGCATCTCCATGTCACCAACAACACCTGGGTACCTCCATGTCACCAACACCTGGGAACCTCCATATCACCAATAACACCTGGGCACCTCACCTCCATGTGGCCAACACCTTGGCACTTCTATATCACCAAAAACACCTGGGCACCTCCATGTTACTGAAAAACACCTTGGCACCTCCATATTGCCAATAACACCTAGGCACCTCACCTTCATGTCGCCAACACCTTGGCACTTCCATATCACCAACACCTTGGCACCTCCATATCACCAATAACACCTGGGCACCTAACCCCCATGTCACCAACAACACCTTGGCACAGTACCTTAGGTTTTAGACCTGGGGATGCCTACCCTGTTTCCCTGAAAATAAGACCTAGCGTGATTGTCGGTGATGGCTGCAATATAAGCCCTACCCCCCAAATAAGCCCTAGTTAAAGTCCTTGTAGGTCTTATTTTCAGGGTAAGGCTTGTTTTCGGGGAAACAGTGTAGGGCTTAATTGGGGGGTAGGGTTAATATTGCAGCCATCACCGACAATCACGCTAGGTCTTATTTTCGGGGAAACAGGGTATACCTCATTATCAGAGCAATGGCAGCCTGCACTTAACACAGACTGTACAGAGCGGGCTGTCCTGGGCACTGTCCCTGCCTGTCACCACTAGGCTCTGCAAGTTTTGTTAGCCTCACCTGATGCAGAGTACTGATTCCAGTTGGTGCTGTCACTGTTCTCCTTCCTGACCTCCTCTCTCAGCGTCTCCTCTGCCTCTGGTAGATCTCCTCAACACAGGCAACCAGAAACTCTGCTCCCTGCTTGAACTTTACGGTACATCCAGCATCCCCATGCCCGCGCGCCCCACTCATTCAGGCTCTATCTCTGCCACTGCCAGTGGGATTTAGCTGCCTGGTTGATGTAGGACTGAGGTCACTGGCGGAGCTGCTCTTACTGCCTTCCGTAATCAAGCTCCCGGCCGCTCAGCTGTTTGGCAGAGCAGTTGGAGCTCAGTGTGATCTCCATTCTCTTCTCAACCAGGATGCACGGCACCCTGGTTGAGAAAGGCTATCGTAGTAGATGTTCAATGTATTGTTTAATGTGTCCGGGTCTTAGGCTGACAGAGACCCGGACACATGATTGAGAACCCGGACTGTCCGGGTGAATACCGGACAGGTGGCAACCCTAGCTGAGAGGTTGCCTTTGTCTAGTTAGACGAACTGTAGGGAGATTATGTGCATGTACTACAATTCATTGTTACTGTATGTCTTTATATGATGCTTCCTTTCATAGAAATGTTAAACTTGAAAAGGTACATTTCTGGAGTGCTGCCTATTGTTTATTTAGACTGTATTATTATTCCTGTGTCTTTCTAGAGGAAAATCAATCTATGGTTTCAGCTCCCTTATTTATGCAATTAACCCTTTATGCACATATTTTGTGATTTGGGTGCTCATTAGCTTATTTTTCTCATTTTACTAGTAGGAGGAACCCTCTCCAAACAGGAGGAAATACCCACTTAGATACTGTACTTGTCAGTGGACTAGGTGTCTGCCATGGATGATTTTCCCATACTTCCTACTCATTAAATATTTCTAAATTTTGATATTTGATATTTTGATATATTGGTCATTAGGATAAATTTAGATAATATTTTAACACTTTTTACTCTATCCAAAACTTTTTTTTACTTTGTATATAGGTTAAGGTACTTGTCTCCCAGTGGAGGCCATGGGTAACCATTTCAACAAACATTATTGCTACAGTGCCATGAAATGGATGCAAAGAGCTGACAGGAGAGCAGCAGCACTGAAATGCATTAAAAAAAAAAAAGGGGAAAGAAATGCGAAAAAAAAGTGGTATGTGTTTCATTTAGCAAAATAAATGTCATTCAGTTAGGAATTACATATAATTAAAGCGCTAACAAAAAAAAAAGTGTTGTAAATTTAAAGTGGGTGTTACTAAAATGTCATGCTTTAACATGAGAGGTTTTGATGGAGCATAGGCATTTTCACTATCTAAACTTTGAAAAAACAATTCTAACAACAGTTTTTTTATTTATTTTTTATGTATTTATTTTTTTTGTGTTTCAGCAGGAAACTAGGAGCATACTTTCTAATTTGAGGGCCATACATTTTCCTTGCTGGCTAGAAGAAATAAAAAACTGAACTGTATATGTGTATTTATTTGGTAAAATGACTGTCAGTGTTTATCAAGACAAAGTAAATCAAATTAGTCTGTGGCCTGTCTCCCAACCCTATTAACCTGCTCAGCTGTGAGAAACCGAACAACCCCTGCCAATATCTCATTTCTTCACTACCTGATAAGATCATTTCAAGATATTCAATGGGTTTCACTTCAGGTTCATCATAGTTGCTGGCATCTTAACTGCAGTGGTTGGATCTTATTTTCCTCTCATTTGCTGAGAAAAATAGCATGGCAACTCCAAGACCCATATAGCTTGTTGCAACAAACACTGATCAGGGCTTCACAGTGTTTGACAGGGTGGACTGATTTTTCTTATCACGGCCTGTCCACAAAGGCCTAGACCAGCCCTGGCTTATTAGCATTCCTTGGTGAGATGCATCTGGCCTATTTCTGTCACACAGGCAGATTGAGCCTTTCACTCAGACCAGCCAATGAGTGACACATGGTCTGACTGGGAGGACAACATTGTTATTTGAGTTAAGAAATCAATTTGTATCAAATGTACACTGTAATTTATTTGTTGGCTTTGAAGGGAACCTGGCTGAGATAAATAGGAATGGGCTTCTTTTTTCCCTTTACACTTAGCTGATAAAGTTCTTGTGAAGCTCCAGATAGTTCCAGTCAGAGGCAAAGTGACAAACATGTTTAAAGTTGCACAGTGATCTTTAAATCTCAAAAAGAACACCTTGTCGGACATGATAGAACATATTTTACCTTTTCCATCTATCTGTCAGAAAGCTGCTGTGACACATTGGTTTAGTATTTTTGCTGACATTTTCTTTATCAAGCAGATCTGTTTGTGGTCAAAAGATGCTTATTCCCATTTTCTTCAGCACATAGCAGACTATGCAACTCAGAGAGAGAAAATAGATATAGCTTTTTCAGACATCATTTATTTCCTCACATGTAGCATTTTATTTTTTGCTCTAATGGGATAGTTAATTGCATAATATTATTGAATAATTCAGCTATATGACAAATAAATGTATATTGATTAAAAAAAAAAAAAAAAAAAAATAATATATATTTATCAAAATGTGTTCTTTTTTTCTAGTTGACATTTATTTGACTAGAATGACAGGCATTGCTTGCCTTTTGTAATAAGAAACATTTAACAAAAAAGTTGGTTGATTGTTTTTAAACTTTGCAATGCTATGCTAGATAGCAAAAATGTGAACAATTGTAATAAATAACAACTTTAGAGTCTAATGAAAATATTTGGCACCTGTGGTACGGCTGTTGCTTTTCATTCTTGGAATTTCAAGCGTGGGAACTCCAGAAGCAGTGATAGGGTAATCTGTGTAACTCTCCAGTTTTGTTTGTTTTTTTGTAAATTTTTGGGCATTTGGTTTTGGTTGAAATCCTTGCCAGTTTTTTTATTGATAATCATATACTGTTGGGGAGATTTCCCTTCTCTTCCTGCCCTGTAAAAACACCAGGAAATGAGAGAAAATCTTCACAACATGAGAAATGTAAGAAAGATTTCAAATCTATTTGTTGACACAGTTTTAGATTTTCCCTCACCTTCAGTCCTGGTGACAGTGCTCACCAATACAAATAGAAAGTATATGTTCCTGAAGGACAAAAATAAAAACTGAGAGAGCTTCTGGTCCTTCATCACTCTATCCAAAGCGTTCTAAAGTCATAAAACAAAAATTATGCTCTATGCACTGTTCTCAGAAACTACTCCATCACAGCATCACAACTCCTCCTAAATATCCTGGCTATGTCCCCCTTCACCTCTCTACATTAGTTTCTTTTTTTTTTATTAAAAATAATTTTATTGGGAGTACAAACAGTATACAGAAAAAATGTGCAATCCGCTTAAGACATAAGTACAAGCCACTACTAATCATAAGGTATCTATTTTAAATTCAACAAAGATAAAGAAGAAAATAAAGCAGAAAAAGAAACTTAGCCTAGTGGGATCGGATTTTCCACCGACAAAACCACAGATTTTTGTCCGAAGGGCATTGGCCCCAAGCTTGTCTTGCATACAAACGGCACACAATTGTCGGCCAACAAACCTGAATGTAGTGACGTACTAGACGTACTACGAGCCGATAAAGAGGAAGTTCAATTGTCATGCGCCACCCTTTGGGCTTCTCCTGCTAATTTCGTGTTAGTAGGAGTTTGGTGAGTGTCGATTCACGCTAATGAATTGTATTAATTCCTTGATTCCATAATTACCATTATTGTAATATGCTGTGAATCTCCTCTTTATCCTCATTATGCTGTAAGCTTTTTATGCTCCTTTTTTGTCCATATGGCATATTTTCCTTCACTAAGCTCCCCAGCATGCTATCCTGGGCCCATACACACCTAGCCTAGTAACTTAAAAATGTATTTGGTCAGCTACATTTTTGTGCTTACCCTAAACACCCCCTAAAATGTGTCCAAATTATTGTTATTGTTGTCTTAAAATTCAGGCAGAGTGCAAGAGGCAATTTTTTTGGGGCACAAACTCATTTGGAAACCCCCCCCCCCAAAATGCTAAGTCAACCAATACAAATACTCTATCTGCTGACTTTGCAAAACTCATAAACACTATACCTCTTTGGTGGTCATATTTCTGGATGAATTCACCAAAGCATGTAGTGCAACGGCCTGCCTGATTACCTTCAAATTGTAACATAGAAAGTTTTGTCTCTATTATCTTGATAGGTAATTTATAAATGTCAAAATTTGCTTCAATTTGGACAGTGTGTATCCATATTTTTAAATTAGGACACTTCTTACCTGTCCACTGGGCTGCCAATAGTGTAAGTAAGGAGGGGCTGGAGAAGTATCACACATTATTTATGAATTCAGCTCTCAATTAAGTTACCTGTCCAAAACATCTACCCATTACCTCCCCCCCACCATAACATTTTTATAATGGGCAACCAGAGGGGGTGAGGAATCTGTTAAGTTGACCTTACACTTTTGTCTTTAAATACTCATTTACATTTTCTACTTATGTTGGCCAAGAATGTTTGTGTCAAATCTGCTTGCAATGTTATGTGCAGAAGTATTCATTTCTTCTTTCTTTTTTTGACTCCACAGTTTCCTTCCAACCCACAGCAATGGCAGGATGTTGCAGGCCAGTTCCAGCATCAGTGGGATTTTCCCAACTGTGGTGGTGCTATTGATGGGAAATATGTCAGGATTGTCCCACCACCCAACTCGGGCTAATATATTACTTTAATTACAAGGGCTTTTGCAGCACAGTCCTGCTAGCTGTAGTGTCTGCAACGTATTAGTTCCTTTTTGTTGGAAGTTGGGAAGAACAGCCGCAACTTGGATGGAGGTGTCATAATGCAAACTGAGTTCTACCATTGGCTCCAGAATGGCACCTTAAATTTGCCACCTGCTCAGGACAATGTTGAGGGCCTCAATTTTGTTTTTGTGGCAGATGAGGCCTTGGCTCTGGGGGAACATCTTATGAAGCCCTTTCCTATGAGGAACCTCACCCCACAGCAGAGAATTTTTTAATTATAGGCTCTCTCATGCCAGAAGGGTGGTTGAAAACGCCTTTGGCATCCTCTTCAGTCGCTTCAGACTGTTTTTAACACCTATCAACCTGGCCAAATCTAAAATATATATTTTTTTTATTTGGTCTAATCAATGGGTCCTTTTCTATGTGTAAATTATGTGTTTTATTAAATGTGTACTGTATACAATTGTAATTTATGTGAACTATTAAAATTTGCTATATTTTTCTATACGTGCTTTTAAAGTCCATTTTTCCTATCATTCAATTTTCTCAATTTATTACGATGTGGCACATGTATACTCGTGGTATGTTTGGTTGCCACCCCAGGGTACAGCAATCAGTTCTTTTTCACAATATAAAAAAAAAATTGTTTTGTGCTGTTGCATCCTCCACAATTTTTTTACGGAGGAATGCAAGCAGCTACCTTTCCTTAGTGCCAACTGATGGGGGCCCCGCAGTGTCAGGCCCAGCTGAAGAGGCTGCAGTCCGTCCGTTGGTGTCTATGATGACGGCTCTTGAACCTGGCTGTGCTGAGTTGCCCTCCCAAAATGCCCGAGATATCCGGCAAAAATACATGGAAGGGGCGGTGGCTTGGCAGCAAACTGTAGCTGATCCAGAATCATAATTTTATTTTATCATAAACTACTTTCATTTGAACTACTGTTGTCTGTGTTTCTTATGTGTATACTAGGTTGTCAAATGGCCTTTTTTTTGTCCATTTTATACACTAGTGCAAACATACCTTATTTGCTACATGAGGTGACAATCTCTTCTTCAGCTAACTATTATGTTGTGCTATGGGTCTGCTACACACACACACAATGTTTTTGTTCCTAATGTGTCTAATGCATTAAGTTCGAAAACCATTATGATTTTTCAACTCCTTTAATTTCTTTGAGGCCATAACATTGCCTGAGTTGGGCACATTTTAGAGCACATTGTCACTGTAACTACCCAACTTAACAAATACACTGGTATTGATCATTAAAATAAGCCACACATTGTTTAGGAAAAAAACATTTTACACAAAGCACATTCACACGTGTGCGTTTTAAGGTTTTATAACAAACCAACATCTTGGTGAATAAACATGTATGTTTGCCATTATTTTGCCTTTTTTGGGGCTAAACAGGCATGTTTGAAAACAAGATACACAACCCCAACTCAGGAACTTACAAAGTTCAAGGCCATATGAGACATTAGTAGCCCAAGACTGTGTTGATGTTGCCATCCTCAAATGGGGTGAGCTCACCCCTCTAAAAGACAAAATTTGAAGCCACGTCCACGTAGAGGCATAACTGTTAAATGACCCTTATGATCCCCTGCCTAAAATGTGTGTAGGTACTAGGGATGAGCCGAACACCCCCCGGTTCGGTTCGCACCAGAACCTGCGAACGGACCAAAAGTTTGCACGAACATTAGAACCCTATAAAAATCCAATGGACGCGAACGTTCGAAATCTAAAGTGCTAATTATAACGGCTAATATGCATGTTATTGTCCTAAACAGGGTTTGGGGACCCGGGTCCTGCCCCAGGGGACATGTATCAATGCAAAAATAAGTTTTAAAAACTGAAGTTTTTTCTGGAGCAGTCATTTTAATGATGCATAAAGTGAAAAAAAAGTGAAATATTCCTTTAAATATCGTACCTGGTGGTGTCTAAAGTATGCCTGTGAAGTGGCATGTGTTTCCCGTGTTAAGAACTGTCCCTGCACAAAAAGACATTTGTAAAGGAAAAAAAGCCATTTAAAACTGCTTGCGGCTTTAATGTCATGTCTTGTCCTGGCAATATGGATGAAAATCTTTGAGAAAAATGGCATGGCTACCCCATCACCCCCCCCCCACCCCAGACCTTTACCATCCCCTTTGGGTCTTGTATGGATATTAAGGGGAACCCTGCACCCAAAATAAAACCCTATACCTAAAACCCTATATACTCTGAACAGCAGTATACAGGTGGCGCAAACAAGACAGGGACTGTAGGTTTGTTCTTAAGTAGAATCTGTTTGAACAGGTAAATTTTTAAGTGTAGCTGCAGCCAAAAAATCTATTTTTAAGCTTTTTGGAGAACATAGGGAAGGGTTATCACCCTTGTAACATTTGCTTTGCTGTCTGTGCACCTGTTTAGAACATTTCACCTCACTTTCCGTCCCAATGACAAATGTTTTTGGAAAAGTGGGGTTTTTATTGAAACAAGGATTGGTGATAAAGCATCAGTAGAGAGGAGACACCTTTTTCCCATATTAACTCTTACAGAAGAGAATTTCCCTTCCTAGGGGTAGATTTCCTCTCACTTCCTGTTGTCTCCTTCCGTTTGCAAGTAGGAGTCGTTTGTAAGTTGGATGTTTGAAAGTAGGGGCCTGTCGTATATACTCTGCAGAAATTTGCCCCTTAGATGTTGGTGTTGCCACAACACTGTAAGCCCTCACAGTTACTCTTGGTGGGTGCCCTGCTGTGAACTATATTATATCAGGAATTGTAATTACATGCCATTGTTGAACAGTGGTAGGTAAATTGGGCCTTTGGTGGTGGTGGTGGTGCTACAAAACTATAAGCCCTCACAGTTACTCTTGGTGGGCACATGAATGGGCCCTGCTGTGAATTATTAGATCAAGAATTGTAATTGCATGCCCCTGTTGAAAAGAAGCAGAAAAATTGGGCTTTGGTGGTGGTGGTGGTGGTGGTGCCACAACACTGTAAGCCCTCACAGTTACTCTTGGTGGGCACATGAATGGGCCCTGCTGTGAATTATTAGATCAAGAATTGTAATTGCATGCCCCTTTTGAAAAGGGGCAGAAAAACTGGGCTTTGGTGGTGGTGCCACAACACTGTAAGTCCTCACAGTTACTCTTGGTGGGCGCAGGAATGGGCCCAGCTGTGAATTATTAGATCAATAATTGTAACTACACGCCCCTGTTAAACAGGGGCTAAAAAAATTGGGCCTTAGGCACTGGTGCTTGTGCCACAACACTGCAACCCCTCACAGATACTGTACTTGGAGCACAGCAATGAGCCCTGTTGAAAATTATTGCATCAAAAATGTTAATTACACGCCCCAGTTAAACAGGGGCTGAAAAAGTGGGCCTTAGGCACTGGTGCTGATGCCACAACACTGCAACCTTTCCCAGATACTTTAGTTGGAGTGCAGGAATGAGCCCTGCTGCAAAGCATTGCATTAAAAAAATTTATTACACGCCCCTGTTAAACAGGGGCTGAAAAAAATGGGCCTTAGCCACTGGTGGCGGCACCCAGAAACAAAAATGTTCTTCCAAGCTATCATCAGGATCATTGAGGAGGAAGAGTATAGTCAGTCAACATAACAGGACAGTCACTCAGCATCAGCATAGGCAGTCTTGAAGTCATGTGACATTTCAAATAAATGATTCTGTTACATCAGCTTCAGGTGACTGGTAGCTGGTGGTGATCCAAGACTAATTCATCTTTATGAAGGTCAGTCGATCAACCGAGTCGGTGGACAGGCGCATCCTGTGATCGGTGACAAAGCCTCCAGCAGCACTGAATGTGCGTTCCGAAAGAACGCTGGATGCAGGACAGGCCAGTAGCTCAATTGCATACTGTGCAAGCAGTGATCCATCCTCAAGACCCAGTAAGCCAGAGGATTTTTGGTGGGAAAGGTGTCCAAGTCTGACCTTGCCCCTAGGTATTCCTGCACCATGTATATCAGACGCTGGCGATGGTTGCTGGAACCGATCATACCCTGGGGCTGCGGACTAAAAAATTGTCTGAACGCTTCAGTCAGACGGCCACCTTCTCCACCTCTCCTTCTGCTACTGACTGAAGCCTCAGCAACTCGTTGTCCAGAACCAGGAGTTTGTAACCTCACAGTCTCTGGGAACGCGTTGCACAGACCTTTCTGCAAGGCCTCCCGGAGATGTCTCATCCTCTGCTCCCTCTGCAACGGCAAGATAAGGTCTACAACCTTACCCTTGTACCGTGGATCAAGAAGAGTGGCCAGCCAGTAATGGTCCCTCTCCTTGATCCAAAGAATACGAGGATCCTTCCGCAGTTTTTGCAGGATCAGGGAGGCCATGCAGTGTAGGTTAGCTGAGGCATTCGGTCCGGAGTCCTCTGGGTCACTAAGGACGACATAATCCGCAGCCACCTCCTCCCAGCCACGTACAAGTCCACTGGTTTCTTGGGACTGTAAATCATCCCTAAAAGACTGCTGCTGCTGATGCTGAGTGCCAGGCTCCACCTCCATGCTGACACAATCCTCCATCTTATCCTCTTCCTGTGTGATGGGTGGGACAGAAGTCCTCCTCTTCCGGCCTCTGTTCTGCCTCAAGTGCCCTGTCCATTATTCTACGCAGCGTATGCTCCAACAGGTGGACAAGAGGTACAGTGTCATTGATGCATGCACTGTCACTGCTCACCATCCTCGTGGCCTCCTCAAATGGTGACAGAACAGTGCATGCATCCCTGATCATGCCCCACTGGTGTGGTGAAAAAAATCCGAGCTCCCCTGACCCTGTCCTGGTGCCATATTCACACAGGTACTCATTGATGGCCCTCTGCTGCATGTGCAGTCACTGCAGCATGGCCAACGTTGAGTTCCACCTGGTGGGCATGTCACATATAAGGCGGTTCTTGGACAGGTTCAACTCCTTTTGCAGCTCAGAGAGCAGAGCACTGGCATTATATGATTGGCGGAAATGCACACAGACTTTCCTGGCCTGCCTCAGGACATCCTGTAAGCCTGGGTACCTGCCTAAGAACCGCTGCACCACCAGGTTAAGGACGTGAGCCACACAGGGCACATGGGTCAATTGTCCCTGTCGCAGGGCGGAGAGGAGGTTGGTGCATTGTCGCAAACCACCATTCCTAGCTTAAGCTGGCGTGGCATCAACCACCTCTCGGCCTGCCCCGGCAGAGCTGACAGAACCTCTGCCCTGGTGTGGCTCCTGTCCCCCAAACACACCAGCCTAAGCACGGCATGGTATCTTTTTGCCTGCATACTTGCGTAGCCCCTTCAACGCCTATGGAGCACCGCTGGTTCCGAGGAAAAAGGACAGGAAGAGGACATGGAGGAAGAAGAAAAGGTGGGGGTGGAGGAGAGAGGTGTGTCACAACCAGTAGTAGCATTTTGGAGGCGTGGTGGCGGAACAACCTCCAACACTACTGCACCTTGTCCTGCATCCTTCCCATCTGCCAAAAGAGTGACCCAATGGGCCGTGAAAGATAGGTAACGTCCCTGTCCATGCCTGCTGGACCATGAGTCAGCGGTAATAAGAACCTGCCACTGAGGAACCGCACATTGCACAAACTCACGGAAGGGGGCCGAGTCTACCAACTGAAAAGGCAGCAGTTAAAGTGTTAGCAATTTAGCCAAGCTAGCATTCAACTGCTGGGCATGTGGGTGGCTGGGAGTGAACTTCTTTCGACGGTCCAGCAGCTGGGGCAGGGAAATTTGCCTGGTACAATCGGACGTCGGTGTACAGCTAGCAGAGTGCCCGCAAGTATTTGGCTGTGACACATCTAATTCTACACCTTCATTCCTCTATGTGCAGCTTTCAGAGAGGACTGAAGGTATAGTGGGGTTGGAGATCCCAGCTGATGAGGAGCAAGGAGAGGTCCGCTTTGTTCTTTGGTGTGGGTCTTTAAGGTACGCTTGCCAACGAGCTGCATGGCAGGTCAACATATGTCTGGTCAAGCATGTGGTGCCCAAGCGGCTGATGTTTTGGCCACGTGAGATACGTTTGAGACATATGTTGCAAATAGCAGCGGTGCGATCTGATGCACTCGTCTCAAAAAAGGCCCACACCGGGGGGCATGGCCTGCGGTGGAGCGGAATGGCAGCATGATCCCAGAGCTCCGGAACCTTCAGGGACAAAGCGGCCTAAAACGGCACCATCAGACCCCATTCTCCGTCACATCAGCTGGCGTACCGACCCGACAGCACCAGGAGGACTTGGCGAGCAAACGGAAGGGGGCAAACAAGCCACAACGTCTGACGGACTATTTCCATCAGCCGTGGCCTGGAGGTAGGAAAAATGGCGCCGGCCCCGCACACGCGGAGGCCCACAAACACAGGCCCAAGCCCAGCACATCCACCCCATCACCCACAAATGACGATTCGATCGTCAACCAGTCATCCCCCCTGCCACATTCCCCAACAGGGAGCCCGGCTAAGGCAAAACTGAAGCTAGATGGGAACGGATGCAACTCTGCCCCAGGCCCTGCATCAGAGTCAGGGGATGACACCAGGGAGCTCCCGGATTCAATTACCTCCTTCCCCACGGCCAATCAACCTGTACTAGACACTGTCCTCAAGGATATGTTAGTTTCCTTGAGAAGCACACTTCAAAACGACATGTTGAACTGTATGCACAGGTTTAGTGGGGAGCTCACTGCAGTGGAAAAGAGAGTTGAGCACATTGAGAGCAAGATGGGGGAGTATGCCTCCACTATTAACGATTCGATAGATGCTAATGAGAAAAAGGATGATGAAAATGCATGGATCAAAAACAAAATCGCAGATATTGAGGACCGTTCAATAAGGGACAACCTCAAAATTAGGGGGGTCCCCGAAGCAATACTGCCCCCAGACCTGAGATCGTATGCCAAAGATCTATTTTCCTTCCTTCTGCCCGATCTGTCACTGGTGGAACTCACTATAGACAGAATCCACAGACTACCTAAGCCCTCACACCTCCCAGATGCAGTCCCCAGGGATGTTATCCTCCGCCTGCATTTTTTCCATGTGAAGGAGCAAGTAATGCAAGTTATGCGCAAACAGGACAACATCCCTTCACAGTTTCAAAAACCTGCAACTTTATGCAGATCTGTCCCAGCATACTCTACAGAAGAGGAGAAACCTGAACACCATCACGAAGGTGCTCAGGAATCCCAACATTCCTTACAGGTAGGGTTACCCCACAAAGATCACCATTACAAAACAAGACAAATCTTTCACAGTGGATAATCTAGAGAGAGGCATCTCCCTCTTGAGAGAATGGAAAATCCTACCAGAAAATGATGACGTCGTGAGCATAAAACCAACCGTCGCCCACTCAGCCCAGAGTGGACACCAGTCACACATAGAAACGCCAAGTCGCACGCTTAAATGACCCTCCTGAAATGGGGTCTTTAATTCCCTGACAAAAGGGACCGGATCACTCACTCCTTAGGCCGGAACTTTTACCCCGATTTATTGGAGCAATAGTTAGCTCCTCACAAGTCACAAGTTTCAGATCCCTGATAAGGATCTTCACCCATTGTCACTTATGACGTTGGAAAAAAAAAATGTTGAGCTACCTAACATGCTCGCTCGTGTTTATTTGTCTCTTATTCTCTTGTTTTTGTCGTTTTTTTTTTTCTTTTTCTTTTTTTCTCCTCTTTTGAAGTGCACAGCCTACCACCACTCATCAAGGACTTGATCTTGAGACCTCCGCACCACATGGAAGCCAGAACACCAAATAATCAACAAATGAAATCCAACACACCCATCAACAGCTACCCTGGATCCAAAGTGAGTACAGTTATTTTAATCCAAACACCACACAGCTTACAACACCTGGGAGAGGGGACTCCTGCTCTATGTATGCCCATCGATCCTTTCTGCCTAGCTGTTCCTAGATATTATCCCTATGGCCATACGCTTTCTCTCCATTAATACCAAGGGGTTGAATCACCCCATGAAAAGGAAGTCTCTATGGAAGGAAGCATTAAGTAACAAGTCTGACATTGTATGCGCACAAGAGACACACTTCTGCAAGACGTCTGCCCCTAAGTGCACTCACAAGAACTTCCCTCATAATTTTTTTGCAAATGCGGATAAAAAGGTTAAGGGGACAATGACAGCCGTCAGAGATACGGTTGCGTTTACGCTCCACACCTAACTTACAGACCCTCTAGGCCATTACATCATTCTGATCTGTGATATTAACCAAGTTACATATACTATCGTCAATCTCTATGCCCCAAACAAGCATCAACTACGATTTTTCAACAAAATTATGAAAAAAGTCAATACCGTTAAGAAAGGGCTACTTATTATATGTGGGGACTTCAATATTGTTCCCGACCCCTCCATGGATTCAACTACTAAAACGAGACGCCAAACCCAGTCCCTTCAGGACACCATCCACAAGGAGGACCTGAACCATCAGCCCAAGTATATACAGCAGGTGTACTGTCAACGCCCTTTAAAATTACTAACTTACTCGGCAGGGATGCCCATTATCTCCCCTGATCTTTAACTTAATTTTAGAACCGCTAGCATCCCTCATCAGATCACACCAGGACATCATAGGGATCTCATCCCATGGTTCTGAGCATGTCATCAGCTTGTTCGCTGATGACATCGTTATGATGCTCACTAACCCTGAGAAATCTCTGGCTTTGGTGTATGACGTATTACAACTGTTTAATAGAGTCTCATATTACAAAGTCAATGAAAGTAAATCTTATATAATCGGCATAGGTATAAACGTTCATCTACAAAACTCTCTCAGTTCACGGTTTCCATTTGTCTGGAGCAAAGAAGGTATTAAGTACCTGGGCATTACCTTGACGGCGTCCACAGGTAAGCTATACCAAGCTAACTACATGTCTTTCCTGAATGCCCTTCCGTCAAAATTACAAACCATTCCTAAAACAGAGCTCCTATGGTCAGGACGCTTAGCAGCATTTAAGATGACAATCTTACCCCAACTAATTTATCTGTTCAGGACCCTCCCCATTCCGGTCCCTAACGTTTTCTTTTCTAAGTTGCCAACTCAGTTCAATAAATTTCTGTGGATGGGGAAAAAAGCGAGATGGGCCTTCCAAAATTCAATAGCAGTCAGAACAGCGGGCAGAGTGGGTAACATTCTAGTTAAGGATTATTACACCGCATCTATACTATCTCAACTTCGCACATGGTTCCCCAACTCCTCCACTCCTAGATGGAAAGAACTAGAAGAAGGTCAAATTACCAAAACCAACCTCTTTAATCATCTAATGGCATCCTCATATGGTCACAGAACCACTACCCCTCTATCACCCTCAATTAAAGCGTCTCTGCAAGCATGGAAAACACTGCTGAAGCAGATGTTTATAACACCCCCTATCTCCTCACTGCCAATCCCTATCACATGCCTAACAGGAATTATCCCTGACCTACACATAACACACTGGACAGACCAGGGAATCCATAACATCTCAGATCTTATGGTTGGCCCAGCAGTGAAGACATTTAGGTCTTTACAACTAGAGTATGGTCTTAATAACTCAGAACAGTACAAATACATCCAAATTAGCCATTTCCTCCGATCCAACACCAGAATCTCCATCCACCTACCATGGAAGGTGATATTATTCTTCACTAAACCCGTACCTAACACTAAAGGAATTTCATTATTCTATAACACCCTTAACAACAAATTAATATTTGTTAAAAACCCTAATATAATAGCTTGGGAGCGGGATCTGCACACGTCTTACACAACCGAACAATGGCAGGCAGCCCTGAAAGCAACGTTCTCAGCTACTAAATCCATAAATCTATTGGAATTACACCAAAAATTATTGCTACGTTGGTACTTAACCCCACATAAAACTTCTAAATTTAACAGTCAAGCTTCACCGATGTGTTGGAGAAACTGTAACTGTGTAGGCACCCTTCTCCACACTTTCTGGGATTGCCCTAAACTTTCCCACCTATGGGACGAGATATTTAAACTGCTCAAACTCATATTACAATGCCCAATCCTTAAAACCCCAGGACTAGCTGTTCTGTACTTGGGCATTGATTCAATATCTAAAGCAAATAAGACCATAGTATCCCACGTCTTACTTAGTTCTAGATTGGTAATAGCCAGACATTGGAGGACTCCAGACCCACCTCTAATGAAAGAAATAATAATGACTACAAACACCCATGCCAACTATGAAACTATGTTTGCCTCCTCCCTGGGTAAATTCCAGTTCTCACAAGCTCTTTGGAAACCGTGGACTGACTGGATATCCAAGAATGGATCTCAGTATTACTAATTCTATTTCTTATGTAATGGGAAGCTATGCACTCGTTCGTTTTCTTTCATTTGTTTTTTTCTTTTTATCTATTTGTTTACCTTTCTTATATATGACTTAGCAAAGGATCATATATTTGAATCTACACCTGACGTATACAGTGGTTGAATACTGGGGCTCTCCTCCTATGGTACAGTTAGATCCCGCTCGGGGTACCTGAGGGGAGGCTCACCTTCTCCACGGTAAACTCCAAGGACAACTTGCTCAACACCACATGTGGTTATTTCAATGCATACTGCTTGATATGACTCCTAGCATATATGTTTTACTAGTATACTGGTAAAATCTGAAGATATATAAAGGTATGCATTCTTCTTGTTGCTATGTTATCTCATGTTCTGTTATGTATTATACCCTCTTATGGTATCTCTGTGAATGAATGAATGAATGAATAATTTGTATAGCGCTACAATGCGAACCGAATCGCCTCAAGGCGCTGTAATTAGTGCTTTGTTGTCAAGCTTCTTAGAAGAGGTGGGTCTTGAGTTTTTTCCTGAAGACCTGATGGTTTTCTTCCATGCGGATGTAGGTTGGTAGTGCATTCCATAGCCGTGGTCCTTGGACAGCGAATCTTCGTTCCCCTTTTGATTTGTAGCGGGACTTGGGGATGAGGAGGAGGTTTTGGTCGGACGATCGAAGACTGCGATTGGGTGTGTAGCGTTTTATTTTCTCGAGAAGGTATTGAGGCGCGTCTCCATGGGTGCATTTGTGGGTGAGGCAGAGGGTCTTGAAAATGATCCGATTCTTTACGGTTAGCCAGTGTAGTCTCCTCAGGGAAGGGGAGATGGATTCCCAGGGTTCTGTATTTTATATCTGAAAAATTTAATAAAAACTATTGAAACAAAAAAAAAGGCCCACACCAAAGAACTTTTGGAATAATGCGTAGAGGCAGCGTCCTGCACAGGCGGAGTGATTCAGTCGTGTGCTGCCCTTAAGCTGGCCCCCGGAGGGCATCCTGCCTCATTGGAGATGTGCCTCCTCCTCCTCTCTCCTATCAGACACCCATGTGGAGTCAGTGACCTCATCATACCCTCCCTCTTCACCACTGGAGCAAACCTGGCAGTATGCTGCAGCTGGTGGAACATGACTGCCAGATTGCTGTCCTTGAGCATCCCCTCACTCTGCATTCACGCTACTGCCTTCCTCTAGCTGGGTATCATAATCAGAGCCTTCAAAACGCTGGGCATCCTCCTGGAGCATGTACCCAACACTGTGGTCAAACAGTTCGGGGGACTCCTCAGGAGGACATGGTGGGTCTAGGGAAGGGGTGACTGATGACATTGAGACGAGGGAAGAGGACGCGTTGGCAGCTGCTTTGCCAGTACCCCGAGCCTGGGTGAGAGAGGATGAGGAGAGCTTGGTCATCCACTCTACCAAGTCTTCGGCATGATGCAGCTCAACACGTCCAGCTGCCGAAAATAAGGACAAGCGTGTCCCATGGCCACATGCTGATGACACAGAGCCTGCTTGCCCTCTTTTATTGGCTCATGACTGTCTGCCTCTCCTTGTTGGCCTTCCAGACATACTAATGGCCTGTAGGGAGATGGTAAAACCAGCAATAAGGGGTAACTTCAGGTGTATGCTGTGCAGGAGGCACACTACACCCACTGAATATTAGGCAGATGCCTGTGTTGCACAAATCAACTACACAACACCAGCAATGAGGGGGTAGATTCAGGTGTATGCTTTGCAGGAGGCACACTACACTGACTGAATATTAGGCAGATGCCTGTGTTGCACAAATCAACCACACAATACCAGCAATGAGTAGGGATGAGCTTCGAGCCTCATGTTCGACTCGAACATTGCCTGTTCGCCTGTTCAGCGAACAGCGAACAATTTGGGGTGTTCGCGGCAAATTTCGAAAAGCCGCCTGTAAAAGTCTATGGGAGAAATCTCAATTGCTAATTTTAAAAGCCTATATGCAAGTTATTGTCATAAAAAGTGTTTGGAGACCTGGGTCCTGCCCCAGGGGACATGTATCAATGCAATTTAAAAAAAAAAAAAAAACGGCAGTTTTTTCAGGAGCAGTGATTTTAATAATGCTTAAAGTGAAACAATAAAAGTGTAATATTCTTTTAAATTTCATACCTGGGGGGTGTCTATAGCATGCTTAGAACTGTCCCTGCACAATGTGTCATTTTTGCAGGAAAAAAAGCTATTTAAAATCACTCGTGGCTAATGAATTGCCGACTCCCATAACACAGAGAACAGTCATTCATTGAAAGTCATTGATAAAAAAAAAGTCATTGATAAAAAAAAAAAAAAGCGTGGGGGTTCCCCCAAATTCAATTACCAGGCCCTTCAGGTCTGCTATGGATATTAAGGGGAACCCCACTTCAAATTTAAAAAAAAATGATGTGGGGGTCCCCCTAAATGTCCATACCAGACCCTTCAGGTCTGGGATGGATTTTAAGGGGAACCCCGGCCAAAAAAAAGAAAAAAAATGGCGTGTGGTCCCCCTCAAAAACCATACCAGACCCTTATCCGAGCACGCAACCTGGCAGGCCCCAGGAAAAGAGGGGGGAGCGCTCCTGAACCATACCAGGCCACATGCCCTCAACATTGGGAGGGTGCTTTGGGGGTCTGTGACCCCTCAAAGCACCATGTCCCCATGTTGATTGGGACAAAGGCCTCTTCCCCACAACCCTGGCCATTGGTATTGGGGGTCTGCGGGCGGGGGGCTTATCGGAATCTGGAAGCCCCCTTTAACAAGGTGACCCCCAGATCCCGCCCCCCCTGTGTGAAATGGTAAGGGGGTACAAAAGTACCCCTACCATTTCACCAAAAAAGTAACAAAAATTTTAAAAATGACAGGAGACGGTCTTTGACAATTCCTTTATTAAAATCTTCTTTCATCTTCTTTCTTCTGGTCTTCCTTATTCCTTTCTTCATCCTTCGGTTTCTTCATCTTATTCTTCCATCTTCTTCTTCCATGTTTTTCTTCCTCCGATCTGCTTCTTCTTGCTCTGGTCTTCTCGTCCGGCATCTTCTTCCACGGCATCGGCGTCTCTTCTTCTGTGTCGAGCCGCTCCTCGCAATGGGAGGCTCCCACTGTGTGAGGCTTCGCTGCGTCTGACAGCTCTTTTATAATGGAGGGCTGGGCCACCTGGTGGCCCCGCCCCCCTCTGACACACAGGGACGTCATGGGGACTTCCCTATGGGACTTCTTTTATAACGGAGGGCTGGGCCACCTGGTGACCCCGCCCCCTCTGACGTCATGGGGAAAGCCATAGGGTCTCCCATTGCGAGGAGCGGCCCGACACAGAAGAAGAGACAGCACAGTGGTGTAGTGGTTAGCACTCTCACCTAGCAGTAAGAAGGGTCGCTGGTTCGAATCCCAGCCACGACACTACCTGCCTGGAGTTTGCATGTTCTCCCTGTGCCTGCGTGGGTTTCCTCCGGGTACTCCGGTTTCCTCCCACAATCCAAAGACATGCAGGTAGGTTAATTGCCTTCTGTCCAAAAATTGGCCCTAGTATATGAATGGGGGCCTTGGATTGTGGGCTTCTTGAGGGTAGGGACCGATGTGAGTGTGCAATGTACAGGGATGGGGACAATTGTAGACACTCACTCAGGTTGAACTGGATGGACTGATGTCTTTATTCAACCTTACTAACTATGAAACTATGAAGAGACGCCGTGGAAGAAGATGCTGGACGAGAAGACCAGAGCAAGAAGAAGCGGATCGGAGGAAGAAGAACATGGAAGAAGAAGATGAAGAAACCGAAGGATGAAGAAAGGAAGAAGGAAGACCAGAAGAAAGAAGATGAAAGAAGATTTTAATAAAGGAATTGTCAAAGACCGTCTCCTGTCATTTTTAAAATTTTTGTCACTTTTTTGGTGAAATGGTAGGGATACTTTTGTACCCCCTTACCATTTCACACAGGGGGGGTGGGATCTGGGGGTCCCCTTGTTAAAGCGGGCTTCCAGATTCCGATAAGCCCCCCGCCCGCAGACCCCAACAACCAATGGCTAGGGTTGTGGGGAAGAGGCCCTTGTCCCCATCAACATGGGGACATGGTGCTTTGAGGGGTCACAGACCCCCAAAGCACCCTCCCAATGTTGAGGACATGTGGCCTGGTACGGTTCAGGAGGGGGGGCGCTCTCGTCCCCCCTCTTTTCCTGCGGCCTGCCAGGTTGCGTGCTCGGATAAGGGTCTGGTATGGATTTTGAGGGGGACCCCACGCCATTTTTTTATTTTTTTGGGCCGGGGTTCCCCTTAAAATCCATCCCAGTCCTGAAGGGTCTGGGATGGATATTTAGGGGGACCCCCACGTAATTTTTTTAAATTTGAAGCGGGGTTACCCTTAATATCCATAGCAGACCTGAAGGGCCTGGTAATTGAATTTGGGGGAACCCCCACGCTTTTTTTTTTTTTATCAATGACTAGTAATGGCGGCGATCAGCGATTTTTATTGTGACTGCGACATTATGGCGGACACATCGGACATTTTTGACACATTTTTGGGACCATTGACATTTATACAGCAATCAATGCTATTTAAATGCATTGATTCCTGTATAAATGACAGTGGCAGTGAAAGAGTTAACCACTAGGGGGAGGGGAGGGGTTATGGGCTGTGACGTGTGTGTTTTTTTTAAATTAGGGGGCGTGGCTGACGTCTGACGTCAGTGATCGGCTTTCCCGATGACCGGGAACAGCCGATCAATGACAGGCAGAGTAGGAAGCGCGGGGAGAGGTTTGTTTACACAGACCTCTTCCCGTTCTTCAGCTCTGTGACCCGATCGCGGAACACCAGCGGCGATCGGGTCCGCTGGTCCCGCGGCTGGGGTCACGGACCTCCTGACCGGGTCGCGAGCGTGACCCACGGCTAGGCATTTAAAGGGCCACATACCGGTACGTGGTTTTGCCTAGCTGTGCCATTCTGCCGCCGTACATCGGCGTGAGGCGGTCGGGAAGCGGATAAAACCACTGCTCCTGAAAAAACTGTCGTTTAAAAAAAAAAAAAAATTTGCATTGATACATGTCCCCTGGGGCAGGACCCAGGTCCCCAAACACTTTTTTATGACAATAACTTGCATATACGCCTTTAAAATTAGCACTTTTGATTTTGAACGTTCGAGTCCCATAGACTTTAATAGGGTTCTAAAGTTCACACAAGCTTTAGGTCTGTTTGCAGGTTCTGGTGCGAACCGAACAGGGGGGTGTTCGGCTCATCCCTAGCAATGACAGGGTAGATTCAGGTGTATGCTGTGCAGGAGGCACACTACACTGACTGAATATTAGGCAGATGCCTGTGTTGCACAAATCAACTACACAACACCAGCAATAAGGGGGTAGATTCACGTGTATGCTGTGCAGTGTGCAGGAGGCACACTACACTCACTGAATATTAGGCAGATGCCTGTGTTGCACAAATCAGCTACACAACACCAGGTATATGTACATTCAGGTGTATGTTGTGCAGGAGGCACACTACACCCACTGTAACAGCGCTAGGTTAGGAAGCAAAGCAAAGCCGACACTGGCCCTGCCTATCCTGCTCTCTCCCTGATCACTACACTAACTGTAACAGCGCTGTCTAAAGAAGTAAAGCACAGCTGACACTGTCCCTGCCTATCCTTCTCTCTATGATAGCCGCAACACACTACACAAGGTCGCCGCGCTGGCGACCTTATATAGTGTGGGGCTTGTACTAAACCCCCTGAGCTATACTTGCCTGTGGCCAATTATGGCTCTCCTCGCTGCCGGTGCTGTGATTGGTCAAGCATGCGGGGTCACAGTGCATGCTTGGCCACTCATCAGCCAGCAATGCACTGCAACTGGCGCAGTGCATTGTGGGCCGTTCGTATCACACGAATTTGATGCGAACGGCCCACAAAGTTCTGGCTTCGGCGAACAGATGAACGGCCGCTGTTCAATTCGAACACCAAGCTCATCTCTAGTAGGTACAAACAGGTTAGTTTCTAAAGCCCCAAAACACATAGTGTGTCAACATGTGCTATCTCCCATCACAGGGTAAAAATGCCCATGTTTTGGGGGTGCAACCCCTTCCTCATACCTAAAGTAGGTAAGAGGAAGGGGTTCCACCCCCAAAACGCTTCCATTGATAACATATGCTATCTCCCATCACAGGGTATCAATGGATGCGTTTTGTGGGTGCAACCCCTTCCTCATAACTAAGGTAGGTAAGAGGAAGTGGTTGCAACCCCAAAATGCATCCATTGATACCCCATGATGGGAGCTAGCACATGTTGACCCACTGTGTATTTTGTGGCTTTAGCAAACTAGATGTAGGGAAAGACACACATTTTAGGCATGGGATCATGAGGGAAATAAGAATCTTTTGGCACCATTTGTGGGCATCTCCAAATTTTGGCTTAGCAATTCTTAAAAACACATAAAGATTACAATTAACATTACTTAGGGCAATATTTCCCAACTCTCCTTCTCCAGATGCATTCCCAGGTCATGTTTTTTTATATTTTTTGCTTTTGTCACAGGTGATGATGTCATTTTCAAGGTTAGTAATTCACACAGTCGTTTTTATACTGAGGAAAATACAGAAAACTGGACCTGGTGGTGCACCTAGAGAAGTGGAGTGGAGCGATTTGTCATTCGATTTAAGAGATAAAATTGCATGACAAGTCGCAGCCTATTGGAGGCAATGGCACTGTTCCAATCAGTGTGACACAGAATTAGCGGCACGGTACCAATTTGCACTACTTTTGCCAATTTCAGGTGTGACTTAAATAGACATCTGGGCATGAAGCCACACAAATGTCTATCAAGTAGCACTTGAAATCGTGCTGACCTTACTACTTAGAAATCGAACAACTTCAAGTGAATTAGCCCAATTTCAAAGTAGCATCAATGTGAACCAAGGCTTACATTGTTTTTTGCACTCGCCACATAAGGCTTTGTTGCCCAAACAGATTTGCATCCTAAATTAACAAAGTACGTATTTGTACTTTCCTGCAAACAAAATACAGCATTCCTAAAGAAGAAAGGACAGACACAAAGTTGGTTCCTATTTTTTTAGATGTAACTTGGCTAACAGCCACATTTCTTATAAAAGTTTCTTATAAAACTACAAAAATTACAGGTAAACGCATAAATAAAAAAACTGGTGAAGGTATTCAAGTTTTTGGGTGAAATAGTAATATACAAAACACGGATATTTGTACAATGTGTGAAAGCACACCTTCAAGCTTTTTGTACATGACAATACTTTTGGACAAGCTACCCCACCATATTCAACAATGTGCCTTGTCCAATTTGATGCTGTAGCAGGCGGAGCAAACCACCCTGAGAAATGGGCAGTTAAAATAGGAGCTGGCAACTCAATGATTCCTCTTTTTCGCACCAAAAATGTAAATAGGAAACAATCTGATGTGTTTCATCTAAAGCATAATTACTCATCTGAGGAAGGCTGCAAGTGCTGAAATGCATCGGTTTGATGCTGTTTAACATGATGTAGGCAACAAAAAAGATGACAAATCATGGAGTTGCAGGTTCATATGTCAATCTTTTGCCAAAATGAAATCGTACATTCAAATATAACAGTTGCAACTATTACAAAAATGTGCAATGGTTAGTCAATTTCAAATTGTACAAACACATGTACAACAGAACAAAAAAAAAAAAAGAAAACATGTTTGCTTTTTAAAATTTTAGCTAAAATATTGATTATGTTGATAACTCTGTTAATGCATGTTTTCTTTCATTTTCTCCAATTCCATATTGCAAACCAATAGCTCACTGATAAGTATTTGTGCACTTGCACTGCTGAAGTGAGTTTTGTCTTCCACAACATCCACATCACCTAAAAAATATAAAACACAGCATGTATTAGAAATATGCAGGCATCCATCTATTACTTGAAGCTGTGGTCTCAGACACTGACCTGTGGTCGACACAGTTTCAAGAACTTCACACAGTACTTCCTGCACATCAGCATCAACATCTTCTTCAGGGTGTGTGGTGAGTTGACTTTCTGGATCTTCAGGAGGTGCTGGGTTACTGGTGTCCACACACAGCTCAGATGTTCCTCTTTTTTTCTCCCCTATGCGAATCCAAAAAGGTATACTTAGCAGACAGATATGTTAGGCTAGAAATAGTAATATGGGGGGCGTGGCTTGGCCGTTCTCGGAGATGGCCGCTTGAATCCTGAGCTCCCGTCGCCACAGGACTAAATACTTGCCTAACGAGGTTATTTTCGCCTCCACACGCTATACCACTATGGGAACTGCTTCCCGACAGGCATCTGCTTCCCGATCCCGCTCTCCCAGCGCTCAGGACGGGACCCTGAGCCAAAATATACCGGAGATGTTCCGAAACCAAAGGAACAACGCGGCATCTTCCCGCCATGGCTCCTCTCAGAACCACTCACAAGCCTCACCTCCGCTCATTCTGGCTCCCCTCATGTCGGACACCACCTCATCCCCTGCTCCGCAAGGCTTGCCGACACAGGGAGGACCGACTAACCCTCCCAACTCCCAAATCAATATCCAGGACCTTCGCTCAATTGCCGCCGACATTAAAGATACCCTCTCGGCGGCCATTTCGGAGCTTCGCATCGACCTCCACGCGCTGTCTGACAGGATTCAAACAGTAGAAAAAATTGCTGACAAGCAAGAAATAGTTCTCCACAGAGCCACCAGAAAAATTGATTCCCACACCCTCCAGATGAGGGACATGCAAAGGCATTTAGAAGACCTCGACAATAGAGGAAGAAGCCACAATCTGAGGGTCAGAGGTATGCCAGAATCCGTTGAGGGTGACCAGATCCCCTCAACCATCACTAGGCTTTTCAACGAAATCCTAAACAGACCCCCGCAGACCGTCATTGCTATGGAGCGCATCCACAGGGCCCTGAAACCGAGAGGAAGAGACACCGATCCCCCCAGGGATATTGTCTGCTGCCTGGTAGACTACAAGATCAAAGAAGATATTCTACACCAGGCACGGAGCAGACCTCAACTCTCATTCGATGCTGCACCTATTCAAATATACCAGGATCTCTCGGGCATCACCCTACAATAGGGATGAGCCGAACACCCCCGGGTTCGGTTCGCACCAGAACCTTCGAACGGACCGAAAGTTCGCGCGAATTTTCGAACCCTATACGTTATAATGGACGCGAACGTTCGAAATCAAAAGTGCTAATTACAACGGCCAATATGCATGTTAATGTCATAAAACAGGTTTGGGGACCCGGGTCCTGCCCCAGGGGACATATATCAATGCAAAAAGAACTTTTAAAAACTAACGTTTTTTCGGGAGCAGTCATTTTAATGATGCATAAAGTGAAAAAAAAAAAGTGAAATTTTCCTTTAAATATGGTACCTGGGGGGTGTCTAAAGTATGCCTGTGAAGTGGCATGTGTTTCCCGTGTTTAGAACTGTCCTTGCACAAAATGACATTTGTAAAGGAAAAAAAGAAGCCATTTAAAACCACTTGCGGCTTTAGGTTTGTTCTTAAGTAGAATCTGAACAGGTACATTATGAAGTGTAGCTCCATCCCAAAAAAAATCTATTTTTAAGCTTTTTGGAGAACATAG
Source organism: Lithobates sylvaticus (assembly GCA_028564925.1). NCBI lineage: Eukaryota > Metazoa > Chordata > Amphibia > Anura > Ranidae > Lithobates > Lithobates sylvaticus. Next base: position 302,784,784 of record CM053030.1, on the reverse strand, counting down.
GGAGGGGTTATCACCCCTGTAACATTTGCTGTCTTTGCACATCTGTTCAGAACATGTCACCTCACTTTCCGTCCCAATGACAAATGTTTTTGGAAAAGTGGGGTTTTAATTGAAACAAGGATTGGTGATAAAGTATCAGTAGAGAGGAGATACCTTTTTCCCAAATTAAATCTAACAGGATAGAATTTCCCTTCCTAGGGGTAGATTTCCTCTCACTTCCTGTTTTCTCTTTCCATTTGCAAGTAGGAGTCGTTTGTAAGTTGGATGTTTGAAAGTAGGGGCCTGGCGTATATACTCTGCAGAAATTTGCCCTATTAGATGTTGGTGTAGCCACAAGACTGGTGGGCACAGGAATGGGCCCTGCTGTGAGTTAATAGATCAAGATTTGTAATTGCATGCACCTGTTGAACAGGGCAGAAAAATTGGGGGTGGTGGTGGTGGTGGACGGTGTTGCCACAAGACTGTAAGCTCTCACAGTTACTCTTGGTGGGCGCAGGAATGGGCCCTGCTATGAGTTATTAGATCAAGATTTGTAATTGCAAGCACCTGATGAACAGGGCAGAAAAATTGGGCCTTTGGCGGTGGTGGTGGACGGTGTTGCCACAAGACTGTAGGCCCTCATAGTTACTCTTGGTGGGCGCAGGAATGGGCCCTGCTGTGAACTATTAGATCAAGATTTGTAATTACCCGCCCCTGTTAAACAGGGGCTGAAAAATTGTGCCTTAGGCACTGGTGCTGGTGCCACAACACTGCAACCCCTCACAGATACTGTACTTGGAGCACAGCAGTCACACGTGTTGCGAAGCATTTTTTTTAAAAATTGTAAGTACCCGCCCCTGTTAAACAGGGGCTGAAAAATTGTGCCTTAGGCACTGGTGCTGGTGCCACAACACTGCAACCCCTCACAGATACTGTACTTGGAGCACAGCAGTCACACGTGTTGCGAAGCATTTTTTTAAAAAATTGTAAGTACACGCCCCTGTTAAACAGGGGCTGAAAAATGGTGCCTTAGGCACTGGTGCTGGTGCCACAACACTGCAACCCCTCACAGATACTGTACTTGGAGCACAGCAGTCACACGTGTTGCGAAGCTTTTTTTTTATAAAAATTGTATGTACACGCCCCTGTTAAACAGGGGCTGAAAAATTGTGCCTTAGGCACTGGTGCTGGTGCCACAACACTGCAACCCCTCACAGATACTGTACTTGGAGCACAGCAGTCACACGTGTTGCGAAGCATTTTTTTTTTAAAAAATTGTAAGTACACGCCCCTGTTAAACAAGGGCTGAAAAATTGTGCCTTAGGCACTGGTGCTGGTGCCACAACACTGCAACCCCTCACAGATACTGTACTTGGAGCACAGCAGTCACACGTGTTGCGAAGCATTTTTAAAAAAAAATTGTAAGTACACGCCCCTGTTAAACAGGGGCTGAAAAATTGTGCAATAGGCACTAGTGCTGGTGCCACAACACTGCAACCCCTCACAGATACTGTACTTGGAGCACAGCAGTCACACGTGTTGCAAAGCTTTTTTTTTATAAAATTGTATGTACACGCCCCTGTTAAACAGGGGCTGAAAAATTGTGCCTTAGGCACTGGTGTGGTGGCATGGATCATTGAGGAGGAGGAAGAGGATAGTCAGTGAACATAAGAGGACAGTCACTCAGCATCAGCATAGGCAGTCTTGAAGGGATGTGACATTATAAATTATTCCGTTATATCCGCTTCAGGTGCCTGGTAGCTGGTGGTGATCCAAGACTGATTCATTTTGATGAAGGTCAGTCGATCAACCGAGGCGGTGGACAGGCGCACCCTATGATCGGTGACAAATCCTCCAGCAGCACTGAATGTGCGTTCGGAAAGAACGCTGGAGGCAGGACAGGCCAGTAGCTCAATTGCATACTGTGCAAGCTCTGGCCAGTGATCCATCCTCAGGACCCAGTAAGCCAGAGGATTTTCGGTGGGAAAGGTGTCCAAGTCTGACCTTGCCCCAAGGTATTCCTGCACCATGTATATCAGACGCTGGCGATGGTTGCTGGAACCGATCATACCTTGGGGCTGCGGACTAAAAAATTGTCTGAACGCATCGGTCAGACGTCCACCTTCCCCACCGCTCCTTCTGCTACTGACCGAAGCCTCAGCAACTCGTCGCCCAGGACCAGGAGTTTGTAACCTCCCAGTTTCTGGGAACGCGTTGCACAGACCTTTCTGCAAGGCCTCCCTGAGATGTCTCATCCTCTGCTCCCTCTGCGACGGCAAGATAAGGTCCGCAACCTTACCCTTGTACCGTGGATCAAGGAGAGTGGCCAGCCAGTAATGGTCCCTCTCCTTGATCCGAAGAACACGAGGATCCTTCCGCAGGCTTTGCAGGATCAGGGAGGCCATGCAGCGTAGGTTAGCTGAGGCATTCGGTCCGGAGTCTTCTGGGTCACTGAGGATGACATGATCGCCAGCCACCTCCTCCCAGCCACGTACAAGTCCACTGGTTTGTTGGGACTGTACATCATCCCTAAAAGACTGCTGCTGCTGATGCTGAGTGCCAGGCTCCACCTCCATGCTCACACAATCCTCCTCCTCCTCCTCCTCCTCCTCCTCATCCTCTTCCTGTGTGATGGGTGGGACAGAAGGAACACTGTCCGGATAAAGGGGGCCTTGAGAGGCAAGGAAGTCCTCCTCTTCCTGCCTCTGTTCTGCCTCAAGTGCCCTGTCCATTATCCCACGCAGCGTATGCTCCAACAGGTGGACAAGAGGTACAGTGTCACTGATGCATGCACTGTCACTGCTCACCATCCTCGTGGCCTCCTCAAATGGTGAGAGGACAGTGCATGCATCCCTGATCATGCTCCAATGACGTGGGGAAAAAAAAACAAGCTCCCCTGACCCTGTCCTGGTGCCGTAGTCGCAAAGGTACTCATTGATGGCCCTCTGCTGCGTGTGCAGTCGCTGCAGCATGGCCAACGTTGAGTTACACCTGGTGGGCATGTCACATATTAGGCGGTTCTTGGGCAGGTTCAGCTCCTTTTGCAGCTCAGTCAGCCGAGCACTGGCATTATAAGATCGGCGGAAATGCACACAGACTTTCCTGGCCTGCCTCAGGACATCCTGTAAGCCTGGGAACCTGCCCAAGAACCGCTGCACCACCAGGTTGAGGACGTGAGCCATGCAGGGCACATGGGTGAGCTGCCCCTGTCGCAGGGCGGAGAGGAGGTTGGTGCCATTGTCAGAAACGACCATTCCTGGCTTAAGCTGACGTGGCGTCAACCACCTCTCGGCCTGCCCCTGCAGAGCTGCCAGAACCTCTGGCCCAGTGTGGCTCCTGTCCCCCAAACACACCAGCGCAAGCACGGCATGGCATCTTTTTGCCTGCGTACTTGCGTAGCCCCTTGTACGCCTACGGAGCACCGCTGGTTCCAAGGACAGAGCACTGGAGGAAGAAGAAGAGGAGGGGGTGGAGGAGAGAGGTGTGTCACAACCAGTAGCAGTAGTAGCATTTTGGAGGCGTGGTGGCGGAACAACCTCCAACACTACTGCACCTTGTCCTGCATCCCTCCCAGCTGCCAATAGAGTGACCCAATGGGCCGTGAAAGAAAGGTACCGTCCCTGTCCATGCCTGCTGGACCATGAGTCAGCGGTAATATGCACCTTACCGCTGACCGCCCTGTCCAGCGAGGCATGGACATTGCCTTCCACATGCCGGTAGAGAGACGGAATCGCCTTCCGTGAGAAAAAGTGGCGTTTGGGAACCACTGAGGAACCGCACATTGAACAAACTCACGGAAGGGGGCCGAGTCTACCAACTGAAAAGGCAGCAGTTGAAGTGCTAGCAATTTAGCCAAGCTAGCATTCAACCGCTGGGCATGTGGATGGCTGGGAGTGTACTTCTTTCTACGGTCCAGCAGCTGGGGCAGGGAAATTTGCCTGCTGCAATCGGACGTCGGTGTACTGCAAGTACTTGGTTGTGACACACCTAATTCTACACCTTCAGTCCTCTCAGAGCAGCTTTCAGAGAGGACTGAAGGTGTAGTGGGGATGGAGATCCCAGCTCATGAGGAGCAAGGAGAGGTCCGCTTAGTTCTTTGGTGTGGGTCTTTTATGTGTGCCTGCCAACGAGCTGCATGGCAGGTCGACATATGTCTGGTCATGCTTGTGGTGCCCAAGCGGCTGATGTTTTGGCCACGCGAGATACGCTTGAGACAAATATTGCAAATAGCAGTGGTGCGATCTGATGCACTCGTCTCAAAAAAGGCCCACACCAAAGAACTTTTCTGATAACGTGCAGAGGCAGCGCCCTGCACAGGCGGAGCTCTGCGGTGTTTGTACAGTTGCTGTGCTGGCCTCTACCTGGCCTCCAGGGGGCATCCTGCCTCGTTGGACATGTGACGCCGCATCCTCCTCCTCCTCGTCCTCCTCCTCATCCTCTCTCCCTTCAGGCACCCACGTGGAGTCAGTGACCTCATCATCCCCTCCCTCTTCACCACTAGAGCAAACCTGGCAGTAAGCTGCAGCTGGTGGAACAGTACTGCCAGATTCCTCAAGCTGGGTATCATCATCCGAGCCTTCGAATCGTTGGGCATCCTCCTGGAGCATGTACCCAACACTGTGCTCAAAGAGTTCGGGGGACTCCTCAGGAGGACATGGTGGGTCTAGGGAAGGGTGGCTGATGATGCCATTGAGTACGCGTTGGCAGCTGCTCTGCCAGTACCCTGAGCCTGGGTGAGAGAGGATGAGGAGGATGAGGAGGGCTTGGTCATCCATTCTACCAAGCCTTCAGCATGATGCGGCTCCACATGTCCAGCTGCCGAAAACAAAGACGCGCGTGTCCCATGGCCACGTGCTGATGACGATGCACGACCACGTCCACGGCCACGGCCACGGCCACGTCCACTAGAAACAGAGCCTGCCTGCCCTGTGTTCTTGGCTCTGCACGCTCTGCCTCCCCTTGGCGGTCTTCCAGCCATTGTAGTCGGTAGTCCTGTGGGTGCTGCTGAGAAGAATATATAGGAGCTCTGTGTGATGCCACTAACACACTAGAAGTCCTATGGGTGCTTCTGCAAAGAAAATATAGGAGCTCTGTGTGATGCCACTAACACACTAGAAGTCCTGTGGGTGCTGCTGAGAAGAAAATATAGGAGCTCTGTGTGATGCCACTAACACACTAGAAGTCCTATGGGTGCTTCTGCAAAGAAAATAGAGGATCTCTGTGTGATGGGACTAACACACTTCAAGTCCTATAGGTGCTTCTGGGAACAAAATATAGGATCTCTGTGTGATGGGACTAACACACTTCAAGTCCTATAGGTGCTTCTGGGAACAAAATATAGGATCTCTGTGTGATGGGACTAACACACTACAAGTCCTATGGGTGCTTCTGGGAAGAAAATATAGGTCTGTTTGATGGGACTAACACACTACAAGTCCTATGGGTGCTTCTGGGAAGAAAATATAGGTTTGTGTGATGGGACTAACACACTTCAAGTCCTATAGGTGCTTCTGGGAACAAAATATAGGATCTCTGTGTGATGGGACTAACACGCTACAAGTCCTATGGGTGCTTCTGGGAAGAAAATATAGGTCTGTGTGATGGGACTAACACACTTCAAGTCCTATAGGTGCTTCTGGGAACAAAATATAGGATCTCTGTGTGATGTGACTAACACACTTCAAGTCCTATAGGTGCTTCTGGGAACAAAATATAGGATCTCTGTGTGATGGGACTAACACACTTCAAGTCCTATAGGTGCTTCTGGGAACAAAATATAGGTCTGTGTGATGGGACTAACACACTTCAAGTCCTATAGGTGCTTCTGGGAACAAAATATAGGATCTCTGTGTGATGGGACTAACACACTTCAAGCCCTATAGGTGCTTCTGGGAACAAAATATAGCTCTGTGTGATGGGACTAACACACTACAAGTCCTATGGGTGCTTCTGGGAAGAAAATATAGGTCTGTGTGATGGGACTAACACACTACAAATCCTATAGGTGCTTCTGGGAACAAAATATAGGAGCTCTGTTTGCTGCCAGTGCCTGCCTGCCACGAACACACTACAAGTCCTATAGGTGCTTCTGGGAACAAAATATAGGAGCTCTGTTTGCTGCCACTGCCTGCCTGCCACGAACACACTACAAGTCCTATAGGTGCTTCTGGGAACAAAATATAGGAGCTCTGTTTGCTGCCACTGCCTGCCTGCCACGAACACACTACAAGTCCTATAGGTGCTTCTGGGAACAAAATATAGGAGCTCTGTTTGCTGCCACTGCCTGCCTGCCACGAACACACTACAAGTCCTATAGGTGCTTCTGGGAACAAAATATAGGAGCTCTGTTTGCTGCCACTGCCTGCCAGTGCCTGCCTGCCACGAACACACTACAAGCCCCTCTTTCTAAATGAATCTTTCTAAATGAATCTTTCTAACTAAATCTCTCTAACTAAATCTTTCTAACTGAATCTAGCAGAGTGACACAGAATGATCCTGCTCTCTCTAACGCCGGAACGCATGTGACCGGCGCCGACGGCGTGGCGGCCTTTTATAAGAGGGGGCGTGTACTAAAGCCCCTGAGCTGTAATTGGCTACAGGCGTCCTGCCTGTAGCCAATTATGGCTCTTCGAGTTTCCGGCGCTGTGATTGGCCACAGTGCATGCTTGGCCAATCATCAGCCAGCAATGCACTGCGCCGGCCGCGCCGGCCGCAATGCATTGCGGGGCCGCTCGCATCACACGAACGTGATGCGAGCGGCCAAAATAGTTCTGGGCTCGCCGAGCGAGTGAACACCCGGTGCTCGATGCGAACATGGGTTCGCATCGAGCACCGGGCCCATCCCTACCCTACAACACCGCAGAGACCTGAAACCCCTATTGGAAGCATTGCGTGGACAGGGGATAATGTACAAATGGAAATTCCCCTTCTGCCTCTCCGCCACACATCTCGGACGCACAGCACTCCTGAAAGTACCGGAAGACCTACCCCACTTCTGCAACACCCTCGGCATCCATCTTGTGGATGTCCCCAATTGGTATGCCCCCTTCCGTCACTCCGTGGTCAAAATGGACAAGCCCCAGGAGGAACCGATGGACTCTCAAGACAGCAGACACCGCCAGAGGAGATCCCCCTCGGGACATAGACGTCACGGCACTCTGAGTCCCACCACGCCGCCAAACTCCAGGAGAGCCCGCAGGGACCACTGAACCTACATAAATGGTCTCCGTTACTCAGCTGTAATAGCACAAAGTTTACTGAACGGGACTCTGCTCAGTTATGTTTATTCCAAGGAATACACCGTGCTCAGTTACAAAGCAAACAAACTTTGTTTTCTGTTCTTTGACTTTTTGACTTTTTAATTGTTCGTTCATCAGTCCTCCCGGGCCATACAGCTTCACTGGAACTGACTGTTATACCCTCAACACAGAAATCTCTCACTGACCACCTATTATATGCATCAGCCGCAACTACTGCTCTACACTACAACCCCCAAGATTCCTTGCGTCTGTATCACACAGGGAGTCGCGATGACGCAATCACACGGCACTTTCTTCCGATCCTCCCAAGCTGTTTACGGAAGTCTGGAACATACCACTCAACCACCGGACCGCTCACCTCAATCTCCTCCGAAGATCTCGGCTCTACAGAATTGCGTACAGGGACACTTTCCTGTTCACCTGACGCCTCCATCACACCGGTTTCTACACTCCTCGGTGACATCTGGAAGTACAGGTAAACTTTCTACCCCAATATCCGCCTCCGGAGCTCCTAGTCCTTACCCTATAGCAGGTAACCTCACGGAGTGGACAAACTGCACAGCCGGTAGACAGGGACGGGACTGCCACTCAAGCTTAGCAAGGACTTCCCCCTCACACCACTATCGGGGCATAACCCAGAAAATATGCCCGGTCTATGTGATTTGCATAAGACAATTGTGTATGCTCCTCACAAAATCCCCCTACCCGCCCCTTGAGGTCTATGTCCTCCACAGTGGTCCGATCTACACTTCCCACATCTCCCTGCAAAGATCTTACGCTGCTTGCGTCAATGTCAATATTAAACAGGGCAGACCCTGATATTGGCAGGATAACAGAATCAATCGGCTGATCACTCGCATTGCACATCTCACCGGTCCCCCTGCGTGACTCTGATTTTACCTGATAATAGGCGACGATGCCCATCAGCTCATCCAACTTCTCCACACCGCTGAACAACACGCTCCTCCACAGACCACAAGCCGCCCGGACACTCAGACATACCCCATACCCATGGAAAAGCCCCAAGAGATCTTTACACCAACCCTTGAATGAGACTGCTCACAGTACGGAAGGATGGACCGGCCTCACGAGCAAGATCGCAATCACAGAACTGTTACCTACGCCACGATGTGATTCCTCATTCAGGTGATATTTGTCATGTTTAATCCACAGGTTCGGGACTTTTTCAAACCTTTTTGTTTACTTTTTCTTAATTTTTTCTCTTTAGTTAACATGCAATGTATTCATGACATGCCTACACACTCCTATGCATACATATGTCACACCTACCCGATACCCCTCTGGCTCTGGAGGTGTGCTCCCCACCATACACTAGGTGGTGTCCTCACCCCCAGACCCTCTGACCTAAATCTACTGCAATATTGTTAGTTGTACTCTCTCACATGCATGCAGAAACGAATACTGTCTAGGGCCCACTAAACCCTCATATGCCTGCGGTTACTCTGATCCTACTCACTCCTCCATATGGTCTCAACTGTACTTTCGCTACCTCCTCCATCAACGACCAAACTCCCTGTGGCGACGGGACATTTTATGTGTCCTCTTCACACTCCCTTCGGCGTTCGTCCTGAGCCAACCCCCACACGGTGGCAGACAGCGGCTCGGGTAATATTCAGGTTTTACCCGTACCGCCTATGCCCTGTACACTCTAGATCCGATCCTACATCCGAGGAAATCCGAAAGGCCCACCTCCTCGTAGTGATCCCCCCCTTTTGGGTCGATATTCTGACCACTTACTTCCCCATTGGACCTACTCTCACCTACTGAGACCCCCCTATTTCTATCTCTAACTCCCCCAATCCCCGATGGCGGCTGCTATTGATCCCACCCTGGCTGGTCACCCTACCCCACCTTCCTCTACAAGAATTAAACTATGCTCCATGAACATTCGAGGGCTTAATACCCCTGAAAAAAGATCACAACTATTGTACACCCTACATAAACACAAAACACACATAGCCCTGATTCAAGAGACCCACTTTAGAACAGATACTTTGCCCAAACTCCAAAATCACAACTTCCCATTGGCCTACCATGCCACGAACAATACCGCAAAAACTAAAGGGGTATCAATTATAATCTCCAAAAATTGCCCTATACAAATTACAGCAACACAGAGCGACGATCAAGGTAGGTTCCTCTTCCTCAAAGGTTCGTACCTGAATAGGCCAATAACAATCGCAAACATATATGCCCCTAATTCCCGACAGGTAACATTTTTTCGTAAAACCCTGCATCAACTGACTGCTTTCAAATCTGGGATCCTAATCTTAGGTGGAGACTTCAATGTCCCTCTGACCCCCTCCTTAGATACCTCTAATGGCTCGTCCAGCATGCCATACAGAGCACTTCGAGCTATCAAGACCCAATTGAGCAATCTAACCCTTCACGACACATGGCGTACCCTAAACCCTAACGTTAAAGATTTCACTTTTTTCTCCCCTCCACACAAAAAATATTCCAGGATCGATCACTTTTTCCTTTCCCAAAATGACCTGACCTCCCTCACTGCAGCAACAATTGAACCGATGTTGCTCTCCGATCACCATCCCATAACCATGACCTTGACACTCCCATCAACCCGCCCCAAAAACACAATATGGCTTCTAGACGACTCCCTTTTGATGGACCTAGACAACTCGACAGCCATAACCAAAGTACTATCCCACTACTTTGACGAGAACGTGTCGGATGACACCTCGCCCACGACCGTTTGGGCTGCACACAAATGTGTTGTAAGGGGAGAACTCCTTTCACTAACTGCCAGAAGAAACAAGCTTAGGAAAACACGCATAGATGAGCTGTCCGAACGGATACACACTCTTGAGCGGGCACACAAGCTCTCTCTAGCCGCCAAATGCTATACCGACCTGTTGCAAGCAAGGGAAGATCTCCTAACAGAACTGCAAAAAACACTGAAAAGAAAATACGCACTTAGTCAGAAAATCTTTTATGAATTTGGCAATAAGGCAGGTAAAATGCTAGCGAGAGCACTCCAAATTAAAAAAGCTGCCCACACAGTCCACACCATTAAAACCCCTGCTGGTAAAGCCCTGGTCACTACAGAAGACATATCTAACCAATTTGTCCAATACTTTTCGAAGTTATACAACCTCCCCAATCAGACATCCAATAACCCTACTCCAGACCGGACTAAAGCCATAACCGACTTCTTATCCCAATACGGCCCTCCTCCTCTAACGGAAGACTTGAAACCTGATTTAGACTTGCCCATGTCCACGGCAGAAGCATTAACGGCTCTAAAACAACTAAAGACGGGTAAAAGCCTGGGCCCCGACGGTCTCACGGCCAATTATTACAAATCTTTTTCAGCTACTCTTATCCCCCACTTCATATCCGCATTTAATGATCTCACGACCTCCCCACGAGCCACCAAGGACATCCTAGAAGCACATATCACCCTTATCCCCAAACCTGGCAAAGACCCTACAATGGTTTCCAACTACCGCCCCATATCACTTCTTAATGTAGATGTGAAACTTTATGCCAAAATCATAGCCAATCGCATACTCCCCCCTCCTCCCCACTCTAATCTCGATGGACCAAGTCGGGTTCATCCCTGGCAGGGAGGCTAGAGATAATACCCTAAAAGCCACCAACGTACATCACTGGTTAACGACAACCTCCTCTCCGGGCTTCTTTCTTTCTTTAGATGCTGAGAAGGCGTTCGACAGGGTGGCATGGGACTACATGACTACTACACTACAAGCACTGGGATTTCCACCACGCCTGCTTAGCATGATCCTTGCACTATACTCCACCCCCACTGCTAGAATCAGAGTCAATGGCCGATTGTCGAACGCCTTCTCCATCACCAATGGTACCCGTCAGGGCTGCCCACTCTCCCCCCTTAATCTTTTTCCTCACCCTTGAACCACTCCTGCGCAGGTTGAGGGCCAACCCGGACGTAAAGGGAATCTCCATACACGATGAACATTACAAATTGGCTGCCTATGCAGATGACATCCTGTTATTTCTCTCCGACCCGGTCACCACTATACCCAACCTTCTCAAAGACTTCACATTATTTAGAACTATATCGAACCTTCAAATAAACGTTGAAAAGTCGACAGCCCTTAATATCACCCTTCCAAATACCCTAGTATCCCAATGCAAACATAATTTCCCCTTCAAATGGGATTCACGTGCTTTAACGTACCTAGGGATTAAAATCCCAACCAAGCTAGCAAACCTTTACTCCTCTAACTTCCTTCCAACATTGCAGAAAATCCAAGGAGATCTGCAAGGTTGGCACACTGGCCGCTTCTCCTGGTTCGGTAGAGCCTCAGTCCTTAAGATGAATGTCCTCCCCAGAGTACTATATCTTATGCAAGCTATCCCCATAAAACTCCCACCCTCCTTCTTTGCCTCATATAGGAAGATGTGTAGGACCTTCCTCTGGTCCTCCAACACCCCTAGAATAAGCTGGAATAGACTAACCACTCCGAAAACCTCAGGCGGGATTGGCCTCCCGGATATCCGAAAGTATCACTGGGCATGCCACCTCACCAGAATAGTGGACTGGCATGTCCACGCACATACTAAGGCTTGGGTACGCCTTGAAAATGCTTATGGACCGATGCCGACCTCTCACCTACCCTGGATCCCCCGTAGACTCATACCTACTACTTACTCGACACACCCGCTAATCGGCCCCACTATACAGGTCTTTCACCAGGCAGGCAGACTGCTAGACATAGCCCCCCCTCCTGGACCCATGACCCCCCTGAACCAGAACCCAGACTTTCCACCAGGTCTATACACTTATAACCAACAAACACCCCTCTCGGCCGTATCACTCAGAGCCCGACAGCTCTTCCACAATGGGTCTCTCCGCCCACACGCAGACTTCCCACAAATTCTTCCGGAACTACATATACCCCTCTAACTATTTTCAGATCAGACACTACATCTATCACGCACAACCACTTGCCCGCTGACACAGGAAACTCACACCATTCGAGGATATATGTGATAGATCAGAACCCCAAAAACACCTTATATCAGAAGTGTACAAACTTCTCTTTTCTAAAGAAAACCCGAACAAAACCCAACAACACCAGTGGGAATCCGAACTAGCTACAGACATCTCAGATCGTGACTGGGATAATATCTTTGAACACATGCATAAAGGATCCGTAAACGTCTCCGCACAGGAGAATAGATACAAATTATACTCAAAATGGTACAGAACCCCAGACATACTACATAAATGCTACCCAGGCATCCCCTCGATATGCTGGAGATGTAACAGTGCCAATGGATCAATGCTCCATATATGGTGGAATTGCCCACTGATACAGCCCTTTTGGTCAGCCATACACCAACTAATTACTGACATTACAACTTATTCTCCAGACTTCTCCCCAGCCCAATACTTGCTCCACCACACACCTATACCGCAATCCTCATATAGAAGATCACTTGCCCTACACCTCATCAACGCCGCCACCATGTGCATTCCAACTCACTGGCGAACTACTACAATCCCCACCGTCACAGAATGGATTGATAGAGTAGACAGGGTCGCTGAAATGGAAAAACTCATCCACCAGGCCAAGGAAATCCCAAACAAATACCACATCACATGGGCCTGCTGGTCACATTTCAGGAACCCCATGGGAAATGGTACCTCTCAACCCACTGGAGTCACATAAACAGTCACCTATGAAAGGTTCATCGCTACGCTGATAGATCACGTAACTGTCTCACCCCCCTCCCCCCCTTCAACCCCCTGCTTAAGGTCTTGAACTACACCCACCTCTACTTCAATGCTCGACCATACCATGCCAGGAATATTAAGCTTCAACGTGTTCATCCTACCTCCCTAGGGGTATGCCGCCATCTTACCCAACCCCAGTACTGTGAACAATACCCCAGACCTGAATCGTCGTAACTCCCACAAGGGCTCCTCTGACACACCTCAGTAACATACCGTGGATACGAAGCACAGCACTCAAGCTCCTTAAGTCGCCTCACCCATGCACAGCTAGCTCCCCAAGGGGGTGCATGGTTGTGGTGACACTGCATCACGGTTTGGTTTTCTACATGACTCCCCACAATGCCCCCCCTCCTATAAGTTCAACACTCTACTTCTACCAGCCACCCCATGCCTTTCCTAATCTATGGCTACACCGACTTAGCCCCATTGTCCTTTTTATTAATCTTCTCCCTATCTGTACCTAATCATCCCATAGGTAGGCATTGTCTGAACCAAAGCAATGATAGCAAATCTCTGATTCACGTTACTTTAGTTCCAATATTGGTACGGTTATGTTTTTTGTTCTTGCTATTGTTCACTGTTAACTATTTGGCAATTGAAGGTCTTTTGTAAACTTTCATTTCTGTATTGTATAAAGAAAGCAAAACTCAAGAAAACAATTAGTTCTGAACATAATTTTTTTATTTTTAACAATAATTGAAAAAAAAAAAAATTAAAAAAAAATTGAAATAATGTTCTCCCCCAACCTGGTGAGCAGATGCTGTAGGGACATATTTATCCCAGCCATCTGCTCACCAAGGTACCGAGTAGCCTCCAGTTGCCTCTGAAGGCTACGTTGGTACCTCTCCAGAGCCACATAGTGACGGAGCTGCCGGCGATTGTGGAGGGCCAAAGAGTGACATAGCCTCCTGGTTAAGGCATATTGTCTCTCTTGGACCTCCACACAGCGATTGTGGAGGGCCAAAGAGTGACATAGCCTCCTGGTTAAGGCATATTGTCTCTCTTGGACCTCCACAATGCGCTGCAGATATGCGTTCACATGTGGCTCTGGAGGGGGGGTTTCTACAGTGGAGGGTGGAGAATCCTCACCAGGACACACTGGGTGTGTCCAGGTGGGGGATAGTGGAGGGTGGAGGGGAACATGCCCTGTAGAATCCGCTGGGGAGGAAGAACAGTGAGCCCAACCAGACACGGGCAGGTCTACACCTTCGTCCACTGGGTGGAGGTGAAGGACGAAGACTTCACCTGTGAAGAAAATAAAATACATTAGATAGATAATACAATACACATGGCTTCTTCACCCTAACCTTATATAAAAGGCAATTATCTTCCAGCCCTTGTAGACAATCATGTAACATCTTGAGATCTTTTCACTTCTACATACCAGTTTTCCATTTTTGATATTCACTTCAGTGAGATGCACCTAATCATTTTGTGTGTAGAAGATAGTGGTGCCTGTGTCAATTTGCTGCGTCATCCCAAATTTGCAGAGCTGTACAGGAAGGTGTAGTACTTTACTGGTGGAGCTGAGTGTCCTCCCCGGCCAGAGTACAAAGGGATTCCACTCTACACACCAAGCAGTGTAACTGTAAAGGGGAATCTCCCAAAAATATTTAACCGCTTGGTCACACGGCCGGCTGGAGAGAATATTAAAGTGTAATGGAGGCCTAAGTGCTGACCAGTCACCACCACTAACTAATCTACCTCATCCAGACTGACTGTCGCAAACATGGAAGATCAGTTGCACTTGCAGAAAAACATATCAGCTATACCAGCTATTAATATTAAGTTACATTACACTCACCAAAGAGAAGCCATTCAAGCCATTGCATTAGGGATGACCTAATAAAAAGTTTTTTAATAAAATATAGCAGGCTACTTTTTAAATTTGATAATTTTTTGTGGCCACTGATTGAATAAGCCCCACTTCTGTTCTAGGTTAGGTAGATTACTCACTCCTGGTCTAGGCTAGGAGGTATAATAGAGAATTTACAATTACTGAACCTTCGATATCCCGACAGCCGGTGCTTTATCTGCTCCCCTCTGCTACTGCAGTGGTCTGGTCTCTTCCTGAGCCGTCAAGACCTATGCAGGTCTTATTAACTGAGGGGTGCATGGAAATGTATCCGACCACTGGGGATCCAAGAATCAGTATGTCTAAAACTTTTAAAACAAAAACCACTAGACAAAAATTAGCAGTTAAAGAAAAACTCCAGGGTACATGTAAAATATATCAGTAAACAAAACAAACAGCCTTGCCAATGTGCAACACAATACACTCTGGAGTCTGAACTATAGCCTAAAGACTACATTTTTATAGATATTTGCCTGCACAAAGATCTACGAGGTCATTTACAATTTTTTGCTTTAGATGATGCCAAAGAGGAGGCACCAGACATCATGTGGAAAGTGTTAATGCATGCATTAGGGGCATGCCAGAGATTGAACATGTCCAGGGACTAAAAGCCAATAGCTGGAGATTCTTGTCTGACACACCCCCTCCAGCCTGCTGTGTTATTCATAATGATTGATTGTGATTAATAGAGATTGGCTCAGACTGGGAATCTGAACTGCAGCAAGAAGGTGGCGTGTTCAGGGAAGTGACACTGAGGAAGTAACAAGCACAGGTCACGCTAACACTAATATAATTAATAATTCCAGCTAAACTGAAGCCTTGCAGAATAAATCACAACCATTTCTAGACAAGGTATGCCATCAGCATTTCATATTTAAAATACTATATTTGCCTGGAAAATACTAAAAAAGTTGTACTTACTCCCTGGGTCTGCCACGTCTGGCTGTTCACCTTCTTCCGGTGCATCTCCAGCAGCCTCTACAGGGCAGGTCTCCTCCACCTCCTGCTCAGCCTCAGCAGCTGTTGATTATGATTAATATAGAAAAGAACATTAGAATCTGCAGTGTACAACAATATAGAAAAAAAAGAACATTAGAATCTGCAGCGTACAACAATCTCACACATATTAGTACAAAAACATTGAAACATGTATGATCGCTCAGCAGCAGATACCAGCAAGATTATACTAACTTACATGTGGGCGTTGCCGCCTCAGCCTCAGCCTCCTCAGTCTCCCCCTCTGACTGGATGACACCTATTTAATATAAAGGAGAAATGATGAACGTTACAATGTTCAAGCTTCAAAGAAATTACTATAAATAAATACTGTATATAGATATATAGATAAAATTAATTATCCATTAGCATGGCAATACAAAAATAAAATAAAAAATCATTAAAAAAAACAAAAAAAACAAGGCACTTACCTGTCCTGGTTCCAGCGGCGAGTGCTAGGTGCACTGCCACTGATCAGGCGCCTCAGTTCAGAGTGGCGACGTTCTGTCAGATTATGTAAGTTAAGCAAGCGATTGCGTTACCTAACAGAACGTCGCAGAGGATCTACCTGTCACTGCTTGAGCGAGAAGCAATGACACTGGAATCGACAATGGAAGGCTGGACAAATGGAAAAGGACCCACTGTATTAGTGTCACTACTACTGTACTTACTGCACGTGGAGGACGTGGAGGACTCCTGCTCCTCCGCCCTCCGCTTCTGGCGGCGCTGGACCTGGATACGATCTTTAAATAAAATCAAACACAACATGGTAAATGTCGGATGCTTGACAAAAAAAAATGTTCTGCACAATGCAATGCTGACACCAACCTTGATGAGACAGGAGCTGGGTGATCTCATCCTCCCCTACAGCTGCTAACAGCTCCGCCTCATGGGGGAGGAGAGCCACCTGCTTCCCTCTGCAACCCGCCTGCCTGCGTCGTTTACACGCTATGGAACTGCAAAACAAAAAGAGAAGAGAAACGGGTTCCATAATTAAACTACAATTGTGATCTGAAAATTACATCAACAATTTAAACAATTGTAGAATTAACCCGTAAAATGAAACAATGCAAATGGAATTTTTGGATTAGGCACATTTTTTTCACGTAACATAAGATTTGCAGATTTTTTTATTAACTAAATTTATTTTAAGAAAAACTTATGCTTTTTTGGTGCACAATAAAATATAAAAAGACAGGATTGGGATTGTGCCGAGTAAATATAGATGTCCAGTCCACCTTTCTAATTAGGCGCTTGTGTGAATTGTGTATGGTGTAAATTTCCTTTCTTGTTTCTTTTGCAAAGCATTAACCACTTGTGGATGTGGACGCCTCCACATA
This sequence comes from Lithobates sylvaticus, assembly GCA_028564925.1. NCBI lineage: Eukaryota > Metazoa > Chordata > Amphibia > Anura > Ranidae > Lithobates > Lithobates sylvaticus. Next base: position 302,767,591 of record CM053030.1, on the reverse strand, counting down.
TGGCGGGTTCGCAAGCTGGTTAAGTCCAGCCACCGTAACAACAATTTTTTTTTTTTTTAATATTATTTAACTCTTTTTTCAATAACAAAAAATGTAAAACCCAGCGGTGATCTAATGCCACCAATAAAAGCTCTATATGTGGCGGGAAAAGGGCATACATTTTATTTGGGTAGTACATCGCAGGAGTGTGCAATTGTCAGTTAAAGCTGCAGCATGCTATGGCCTTGTCATAAAGGGGGCGTAACCTACAGCTGGTCAAGTGGAACTTAAAAGCACTTACTGCTCAGTTTAGTGATAACTAAGAACAAATAACGGCCATGGAAATATTCCTCTTACAACGATCATGGCGATAATATTTATGCACAAACTATGCTTTCATGTGTAGGCTAGGCACACCTATGCGCAAATTAGGTTTTTCAAAAGAGGGAGGATAAATTGAAAATGATTTATTCCTTTAAAAAAAAAAGTTTCACTTAACTTTACTGACATCACATGTGATAGCAATAATATATGTGTGTGTGTGTGTGTGGGGGGGGGGGGGGGGGGGACTTGTTTTTGGGCATATGCGATTTCATTTTTAACCATTTGCTGACCGGCTCATGCCAATACATCGGCAGAATGGCATGGCTGCGCAAAGTAACATGACATCGGGACCCGCAGACTCGATGTCCGACAGGTGACGGCGATCATGTCATGGAGCAAAAGAACAGGGAGATGAACACAGCATTTCCCTGTTCTGCCTAGTGACAAGACAGTGATCTTCTGCTCCCCGTCATCAGGAGCAGCGATCAGTGTTGTGTCACTGGTAGCCCATCCCCCTCAGTTAGAATCACTCCCTAGGACACACTTAATACCTTCAGCACCCCCTAGTGGTTAAACTCTTCCCTGCCAGTGTAATTTTTTTACACAGTAAAATAAGTGCCTTTTTAGAGCTATGATCGTTGTATAAATTACATAATGGTCCCAAAATGGCATCAAAAGTGTCCGATGTGTCCGCCATAATGTCGCAGTCACGATAAAAAAAAAAAAAAAAAAAAAAAAAAAAAAAAAAAAAAATCGCTGATCTCCACCATTACTAGTAAAAAAAAAAATTATTAATAAAAATGCCATAAAACTATCCCCGATTTTGTAGACGCTATAACTTTTGCGCAAACCAATCAATAAACGCTTATTGCAAATTTTGTTACCAAAAATATGCAGAAGAATACGTATCGGCCTAAACTGAGGAAAACATTTTTTTTTATTTATTTTTTTGGGGATACTTATATAGCAAAAAGTTAAAAATGCTTTTTTTTTAAAAAAAAATGTATGCTTTTTCTTTGTTTATGGCGCAAAAAATAAAAACCGCAGCCTGCCTCTCCAGGGATTACCCACTGGACGATGAGACCCCCCTTCCTCACTCTCCCTCCTTATAATTTGCATTCCCACTACACTTGCTCTCTACAGTTCCCCGGATCGCAACCACTCTGCGGTGTTCGTCCCTCTTACTTCCCCCACACAGCAGTCTCTGTGAGACCCCGCTGACGTTCCAGACTTCCTCTCCCCCCCCCCCCCCCTTCAGGTGATTAGCTGAGCTACCCTCACCTCTGGTTTGCAACCCCCTCAATACCCCCCTTCGTACCTCCCCCTCCCACTTCCCCTACTCTACCTTTAATCTCTGCTCCCACCCCTTCACTCTTCCCCCTTTTTCTCTTCCCCTTGCTCTCTCCCTATCCCTCCCCCCCCTACTCTTTCCTTGAGGCGCCCCCCGCTCCCACATAACCTAGCACGCACATACTCCCTAGTGCGATCTCTGGCATAGTTCCCTCTGTAACTAGGACACCCAGCCTTCCAAATAAGATCCCCTTAACCCTGAAACGTGTCTCCCTGAATGTGAAGGGCCTCAACGTGCCCGAAAAAAGGTCTCAAGTGTTGGCCTCTCTTTCTAAGCTCAAGGCACATTTTCTGTTCCTCCAAGAAACTCACTTTAGAACAGACTCCACTCCAAAACTCTCCAATCAGCTCTATCGCTCCGCCTTCCATGCCACTAATCCTACTGCCAAGACGAAAGGGGTTTCAATCCTCATTTCGAGACACGCCGACTTCCAACTAACTGACTCTCTACTAGACCCTGAGGGGAGGTTCCTCTTCCTCAAAGGCACATATGCTTCCAAGCCAATAACTTTGGCGAATGTATACTGCCCTAATACGCACCAAGTCTCGTTCTTTCGCAAAACTTGCTCACTCTTATCTACATTTCGCGAAGGCCTGACCCTCTTGAGGGGCGACTTTAATGTCCCGTTAAACCCCCTGTTAGACACTTCCACGGGGACGTCCTCTCTGCCCTACAGAGCACTACGCCAGATCAAGGCACAGCTCCAAGATTTGACCCTCCACGACACATGGCGCACCCTTTTCCCCTCGACCAAAGACTACACCTTCTTTTCCACCCCCCACCAGAAGTACTCCCGGATCGACTTCTTCTTTCTCACCCAGACTGACCTTTCCCTACTTAGACAGGCCACCATCGAACCGATGTTCCTATCGGACCATCACCCCATTTCAGTTACCCTGACCTTCCCCGAGACTCTAGCCAAAACCAAGATTTGGCGCTTTAATCCCTCTCTGATTAAAGACCCAATAGCCCTAGAAAACATATGCACCCGTATCCAGCTGTACTTCCAAGAAAATACCGACCCCGACATCTCCCCCATTTCTATCTGGGAAGCCCACAAGTGCGTTATCCGAGGGGAATTGCTGACCCTGAACGCACAGGCCAAGAAGCTCCACCAACAGCAGATCAAGACCCTGCTAGACCAAATTAGTAAACTTGAAAAATCCCACAAACAGACCCAAGCTCAACTAACCCTCCAGGAACTTATTCAAGCCCGTTCCCTCCTTGCGGAGGAACTGGGTAGACGCACCAAGAGACGATACATTCTAGGCCAAAGGGTCTTCTACGAATACGGCAATAAATGCGGCCGCATTCTTGCACGTTCAGTGCAAGCTGCCAAACTTTCCTCCACAATTCACAACATCCGTAGCACTGGGGGACCCTTACTGGCCAAGAATGAGGACATAGCTAAAGAATTTGAAAGCTTCTATTCCGATCTCTATAATCTCTATCCTGACCGCTCCGCTCAGAACCCCAACAAGGCCCGCCAAAAGGCCATTGTAGATTTCTTAGCTCAACATAGCCCCACGCCCATTTCCCCCCAACAAACCGCCCTCCTAGAAGAACAATTCTCCCTAGCAGAATTAGATACGGCCGTGAAACAAATGAAGGTAGGCAAAAGCCCTGGCCCGGATGGATACTCCCTCCAATACTACAAATCATTCTCGGAAGTCCTCTCCCCACATTTAATCCGCACTTTTAACGCCCTGACAAATCCCCAGGTGGACTCGAGCCGAATGCTCTCAGCCCATATATCTGTGATCCCTAAGGATAATAAAGACCCCCTCTTAGTAGCTAATTACAGGCCGATCTCCCTTCTCAATGTGGACATTAAACTTTATGCTAAAATTCTGGCCAACAGACTCATACCCCTTATTCCCAACCTGATTAACCCGGATCAAGTGGGTTTTGTACCGGGCAGGGAAGCCAGGGACAATACCATACGCACCCTCAACCTACATCACTGGCTCACTACGTCAAATTCCCAGGGCTTCTTTCTCTCTCTTGATGCGGAGAAGGCGTTTGACAGAGTGGCCTGGGACTACATGAAGGCAGTTCTGGAGGCCCTTGGCCTACAAGAACGCATGCTGTCTGCTATAATGGCACTATACTCTAGCCCCTCTGCGGCAGTCCGTGTTAATGGCCATCTGTCAGACGCCTTCCCCATCAGTAATGGCACACGCCAAGGCTGCCCCCTCTCCCCCTTAATCTATATCCTCACGTTAGAACCTCTTCTTAATAAACTCAGGAGCAACCAAGATATCCGTGGCCTTACAATACAAGGTAGACAATTTAAAGTTGCAGCCTTTGCGGACGATGTCCTGCTGTCTCTAACATCCCCACGCACCTCCTTGCCATCCCTTCTTAGGGATCTACACACCTTTGGAGAACTTTCAAACCTTAAAATCAATTACTCCAAATCACAAGCCCTGAACGTGTCACTCCCCCAGCAAGAAGTTGCCCACTGCCAAGACTCTTTCCCATTCCACTGGGAAAAGACAGCCATCACATACCTAGGTGTGCGGATTACACCCCGCTTCTCAGACCTATATTCAGCTAACTTCCAAACGGCCTTGCTTAAAGCCCAAGCTTATCTTAAGGACTGGATGACTCTCAATGTCTCATGGTTTGGCCGGGCAGCTTTAATTAAGATGATTATCCTGCCCCATCTTCTTTACCTGATTCAAACCATCCCTATCGCCCTGCCCCCGGACTTTTTCTCGACATATCGGAAAATTTGCTCCTCCTTCATTTGGAAGGATGCCCCCCCACGGATTAGGTATACCCACCTCACCCGAGCCAAGCCCAAAGGAGATATAGCTCTCCCTGACCTGCAAAAGTACCACTCTGCCTGCCACTTAACAAGAATCGCAGACTGGAACATTCACTCCACACAAAAAGTGTGGGTTGCACTCGAGAATACTTTCTCCCCGATCCCCCTGCATCTCCTTCCGTGGCTTCCTCCGAAATGCTGGCCGCACAGGCTGGACTCACACCCCCTTATACACACGTCTCTATCGACATTTAAGAGGGTTTCCCCGCCGACAGGTCTCTTGCCCCAATTCCAGGCCCACTGACGCCCCTGAGATGCAATCCTGACTTCCCCCCCGGGGACTCCCCCAACTTCCTCAAACAGGAATGGCCATCCGACGACGTCCTCGCTTCCCAATTCTTCCCAGGAGGCAAATTAATCTCATTGAATGACTTACGCACTTTTACTAATAATCCCACCTTCTCCTTCTGGACGTACAGACAAATCTGTAGCTTTTTGACCACCTACACTACCCGAGCTAACTGGTCTAGGCCTCTCACCCCCTTTGAAACTCTATGTAGTCGCAAGACCCCACAGAGGCACCTAATCTCGCTCTTCTACGCCCTACTGCAGGACTCACCCGTTTTGACCCTCCCACCCTCACAAACCTCTTGGAACAGAGACCTTCAAACTCCCCTATCACCTGCTGACTGGACTAGAATTCATGAGTATGCCCACGGGGGGTCGGTGAATGTCGCCATCCAGGAAAATGGGTACAAAATACTGACACGGTGGTACAGGACTCCCTCCCGCCTGCACAAATTTTCTCCCACGATCCCCAATGTCTGCTGGAGGTGTAACACGGCAGTAGGGACTATGATACATATATGGTGGGATTGCCCTAACATCCAACCTTTCTGGAGGAAAGTCCATGACCTTATCTCTTCGATCACCACCTACACGCTAGACTTTACACCTGAGCAATACCTTTTGAATCACACCTCCCTCTCTAGGAAAAACTACTTCAGGTCCCTCGCCATGCATATGGTGAACGCAGCTAGACTATGTGTTCCTAGGCACTGGCGCTCAACCCTCCCCCCGACAGCTCGAGAATGGTTTAGTGGCATCTCTAGGATTAGAGACATGGAAGAGCTGATCCACATCGCTCAGGAGAGGATGGAGAAGTTCACATCCACCTGGGCTTGCTGGAATCACTTTACGACCACCCGAGAGTACGAACTTCATACCCACTCATCTTAGGCAACCTAGACTCGCTTTTCTGCCTCCCCACCTGCCCGCTGCTCGTGGCATGGGCGGGGGACGCCTCATACCCCTCTACCCCCCCCTCTCTACCCTCCCTCCTCCCCCCCTCCCCTCCCAATCTTTTCCCCCGCTCTTAGCCCCTCCTCTCTCGTCCCCCTTACCTCCCCTCCCCTCCCTTTCTCTCTCTCTTCTCTCCTCTCTTTCTTTCTTCTCTCCTCTTTCTCGCCCCTTCTTAGCCTCCCGCCACTCCCTAAACACTATTTGGGTAGCAGGTGTCCACTGGTATACACCTGTCGCCCCCGTTATGTCACGCCCTTTTGGACCAAATTGGGATGGCGCGGACTAAAACCCTACCAGTCTCTATCTCTCACCGTAACCCTTAGGGTACATGCTAGAATCAACAAACTTATGCTCCGCTGTTTTACACATTTTTTTTTTTTTTCTCTCTGTTTTATGCCTGTATTGACAGACGGTTTGTTATGCAATATTTGTGTGTTCCCTTTCCTGTTCTGTATGACTTATTTTCAATAAAATCTTTATGGGAAAAAAAATAAAAATAAATAAAAACCGCAGAGGTGATCAAATACCACCAAAAGAAAGCTCTATTTGTGGGGAAAAAAAGTACTTCAATTTTGTTTGGTAAAACACGTCGCACGACCGCGCAATTGTCAGTTAAAGCGACGCAGTGCCGAATCGCAAAAAGTGGCATGGTCATTTGGCAGCCAAATCCTCCGGGGTTGAAGTGGTTAAAATGTAAAAAAAAAAAAACGTTACTTACCGTTTTATGTCGCTGAATTTTTTGCGGGAGGCAGTCGGGTCACGCCCATGATGGTACATCTCCTCAACTTTTTGGGATATCTCCTCCCACTTCTTACGTTTCCACTCCTGAGTGGTATCCCTGGAGCGGGGGCCACACAGCTGCATCCAACAAGGGAGTGTTTCCCTTACAAGGACCTGGGACTCAACATGAGTCCACATAAGGTTACGCTTCCTGCTGGTTGCAGCTTGTGTCCCCCTTCTGCGCTGCTTTCTGGATGATGGTGGGGATGGGGAAATTGCTGCTGCTGCCTTCATAGATGGCCCAGGAACGTCCTCCATGTCGAAATGGGTTGCCGCCATATCCGTTGCTTAGTTTCACTATCTCTGCTGACTACCGACAGAATGACACAACGTCCAAACGTGAACGACAGAGATTCAACGAAGCAGCGAAAATCACCGGTTTATGTGTCTGTAGTTATAATATTCGGCGGAGCATCGAAATTGTACGGCGCTGCAATCGTACATTTCCGGGGTCAAATGCTCCGCTTATAGGCTATAGAAAAATTTGAATGTTGGTTGACTAGTAATATAATCAATAAATATAATTATTACTAGTCATACAACATTAGAATCCTACTGTACCTTGTTGTCGAAATATTCGACCGGGAATGTACGATTGTAGCGTCATATTGAGTTTAGATGCTCCGTCGAATCTTCTTTAAACATTCGACAGACCATAAGCCTTCAATGACAGATTCGACCTTAGTTAATTTGGATTTTCGGACGAATGACATTTAACGAAAAACGAAATAAAAACGTATTTCGGGAGTAACTAAATAAATGTCTTTTTCGGACGAAAACGAAATTCCGAAACGAAATATTCCAGTGTGCACATGTCTAGGTGCTACAGAGGTACTGATTTAGAATATTATGGTCTCTCTCTACTGTCCGCTCTATTGTTCGCTAACTATTGTTCTATATCTATCGTTCTCTCTCTGTTTTATTTTTACTATGTTTTATTGTATTTGCTTTGCTGGTATGGTATGTTATACTGTAATGTTTGTTGTATTGTTAACCATAATTTGCTTAGCAGGTACGTCGTTCAGCTGCAGCACGGGTTTATTTATCTTGACAGCAGCAGTGTTTGCTCCCACGATACATAAAGCCGTGACTCCAGAGCTGTCGGAGGCGATTTCACCACCACAGTTAAAAAAAAAGAGCATATATGCTGAAGCATGGGCCAGGGGTGGAGGAGCGATTTGCTCCTAACATTAGGGGCAGATTGCCCCAATGCTTCGGCATATATTTTTTAAGGCACATATTGCAATGTTTTATTGTATTTGCTTTGTACGTATGGTAAGTCTTATGCTGAGTGCACACAATCAGACAGTCCGACAACGAAATCCTGGGATTTTTTTTCATACACACCGTCGCACAAATGTTGTCGGAAATTCCACCCTTTGGGCTCCTTCTGCTAATCTTGTGTTGGTAGAAGTTTGGTGAGAGACGATTCACGCTTTTCAGCCTGGTGCTCAAAGGTCTGGGATGGATTTTAAGGGGAACCCCAGCCAAAAAAAAATGGCGTGGGGTCCCCCTCAAAATCCATACCAGAGCCTTATCTGAGCACGCAACATGGCAGGCCGCAGGAAAAGAGGGGGGGGACGAGAGCGGCCCCCCTCCCTCCTGAACCATACCAGGCCACATGCCCTCAACATTGGGAGGATGCTTTGGGGGTCTGAGACCCCCAAAGCACCTTGTCCCCATGTTGATGAGGACAAGGGCCTCTTCCCCACAACCCTGGCCATTGGTTGTGGGGGTCTGCGGGCGGGGGCTTATCGGAATCTGGAAGCCCCCTTTAACAAGGGGACCCCCAGATCCCGCCCCCCCTGTGTGAAATGGTAAGGGGGTACAAAAGTATCCCTACCATTTCACCAAAAAAGTGACAAAAATTTTAAAAATTACAGGAGACGGTCTTTGACAATTCCTTTATTAAAATCTTCTTTCATCTTCTTTCTTCTGGTCTTCCTTCTTCCTTTCTTCATCCTTCGGTTTCTTCATCTTCCTCTTCCATGTTCTTCTTCCTCCGATCCGCTTCTTCTTGCTCTGGTCTTCTCGTCCAGCATCTTCTTCCACGGCGTCTCTTCTTCCCGCCCCCCCCCCCCCCTGTGTGAAATGGTAAGGGGGTACAAAAGTATCCCTTACCATTAGCCAGCTTCAAGTGCCGTCAGGTTGGAAAGTTCTGGAAAGTTGGCCTCAGGCCCAACTGAGGCCACATAGTTTGGTGAGTTTTTTCTCAGAAAATTGTGCAGAATGCAGCAGGAAAGCACTATATGATTCAGTTTATATTCCGCCATGTGGATCGTGTCAAAAATAGGCGGAACCGGCTGGCCATTATCCCAAAAGCGTTCTCCACCACTCTTCGGGCTCTGGCCAGCCGGTAATTAAAAACCCTCTGGTCCGGGGAGAGGGTCCTCATAGGGAATAGCCGCATAAGATGGTCCACCAGCGCAAACGCTACATCTGTGACAAAGACGAAGGTGAGTCCTTCCACATTGTCTTCTGGAGGTGGCAAGCCCAAGCTGCCATTCTGGAGACGCCAGTAGAACTCCATCTGGGCGATCACTTCACATCCGGCCATTTTTCCCCACGTCCACATAGAGGAACACTTAAGTAGCTGACACCACCGCCAACATCACTATACTATTATGCCCCTTGTAATTATAATAGTACGACCCCGAGTTGGGGGGTGGGACGATGTGGATGTGTTTCCCATCAATTGCACCTCCACAATTGGGAAAGTCCCAACAGGTGGCAAAGTGAAAACAAGAAAAAAAAATTGTAATTTTGCACAACAACATTGCAAGCAGATTAGACACAAACATTTTTGGCCAACATAAGTAGAACATTTATTGAAATGAGTATTTAAGGGGCGCATGCGCGGCGCTGTGTGATGGACGCCTGAACACGGAGCTCCGTCCCGCTCCTATGCATCGGCGCTCATAGCAGCGGACACACTCCCCCCTCAGACCCAGGCTTAGGACCGATCGCCTCCGGATACCCTCGGGCAAGATCAGGGACACTTTTCGCCCGCCATACAGGCTCCTAATAAGCTGATCCTTACTTGTAATAGACGCCGCCACAGCATCTAAAATGGCCGCGAAACGGCCGCCTCATGAATGTACAGGCACGGCGGCCTCTTCTCCCTGGAGGGCAGCACTTCTTGAGGAGGTATGTGGGACAGCCCAGTCTCTCCCCTCACACATGGGTCCACAGTCCCCAGCTTCCACCATCTCCCTAATAAACCAGACCCTGGAGGAAATGAATATACCCCCCACAGTATCCCCCTCACAGGGGCATACACTGCAGCAAGGCCCAAGCCTGATTACCTCATATCCCCAGGACATCTCCCTGCTCTTCACTAGATTTGCAGAAATGCTTGACAGGGGGCTCGCTCAAACTGCTGCTAAAATCACCTCAGACATCACCTCTGACATTAAATCAGACCTTCACATGTTAGGTTCTCGCATAGAGCATATAGAAAATAAATTGGATGCCACAATTGACCGGGTTAACCAGAACACCGATCGATATCAGGAACTGCACGGCCAGCTAGAGGAAGCCATTGCCAAAATTGATGACCTTGAAAATAGGTCCAGAAGGCTGAACTTTCGGATCAGAGGTCTTCCAGAGGTTGTCACGGATATCCCGGGAGCAGTACATACTTTAATTAAAACCTTGATTCCGGACATTAGCGCCCACAAAAAGGATCTGGACCGGGCTCATAGAGCACTAGGGCCCCAGCGCTCTGATGGACTACCCCGTGACATTGTGGTGAAGCCCCATTTTTACAATGTCAAGGAAGAGGTCATGCGGAGAGCCCGCACAATTCCAAATATGCAACTTCTGGGACACTCTGTTCAAATTTACGCCGATATTTCCCCCTTCACTATTCAAAGACGACGGGCACTTAAACCCCTCCTCGCTGTTCTACAACAGAAAAACATCAAATACTGGTGGCTATTTCCCCTGAGCCTGAAATTTGACTTTAATGGCAAACCATACAGATTCTCCACGATGACTGAAGGGGAACATTTGTTGAAGAAACTGGGTCTACTGCCCTCCGAACCAACTTCACCGATGCAATCGTCTTCATCCACCATATCCAAACGTCCCCCTCCTCCGAGCCCACTCACCCCGGCGTGGCAAAAACCAAAGTTCAAGAAGAGCAAGGATTCTGCTACCACCTGAACTGCCGACATTTCCTCAAAATGTTTTTTTCCACTCTTTCCCCCTTAGGGGATTATGGGCACGAATAGCCCCAGTGGCTCCATTGCCTGCCACATTTCTCATTTTTTTTTTTATTAATTTTTGATGTTGCATTTATATGTTTTGTATTTATATGTCTCCCCCCCACTTTAATTACCATTAGTAGGGGAACACCCCTTTAGGTGACCTCTTAGGATTCACCTATAGTACGTCACTTTTCTTGAGCGTCCCCCTATTTATACTTTCTAGGGAGACCCTGCCCCACACAAACAATGTCATAAATTTCCTGGGATTCCTGATAATCTCCATTTGTTTTTCCCACCCGGATCAGCATAGTTATCCTTTGCCCCCCCTGACACAATCTAGGTATAGAATTATTATTGGCTGTTACGTGGGGGGGGGGGGGTGTTCTTCCGTATTTTCAGTTTAGTTTACTATAAGCTATATTTTCAAGGGCGCCGTGTATGGAGCGGTACCCACGCGCCTCATCCTACCCTTGGAGCTGGAAAAAATTTTCTGCTCCCGGTTAGGATTCCCCCCACTGGTTGGGGGTCACATACATGTACCTCGGGATATGGTGTACTATGTTTCACCATATTCTTGGTTCTTTTTGTTTTTTCTTCTCTTCTCTGTCCCCTTTCTCTCTTTTTCGCCCTTTACTAAATTTTCATTTCTTTCAGTGATGAATATGATCTCCTTCACCGGCGGCTCTCGGTTCCAAGACTACTCGGCCTTGCAATTGGATGATTCCCGCGGTCTACTTCCCAGATGTAAGGTAAGTGATTGGATATTTCTGGCATCTCACCCCACTGTGTCCTATGGCTGACCACGCCACTACTTCGCAAACCATACGTTTTGCATCCCATAATGTGCAGGGACTTAACTCCCCTATCAAACGTCGGAAAATATTTCAATATTATCATGATCAGAAAATAGACGTTTTGTTCCTACAGGAAACACATTTTCCGAAATCCTATGTCCCTTCCTTTATACATGCCAAGTTTCCCATCTTTTATCTTGCTAACTCTGATACTAAGACCAAAGGCGTGGGCATTTTTTTTTTTCACGGAACATTCAATTCTCGCTGGTTTCTGAACACAAGGACCCTGAGGGCAGGTTTATTTTGATCAAAGGACTCATTGATAACACACTCTACTCTCTGATCTCATACTATGCTCCGAATCGGGGCCAATCAAAATTTTTTCAATCTCTTTTCCACTCCCTTGCACCAATGTTGGAGGGCACAATCCTTTATGGAGGTGACTCCAATATTGCCTTTGATACTGGAAAGGATAAGTCTCGGCCCCCAGGTAAAGATGGCGTTCGCCCCACCAGACAGAGTTTGGACATAGCCAGACAGTTGTTCCGTCAGGGCTTAATTGATGCCTGGAGGGAATCTAATCCGGGGTCCCGAGATTATACACATTTTTCCAACCCTCATAACACATTTGCCAGAATTGACCACTTTTTTATTTTACAAACACATGCTCCGCTGTTACAAAAGGTTATTATCAGGGACTCTGTCTGGTCGGACCACTCCTTTCTTCTCTTAATCATCCACAAACCAACATCTCGCCAGCGTGAGTTTCATTGGAGACTCAACGCCTCTATTCTCAGTAATCCTACACATGTAACTGAGATTGAAAATGATCTCAGGGAATATTTTAAGCTCAATGATGTTGATAATATTTCAGCCTCAACATTATGGGCGGCCCACAAAACCTATATTCGTGGTAAACTAATTCAAATTTCCTCCAGGATACACAAGGCACGCAAACTAGATATAGAAAAGCTTGAAAGGGAATTCTCTTGTCTCAGCAAACAACATAAACACAACCCATCTCCTAGCTCAAAGACTAAGCTGGAAACTGCGCGCACGGCCCTTAACTTATCGCTCACTGCTCTAGCTGAGAAAAGCCTCAGATGGGATGGTGGGAGGTTTTATCACCAAAAGGATAAATTGGGGACCATGCTGTCACGCAGAATTACACCCATGACTAGAGCGCGCACCTTGCCTAAGATACGTCTTCTCAACGGTTCTCTAACACAAAATCCTCAGAAGATCATGGAAGCCTTCCATGATTTCTACCGCTCTTTATATGGTATACGCAACACAGAACCTTCCTCTAATTTTCTGGCCTCCTTCCTCAACTCTCTCCGTATCCCTGAGCTTCGAGAACACCATAGGGACAGCCTTGAGGATCCTATCACTATGGAAGAAATTACCCAAGTCATAAAAGATCTTAAGAGTAACTCTGCCCCCGGGCCGGATGGGTTTTCCACCCCTTATTACAAACATTTCACACCGTTGCTCGCTCCCTACCTAGCCATATTCTTTAACCAACTACGAGTTGGCTCACAATTGGATACTTCCCTAAATTCAGCCTTCATAACGGTTCTGCCGAAACCAGGAAAGGATACCAGCAGTACTGCAAATTACCGCCCCATATCATTAATAAATAATGACCTAAAAATTTTAACTAAAATCCTCGCAAACAGAATATCGTCCTTTATTGGCTTATATGTAAATAAAGACCAAGTAGGATTTATTCCTGGGAGACAGGGTCCAGACCAGATCAGAAGAGCTATAGATATAGTCTCGCTCCTGAGGGCTGGCTGGGACAAAGGCCCGCCGCAACAGGGTTTTATACTCTCGTTGGATTTAATGAAGGCTTTTGACTCTGTCTCCTGGTCCTTCCTGTTCCCCCTTTTACAAAAGTGGGGTTTCGGCAACTCCTTTATGAATTTGGTTCGAGCCTTATATTCATCCCCGTTCGCTCAAATCAAAATGCAAGGTCATTATTCTCAGCCCTTTCAAATCTTCAATGGTACTAGGCAGGGTTGCCCCCTATCCCCCTTAATATTTGCAATGGTCATCGAGACACTTGCTATCGCTATACGTGACAATCCCGATATACACGGAGTGCATTGTGGCCCACACACCCACAAGTGCGCTCTTTTCGCCGATGACGTGCTACTTTTCGTCACCTCACCACTTGTCTCCTTACCTAATCTATGCAAAGTTCTCGATGACTTTGGCAAAGTATCTGGTCTTAAAGTTAATTATTCAAAATCCCTGGCTCTGAACGTGAATTTACCTGATCTCCTTGTATCCCGACTCAAAGACACTTTTAGATTTAGTTGGGGTGAAGCTATGATTCCTTATCTGGGAATCAACCTCACAGCTTCCATAGACACTCTCTACAAGGCTAACTTTCCTCCACTCTATCGCAAACTTGAAGCAGACTTAAAATACTGGGACACATTGGGGCTCTCGTGGCTAGGAAGAATCAATTCAGTGAAGATGACTCTTCTACCTCGCATCCTTTACTTTTTCCGATCCCTCCCTATACCTATCCCTAAAGATCACCTACGAAAATTTCAATCTAAAATTATAAAATTTATATGGGGAAATAAGGGACATAGGCTGGCCAGGAGCACTCTGCATAGACACAGGATGCAGGGAGGCCTGGGGGTTCCTAACCTTCTTTGGTACCACCAAGCGGCGCAACTTGCACAACTGTCCACTATCTACTCTAAATTTGCCCATCCGGATTGGGTTCATCTGGAACGACAGGCTATCCCTCAGCACACTTTGGATTATATTCTGTGGTCCTCAGCCAAATCTAGACCGGCCATCATGGTTCCCACGTTATCTCACTCACTTGCGTTGTGGGACTCTCTCAAATCTGATCCTCGTTTGGTATCGCACTGGCACCCGCTAGCCCACTTGTTTAGAAATCCTCTATTCCCTCCTGGAATGGACATAAAAGCCTTTCAGTGGTGGCTAGACAAAGGGATGTATAGGATAGGACACTTTACTAACCATACGGGCCCCCTAACTATGGCTCATTGTGTTGGCAAACTCGAAATGCCCAACGCGGAACGGTTTCGTTACAGGCAAATTGCTCACTTTATCCAGTCGCTTCGGTTTCCCAACTCTAGCGCTCTCTCACTCACAGATTATGAACGTTGGTGTGGTCAGTCTGGGGAACACAGGGGTGGTATTACAGTAATTTACCAGTCACTTGCTCAAGCTGATACTAAAACACTCTATATGACAGACTGGGAAAATGATTTGAAACATACATGGACTACTGCAGAATGGCATAGAGCCTCTACGACAGCTTCAAAGGGAATTTTGAACATAACGCTAATCGAAGCTAACCTGAAAGTCCTCATGAGGTGGTATATGGTTCCCCTGAGACTCTCTAAAATCTACCCGGATGCTTCTCCATTTTGCTTCCGCAATTGTGGACATATGGGTTCCATGATGCATATCTGGTGGGAATGCCCTAAGATAAGGAGTCTCTGGAATAGATTATACCACATCATTAGGAAGATAACTGGCCTACCGATCCAAAAATCACCTCACATAGCATTATTGAATTTTCCTAGCCCTAATACTCCCCGACTGACCCAAAGACTCATTATGTTTATGCTGCTTGGCGCTAAACTCACGATAGCCCGGGCCTGGAAAACTCCAACCGTGTCTTTCTTCTTGGTTAAACGAAAGATCTCTTGGATCATGTCTCAGGAGAAAACAGTTAGTATTCTTCTTGATTCCACCGCTAAACATGATGCTGTCTGGGCCCCCTGGACTAGATACATGTCTATACCAGCCACCTACTAGCTTTTCACTGGTGGCCGCTGGTGAATGGGATTTGCTCTATCGTTCATTAGCTCCTCCTTCTTCTTCTTCTTTCCATCCTGTTGCTTTCACTTTTCTAACCCTTTTTTTTCCTTGCAGCTCTTCATTTAGGCCTCATTTACAGGTTGATGGATCGTTCCCATGTATCACTATGTCGAGTTAGCCTCGGACTGCATCTATAGTACTGAACTTCTTCCACTGCAGGATTTGAATGTTTACTTAATGATTTAATCTCGTGTTCTCATTCTGTTATCTTCCATTATTACATATGTATAGGTAGTATTACGAATCCAAACTCTGGATTCCAGACCCCGCCTGGGGGGGCTATCCTTCTTTTCCCGGCACAGTTAGTCCCCGTTTGGGGTGCTGGGTTGAGGGAGCGGCCTCTCTATTTGGGATAGTACATTTTGAACGTAAACTCAGGTTCACATCCTTGTGACTTTGGATCATTATTTTGGAAATTGACTGTATTGCAGTTCTAGCTTTTGTTGTTTTTTTTCTTTTGATGCTAAGACCTGTAATTTGTTATATTTCAATGTTTGTTTTTTTTTTTTGTTTGAAAAACTCAATAAAAAAACTATTGAAAGAAATTAGTATTTAAAGACAAAATTATAAGGTCCACTTATCAGATTCCTCACCCCATCTGATGGCCCATTGCAAAAATTTAGGGGGGGGGGGGGTTTGGACAGGTAACCCTCTCCATTACACTGAGAGCTGAATGCATAAATAATGTGTGTTACTTTGGCCAGCCCCTCCTTACTTACACTATTGGCAGCCCACTGGACAGGTAAGAAGTGTCATAATAAAAAAAAAAATTAAAATACACACTGAAAAAATGAAAGCACATTTTTAAATTCTGATATTACCTATCAAGATAATAATAGGAGAAACAAACTTTAAACAGTACCATTTGAAAGTATTCAGGCAGGCCCTTGCACTACATGCTTTGGTGAATTCATACATAAATCTGACCAAAAAAGAGGTAGGTATAGTGTGTATGGGGTTGCCAAAGTCAGCAGATAGAGGATTGCTATCAGCTGACTTAGCGGTTGGGGGGAGTTTGGGCCACCAAAAAAAAAGCCTCTGGGAATTTAAGAACACACGTAGCATTTGTACACATTTTAGGGTGTGTATAGGTGTATATGGGCCCAGGAGAACATGTTGGGGAGGTTAGTGAAGGCAAATATGCATGAAGGACAAAAAAGGAACTTTAAAAGCTTGCAGCATGCATGAGGACAAAGGGACACAGCATATTACAGCAACTTCCAATCATGGTAATTAGGGAATGATGAAAGAAATACAATACAATAGCAAACATTAAATACATAGAATGTGATGTTAAAGGATAAAACTTTCCTTTTAGCATAGTCCTTCTGCAGGACCTGAATAATGGCAGAACAGGTCTCTGGAATAATGATCCCCAGAGCCTGGGGGGAGATGCCTGTCGAGAACTTGAGGTCTTGCAGGCTTCTCCCAGTCGCCAAGTACCGCAACGTGGCAACAAGCCTCTGCTCCAGAGTGATGGCTTGCCACATGCAGGTATCCTTCCTGCTGATATAAGGGGTCAGCAAAGCCAACAGACGGTGAAAAACGGGGTCCGACATCCTGAGATAATTCCTGAAATCATCAGGATTATTCTCCCGGATCTCACGAAGCAAAGGTATGTGTGAAAATTGGTCACGCTGGAGCAACCAATTCTTCATCCATGAACTCCTCCTCGCCCTGTTCATGGTCTGGGCTTGTGTCAAAGCTAAAAGCCCAACACCAAGCCCCTGCACAGCACAAACTATACGACAAGTACGTACACGCAACATGGCTTCAAAACGGTCGGCTGGTCAGAACGGACTAACAGAAAGCACTGAAAAACAGCAAGGCCTGAAAGAATGAACTGAAAATCAGCAACGAGCGGACAAGAACGCACTGAAAATCAAATATGGTAGTATAAATAGCTCACACTGACAAACAAATGCGAACTGACTACACGCTCTGAAAAGCAGATATGAACCCACAAGCACAAACTGAAGAGCAATAATGATCTGAAGCACAAGTCTGAAAAGCGCGAATCGTCTCTAACCAAACTTCCACTAACATGCGATAAACACAAGATCAGCAGAAGGAGCCCAAAGGGTGCCGCACGTGGTGCTGAACTTCCCTTTTATAGTCCCGCCATACGTGTTGTACATCACCGCGTTCTTGGCGATAGGAAATTCAGACAACTTTGTGTATGCAAGACAAGTTTGAGATTTCAATGGATTTAGTTGTCGGAATGTACGACCGTGTGTACAGGGCATTAGAATGAATGTGCCCAAGCTAGTCCTCGCTAAAGGAAAGGGTTAAAGAAACCCAAGAGCCAAACTGCAAAGTCAGATAGAATAACTCACCCTAATAAAGGGGAATCATTTGGAGGACTTGTGTTGCATCTGTCATTCCACAAAGCCATGTGTGGATCAACATACCAGGAAGCCAATAGCGCAAATATTGAGCGGCTGCCCAGCAGTTGGTATAAAGTTACCCCAGACAGTATAGAAAGTCTGTTAGAAAGAGCCCCCAGACATAGTACAGGAGATGGTCAGAGACTGTAGACATGATACAAGAGACGGTCAGAGACTGCAATAATAGTACAGGAGATGGTTAGAGACTGCAGACATGGTACAGAAGATGGTCAGAGACTACAGACATACTACATGAGATGGTCAGAGACTGCAGACATACTACAGGAGATGGTCAGAGACTGCAGACATACTACAGGTTGATGGTCAGAGACAGCAGACATGTTACAGGTTGATGGTCAGAGACTGCAGACATGTTACAAGAGATGGTCAGAGACTGCAGACATGTTACAAGAGATGGTCAGAGACGGCAGACATACTACAGGAGATGGTCAGAGATGGCAGACATAATACAAGAGATGGCCAGAAACTGCAGACATAATACAAGAGATGGCCAGAGACTGCAGATATGATACAAGAGATGGTCAGAGACTGCAGACATAGTACAGGAGATGGTCAGAGATTGCAGACATACTACAGCAGATGGTCAGAGACTGGAGATATAATACAGGAGATGGTCAGAGACTGCAGACATAGTACAGCAGATGGTCAGAGACTGGAGATATAATACAGGAGATGGTCAGAGACTGCAGACATAGTACAGGAGACGGTCAGAGACTGCAGACATGATACAAGATATGGTCAGAGACTGCAGACATGATACAAAAGATGGTCAGAGACTGCACACATGATACAAGAGATGGTCAGAGACTGCAGACATAGTACAGGAGACGGTCAGAGACTGCAGACATGATACAAGAGATGGTCAGGACTGCAGACATGATACAAGAGATGGTCAGAGACTGCAGACATAATACAAGAGATGGTCAGACGCAGACATGATACAAGAAATGGTCAGAGACTGCAGACATGTTACAAGAGATGGTCAGAGACTGCAGTTCCTATGGACGTTAGTAGATAATGGCCGATCAGCCCTCTCACCTGACTCAGCGATACAGCAACACCGGTTCCTCTGATCTGGAGTCTGCTCACTCTGAATTGCCCATGGCGACTCCGCTGGGTAGAGCCCAGATCTGTATTCTGGCAATGACTCCATTCCGTTCTCCACCAGGGATGGCGCTAGGCTGTGTGGCTTTCCCTCCGGTGGTGCAGCATGGTTCTCTCTCTGATGGTGTTCCCTCAGCACTGTCCTCTCCCTCTGGAGTCCTGGGTGTATTTCCCTGAAAGCTTTCCCGGGCTCCTGGCTCTCTCTCTCCCATTCAGCTGAGCATGCTGTGTGGGCTGCAGTTTCCGTGTTACAATGGGGCTGCCAGTCCCACAATCCTCTTGTTTGCTCCTTTTTTTCTTCCCTGGCAGGGGAAGAAACAGTGTGCCACTCACGAGTACGGCAGTGCGCGCGAGGAGAGGGGAAATAAGAGCCCGCGGCTGCAGTGGCATCACTAGGGTTGGTGTCACCCGGTGCGGTAAAACATGGTATCACCCCCCCTCCACCAACTATAGTCGCCCCTCAGTACAGACCCCCCTCCACTAAGTATAGATCCCCCTTCGTCAGTGCAGACCCCCCACTAAGTATAAACCCCTCCCTCAGTACAGACCCCCCCTCAGTATAGACCCCCAGGACAAAACACCCCCTCTATCAGTATAGACCCCCCTCAGAACAAACCAACCACCCCTCCATTAGTACAGACCCCCCTCAGGACAAACCACCCCCCTCACTTAGTACAGAACCACCCCCTAAATTAGTAAAGACCCCCAGAACAAACCACCCCCTCCATTAGTACAGACCCCCCCAGAACAAACCACCCCCGTTCATTAGTTCAGACCCCCCCAGAACAAACCATCCCCCTACATTAGTACAGAACCACCCCCTCCATTAGTACAGACCCCCCTCAGGACAAACCACCCCCCTCCATTAGTACAGAACCACCCACTCCATTAGTACAGACCCCCCCAAAACAAACCACCCCCCTCCATTAATACAGACCCCCAGGACAAACAACCCCCTCCATTAGTACAGACCCCCCGGGACAAGCCCCCCTCCATTAGTATAGACCCCGACAAACCACCCCCCCTCCATTAGTATAGACCCCCCAGGACAACCCCCCTTCATTAGTATAGACCCCCCAGGACAAACCCCCCTCCATTAGTATAGACCCCCCAGGTCAAACCCCCCCCCTCCATTAGTATAGACTCCCGACAAACCACCCCCCCCTCAATTAGTATAGACCCCCCCTAGGACAAAATCCCCCTCCATTAGTATAGTCCCCCCAGGACAAACCACCCCCCTCCATTACTATAGACCCCCAGGACAAACCCCCCTCCATTACTATAGACCCCCAAGACAAACCCCCCTCCATTAGTATAGACCCCCGACAAACCCCCCCCTCCATTAGTATAGACCCCCGACAAACCCCCCCTCCATTAGTATAGACCCCCAGGACAAACCCCCCCCATTAGTATAGACCCCCAACAAACCACCCCCTCCATTAGTATAGACCCCCCAGGACAAACCCCCCCCTCCATTAGTATAGACCCCAACAAACCACCCCCCTCCATTAGTATAGACCCCCCCAGGACAAACCACCCCCTCCATTAGTATAGACCCCCCCAGGACAAACCCCCCCTCCATTAGTATAGACCCCCCCAGGACAAACCCCCCCTCCATTAGTTTAGACCCCTGACAAACCACCCCAACCCCTCCATTAAGCTAATTAAAAAACACCCGGGCGGCAGCTGGAGAGGACAGTGTGCAGCCACGCCACCCGGGTGGAGAACAGAGCATGTCAGGCTTGGGCAGCAGGTGGGAGTTACACACAGGAGGAGGAGAACTGGAAAACGTCGGGCACAGACCGCCCACCCCAGTGACGTCACTGCTTGAGTGGTCTCTCTTCGGCAAGAAACACAGCGGTGGCCGCCGCAGTGACCGGCAGAGAGAGAGGCCTACGGACAAGGGGTGGATGAGGAGGGAGAGGAGCACTCTGGCGCTTCAGCGCCCCCACCTCTGTGGCGCCCAGGTGCACTGCACCCCGTGCACCCCACCCAGGATCGGCCCTGGATATAGATATATTTGGTGCATGTATGTGCAATCTACAGCAATGACTGTGACACAGGTATAGGGCAAAAATCTTCAGGTGTGGTTAGCACTGGAGATAGCAGTTTGTATGATACTTAGGCAGGAGTATAATTCAAATCCTTGCAGTCAATGACAAAGCAATATAATCATGCACACACACTTCACGGCCACAATTGTGTCAGCTGTAGATGTTATAATGTTGGCTTATAGCTGACTCACAGTTGATGAGAGGTAGCGAGGAAAGATGGATCATCCATGCACAGATATCTCAGCTCAACATATAGCTTGTCTGTCTAGAAACAGCTTTCTGTCAAGTTCTCCAAATTTCCCAAAAATGAAAATGTGTTAACAAAACAGACAATTTCTGTTCTATTCCATTCTATTTGGATCTTCACATTCCTGTAATCCTGCAGCAGGGCTTGGGGGCTCTAAGTAGTGTACCCCTGGGTTGACATGTTTTGCTTGCCCAAATTTCTGGCAAGCTTACTCAGAACCAGGGGCGGACTGACCATTCGACCACTTGGGCACTGCCCGAGGGCCCCGGGCCACTAGGGGGCCCCCGTCAAGGTTGCCAGCCTAAGTAAAACCAGGGACAGTATGTAAAAATCTGTGTTTTTTTTACATCTGTTTCTGAACTGTCCCTTACCAACATCCTTTTGGTCTAAAAATCCCAAGATTATAGCTGCCCCACCTCTCCAGTACCTTCTCAGCCAACAGAAACATGTCTGTGTATACTGTGTGTATATGTATGTGTATACTGTGTGATTGTATACTGTGTGTGTGTATACTGCGTGGCCCCATAATCTCTGATTGCCTGGGGGCCCCATAATCTCCTATTGCCCGGGGGCCCCATGAGTGGTCAGTCCACCCCTGCTCAGAACCATATAGCAGGGCAACAAATGGGGGTCTATTTAAAGAAGACTTCTTAATTGTAATGTCCACCGCACCTGTAGGTAACACTGATGGAAAGGAGTTTTCAACTTTAACCCATTAGTAGCAAGGGGAAGGATAAAAATAAATGTAAAGACTAGGGTTGAGCGAACCCGAACTGTAAAGTTGGGGTCTGTACCGGACTTTTGTGTGTTCGGGTCCCGGACCTGAACCCGAACTATTGGCAGTATGTTCGGGTTCAGGTCCGGTGTTCGGCGCTGTATTGGCGCCTTTTACAAGCTGCAGGGCAGCCAATCGACGCTAGTTTCACTAGTGTGCCCTTAGAAGCCATCACAGCCATGCCTACTAATGGCATGGCTGTGATTGGGCAGTGCAGCATGTGACCCAGCCTCTATATATAGTCCAGACACACAGCACACAGCGTCATTCTGCTATAGACCGGTTCCTGTGCTGCTGAGAGGATTTTAGGCGTTAGTGTGTATCAGTCAGTCCACATTCCTTAACTTTTCTTCTAATTAGTTAGATCAGTGAGTGATCTACATAGCTAGAGTACAGTACAGAGTTTCTTTAGTAAGGAAGAGAAAGAGGCAGAGAGAATTATTGAAGAGATTCCTAAATCAATTGTACCCTGGCTGGGGTGCAGTGCACAGTCTTTTAACAGTGCCATGAGGCCAGTGCCAGACAAAATAACGGAAAATTGTATATACTTACCTTTCCGTAATTTTCCTTTCCTGTCGCATCTTCATGGCAGCATACACTCTGGGTTGTGACTCCGCCTCCACAACCTGATAGGACCACATAACTATAAGATGAAGCTACGGCCCCCGCCCCAGCATTCTCCGTATATATATTAATCACCTTCTATGGGTGGGTTTATTGTATGCTGCCATGAAGATGCGACAGGAAAGGAAAATTACGGAAAGGTAAGTATACAATTTTCCGTTTTCCTGTCGCATCATGGCAGCATACACTCTGGGGAGTAACTCGCAGACTGGGTGGGAATGCAAGAAAAATAAAATTTATTAACAAGAAACAGAGGAGTTGGCCTGAATTACGGCCCTTCCCAAATCTACTGTTGAAAGTTGTGCAGAATCCACCCTATAATGTGACATAAAGGTGTTTCTGGAAGACCAGGTAGCCGCCTTACAAATAGTCTCTGCCGAGACCCTACAATAGGCTGCCCAAGAAGTTGCCACTGCCCTGGTGGAATGTGCCTTTAAGCCCTCCGAAATCTGTTTCTCACTCAGTGAGTATGCCTTTTTGATAGTCTTCACCAGCCATGAAGCGATGGTGTGAGCCGAGGCCGCCTGACCTTTTCTATGGCCGTATGGGATGACTAAGAGGTTCTCCGATCTCCTGATCGATTCTGTTGCTGAGAGGTACTTCAGGATGTTGCCCCTGACATCCAGAGGATGAGGATCACCTTGATCGGTGATAAGGGCTGGAAGGTTGATCTCCTGATTAAAGTGAAATGAGGATACCTTAGGTACGAAACGCTCTGAAGGTTTAGTACTATCCTGTCCGGGTAGATGACTAGATATGATTCTTTGGCCATCAAGGCTTGCATCTCTGAGACCCTCTTTGCTGAAGTGATAGCAATCAGAAATGAGACGTTAAGCGTCAGGTTCCAAAGGGAAATGTTGTCGAGTGGAGAGAATGGATCATTAGACAGTATTTCCAGGACAACTGAGAGGTCCCATGCTGGGAATAATGGTTTCCTAGGTGGCCTTAGTTTAAGGCAGGCCCTTTGAAATTGGATAACCAGTGGATCATGTGCCCATTTGACCCCGGTCAGGGCGGATAAGGCTGAAACCTGGACCTTCAGGGTACTGGATCAAAGACCCTTCTCTAGGCCTGACTGCAGAAATTCCAGGATTTGAGGAGCTGTCAGAGAAGATATGTCCCAACCTTGTTGTTGAGAGAAGGCGGTAAACTTCTCCCAGATCCTTCTGTAGGTGTTCTTGGTAGTCTGCTTCCTAGCCTGGAGTAATGTTTCCACTACCCTCTGAGAACAACCCTGTTCTAGGTACCTAGACCTCTCAGCCTCCAGGCCATCAGATGTAGCCTCTCCGGGTTCGGATGTAGAAGCTGGTCCTGAGAGAGCATATCTGCTGACAGCGGAAGAGGGAGAGGATCCGTTGTGTTCAACTGAAGGCGAGTAGTGAACCAAGGCCTCCTCGGCCAGAAAGGGATCACCGCCACTACTAGTGCCGTCGACCTCTTGAGCCTCAGAAGGAACCTCGCTATGAGGGGAGTCCGAGGGAAAATGTAGCGGAGGTTGAAGTTCCAGGGATGTTGTAGACAATCTACTCCCTCCGCTGACGGAAAGGGGATTCTTGATAGGAACCTTTGCATTGGCTGGTGTGGCCGCCAGGTCTATGTCTGGTGGGCCCCAGGTCTGAATTATCGCAAATGCTAGGAGATTCTCGAACCCTGGGATATAGGTCGCTCTCAGGTCCAATAGGTTCGATTGTGCCCACTCCATCACAGGGCGAACTTCCTGCATCAGGGAGGAGCTTCTGGTGCCCCCCTGCCTGTTGATGTAGGCAACGGCCACCCTGTTGTCCATCTTCAGGAGGACTTTCTTCCCCCTCAGGTAAGTACTGAAGGCCAGGAGTGCCTGAAAGGCTGCTTTCATCTCCAGCACATTGGAGACTGCGTCCTGGATCATGAATGGCCAGCGCCCTTGGGCCGCGTAGTGCAAGTAGTGTGCCCCCCATCCCTCCAAAATGGCATCTGAGGTTACCGTTTCCTGAGGAGGGGGAACCATGTGCTTGCATCTCCTCAGATTGCAGGGACGAGTCCACCACTGCAAGGATCGCTTGACCTCCTCCGAGATGTAGATCGGTTGGGTTATGGATAAGCTGTCCCATTGGCGCAGAAAGGACGTTTGAAGGGGTCTTGCGTTCCATTGGGCCCACTGGACCATAGGAATGGTTGCAGACAGAGAGCCTAGGAGACTGGAGACATGCTCTGGCCGGAAGGGATGTTGCTGAGATTGCTCTTCTCACCCTCTGAATCAGTGGGGGAATCTTTTCTGCCGGTAGTTCCACCATGTTTGTCCGGGTATCCAGTTCCGCACCCAGGAAGATCATCCTCTGGGTGGGATGAGCATTGCTTTTTTTGCAGTTTATCAACCAGCCCAGTCTTTGTAGTGTGGCAACTAGGACCTCCCGATGTTGGACAAGGGACTCCTGGTTGCTTGAAAGGAGGAGGATGTCGTCCAGGTAGTGATGGACTCTCAACCCTTTCTCCCTTAAGGATGCGATTACTGGTAGCAGTACCTTGGTGAAATTTCTGGGGGCAATAGAGATCCCGAACGTGAGATTCTGAAACTGGAAGTGGCCCTGATTCACAGAGAACCGAAGGAACTTCTGGAAAGCAACATGGATCGGGACTTGAAGATATGCGTCCTGGAGGTCTATGCAGAGCATCCAGTCTCCCAGATTTATGGCCTGGAGGATTGATTGTAAACTCTCCATCTTGAACGACTCCACTCGAATGGAGCGATTGAGGTTCTTTAGATCCAAGACTGGCCAAAGGTCCCCAGATTTTTTCTTGACCAGAAATAACGGGGAGTAGAATCCCCGACCCCTAGCTATTGGATGTAACTGGTCAACAGTAACCGTTTTTCCCCTGAAGGTGGAAGTCTGGTGGGACAAAAATGATCCCCTGGGGGACGTCTCTTGAAGGTCCATCTGTGCCCGAAATGGACAGTAGCCACTGTCCAAGGGTACTTTATTGCTTCCGCCCAAACCAGCTTGAATTTCGAAAGCCTTGCCCCCACTACTGTTGGTTGGGCTTTTGGTCACTGGAAGCAGGAGTCTTGGGCTTCTGAAACTTCATAAAAAGATGTCTGGGGGTTCTTCCAGCCCCCCCTGTATTATTTTCCTGGCCTATAGGATTTAGCATCCCTGTATCTATCTGGCAGATTACGTCTGAAGGGAGGAGGCCTCTGCTGTTTCGGTTTTCTGTCCGATGGAATCAGTCCCGACTTCCCACCGGTCACCTTTGAAATTGCTGAGTCCAGCTTTGCACCGAAAAGGTTCTCGCCGTCATATGGAATGCGGCACCAATTTGATTTGGAGACAGGATCCGCCGACCAGGGTTTCAGCCACAGTGCCCGCCTGGCCATTACGGAGGCCAACATGGCCCTTGATGACGATTTAATCGCATCCACTGAAGCCTCTGCCACAAAAGTCCCCCGCGAGACTTAACTCCTGTAGAGCTTTTATTATGCTCTCCTGGTCCGCGCCTTCTGAGACCAACCTCTCAGTGTTTGATGACAAGCTGGAAATGGCCCTGCCTACAGCTGCAAGTGCCACAGCCGGTCTGCAAGCGCCTCCTGCGGCAAGGTAGGCCCTCTTCATATCGGTGTCGATCCTCCTATCCAAGATATCCCTGAATGTCGTGGCATCTTCGATCGGCAATGTCACATGCCTGGCTAACCGCATGAGAGATGCGTCTACGACGGAGGAGAGACAAGAGGACTCACTTTGGGTTCCTTCAAGGGATATAATTTGGAAAGCCTGTTATTCAGACTCAATTTCTTTTCGGGTCCTTGCCATTCCTCTTTAATTAAATCATCCAATTCCTCAATGAACGGAAAGGCCTCGAAGTCCCATTTAAGGTTTGGGAAATATTTTTTCCGCTTTGGTTGGACTTCCTGGGGTTCCTCCCATCCGATCGCTTCCTTGACCGATTTGACACATGGTTCAATTAGCAAAAAATCAAACCCTGCAGTTGCTTCCAACCCCTCATTGTCAGACGGGGAATCCTGCTCTTTTGACGTGCTGGGAGGAGCAGGTGAGTCACTTCGCGTTGATAACTCTGTCTCCGGAGTAAGAATCTGTGGAGCTACAGGCTCTCTAAACTGCGATTCTTTTTCCCTAGTAGCCTCCTCAAAGCATCTACGGCAGGCCAATTTATCGGGAAGGGCTGCGGCCCCGCATATCCAACATGCGTTTTCAGAGGGTCGCACTGGTGATCGCTGTCTATGGACAGGAGATCCTCTATGATAGGAGTGGCTGTGTCTGGAGTAAGAACTGGAGCGACTTCTCCTGCGACTCCCTCTGTGGCCTGAGCGACTTCTTCTGCGACTCCCTCTGTGGCCTGAGCGACTTCTCCTGCGACTGGAGCGGCTCCGTCTGTGGCCAGAATGGCTTCTCCTGCGTGAAGTCTCTCTGTGCCTTAAATCAGGAGATTTTGCGGACCTGGTAGGGCTAACCAGATAGGCAGCGTTAGGATTGCTCTCTTTTTTTCAATCTTCGCTACTTGCTGCCCCCTTACCTAATAGCTGGCGGTGATCTGCTAGGGCAGTGGTCTCCATAGCAAGGAATAAGGCAAGCCTAAGGAGATACTAATTGACATAGGAAACACAGGTGAGGTAAAACACAGCAGCTTATGCAGGAAGTAGATGCAGAGAAAAAAAACAGGCTTTTACCTCAGTAGGATGAAATAGGAGCTTTGTTGTAAGACAGCCAAACAAACTGCAGCAATTCAGCGATCTCTGGTTCAAGATACAAGGAACAGAAACAGGTTCATTCAATTTTCCTCAGAACACATCCCAGCGACCCTAGGAGGACAACAGAGCCCAGGAGAGTGCCCAGGCACACAGGTAGGAAGGAAAGGAAAAGAGAAAGGGAGACCACTGCAATTTGGCTAAACCTATTTAAGGTTTATATGCCAGGGTGTTTGAGGCATGATGTTAAGCCTGTTTAAGGCTTTAGTATATACATTATAGCAATATCAGAGCTTTTTTAAAACCCATGCAGGAGACAAATCAAAACAGCTTGAGCCTGTTTAAGGCTGTTAATCCAAGGTCACAGAGAGACTTGTAACATACCCCTGAGATCACCAGAGTGGGGTTCCTTCCATTTAGCTTCGTTTAGAGGCTGTACCGGTAAGGACTTCCAAACCAGGAGAGGCTAGAACCTGGCTGGGGCGAAGCGGTAAGGGGGTGATGTCCGTGCGGTCCCAACAGGTGAGGAAAAATAAGAGAATGCTGGGGCGGGGGCCGTAGCTTCATCTTATAGTTATGTGGTCCTATCAGGTTGTGGAGGCGGAGTCACAACCCAGAGTGTATGCTGCCATGAAGATGCGACAGGAAATACGTTTTACCTGCAAGCTCAGTGCACCATCACTGCACTGAAAATTTTGCTGTGTTTTTTTTTTCCCAATAGCATTTCCTGCAGCTGTATTCTGATATTGGAAAAACATTGCAAAAAAATTTAATTTTGCTGTGTTTTTTTTTCCCAATAGCATTTTCTGCGTTTTCATAAACGCTTTAGACACTATCCGTGTATTCTGATATTGGAAAAACAGTGCAAAAAAATTAAATTTTGCGGTGTTGTTTTTTTTTTTTTCCCAATAGCATTTTCTGCGTTTTCATAAACGCTTTAGACACTATCCTTGTATTCTGATATTGGAAAAACATTGCAAAAATTTTTTATTTTGCAGTGTTTTTTTTTTTTTCCCAATAGCATTTTCTGCATTTTCATAAACGCTTTAGACACTATCCGTGTATTCTGATATTGGAAAAACATTGCCCAAAAATTTAATTTTGCAGTGTTTTTTTTTTTTCCCAATAGCATTTTCTGCGTTTTCATAAACGCTTTAGACACTATCCGTGTATTCTGATATTGGAAAAACATTGCAAAAAAAATTTAATTTTGCTGTGTTTTTTTTTCCCAATAGCATTTTCTGCGTGTTCATAAACGCTTTAGACACTATCCGTGTATTCTGATATTGGAAAAACATTGCAAAAAAATTAAATTTTGCAGTGTTTTTTTTTTCCCAATAGCATTTTCTGTGTTTTCATAAACGCTTTAGACACTATCCGTGTATTCTGATATTGGAAAAACATTGCAAAAAAATTTAATTATGCAGTGTTTTTTTGTCCCAATAACATTTTCTGCGTGTTCATAAACGCTTTAGACACTATCCGTGTATTCTGATATTGGAAAAACATTGCAAAAAAATAAAATTTTGCAGTGTTTTTTTTTTCCCAATAGCATTTTCTGCGTGTTCATAAACGCTTTAGACACTGTACGTGTATTCTGCTATTGACAAAAACACACATTTAGGGCGAGATCATAAATTTTGAAAATATGAGGAGATCATCAAAAAGGGGATGTGGCCCGGGTCGTGGTGCTGCTGGTGGCGCTCCTGTTGCAGGGAGAGGACGTGGTCGATCTGTGCCAGCTACACGCACTAGTGAAACACCTTCCTCAGGTGCGAGTAGGCGACAGAGCCTGCAGCAGTATTTTGGCGCGCCTAATGAGGCTGTACGAATGTTGAGGCCAGGACAAGTACAGGCGATAGCAGATTGGGTTGCTGACAGTGCCACCGGTTCCTTCACATTGTCTCCCACCCAGTCTCCTGATGAAAGTTCAGAGTTGGCACCTGCAGCCGATGTCCATCAGTCTTTCACCTCACCCCCTTGCAAATCAGCCAATCAGTCTGAGCCCCAAATCATGCAGCAGTCTCTTCTGCTTTTTGATGACTCTGTTAGCAGGGTTTCCCAGGGCCATCCACCTAGCCCTGCCCCAGAAGTGGAAGAGATTGTGTGCACCGATGCCCAACCACTTATGTTTCATGATGAGTACACGGGAGGACCATCGCAGCACGTCTCGGATGATGACGAAACATAGTTGCCAACTGCTGCTGCTTTCGCCATTGTGCAGACCAACAAGGAGGGCAGGGGTGAAGACTGGGTGGAAGATGATGTGGAGGACGATGAGGTCCTTGACCCCACATGGAATCAACGTCATGCAGGTGACCAGTGTAGTTCGGAGGAAGAGGTGGTGGTCGCACAGAGCCACCAGCACAGCAGAAGAGGGAGCAGGGTGCAAAAGCGGAGCGTCCGTCCCCTAGACAGTACGTCTGCTACTGCCCAACGCAGCAAGGGACCGAGCATACCAAAGCCAGGTCCAAGGAGTTCCCTAGCGTGGTAGTTCTTCAGACAATGTGCTGATGACAAGACACGAGTGGTTTGCACGCTGTGCAATCAGAGCCTGAAGCCAGGCATAAACGTTCTCAACCTGAGCACAACCTGCATGACCAGGCATCTAAGTGCAAAGCACGAGATGCAGTGGAGTAGACACCTCAAAAACCAAGAAAGGTCTCTGGCTCCTCCTGCTTCCTCTTCTGCTGCAGTCTCGGCCTCTTCATCCACCTCTGTAGTGACAGTGACTAGGGATGGACCCGGTGCTCGATGCGAACCCACGTTCGCATCGAGCACCGGGTGTTCGCTCGCTCGGCGAGCCCAGAACTATTTTGGCCTCTCGCATCACATTCGTGCATTGCTGGCTGATGATTGGCCAAGCATGCACTGTGACCCCGCATGCTTGGCCAATCACAGCGCCGGAAACTCGGAGAGCCATAATTGGCTACAGGCCTCCTGTAGCCAATTACAGCTCAGGGGCTTTAGTACACGCCCCCTCATTTAAAAGGCCGCCACGCCGTCGGCGCCGGTCACATGAGTTCCGGCTTTAGGAGAGATCAGGCTGATTCTGTGTCACTCTTTGCTAGATTCAGATAGAAAGATTTGCTCTACTTTGCTAAACCATTGGCTATTTATTTGCTAAACCATTGCTACCTGTCATTGATCGCCCATTGCTGCTGCTGGTTAGTGTGTTTTTAGCTGCTGCTGGGGGTTAGTCTGGTATGTGTCTTACTGTTAGTACAGTATTTCAGTAGTACCAACCGCAGTGCTGTTAGTACAGCACTGCACCCCAAAAGCACCCATAGGACTTCTAGTGTGTTAGTGGCAGCAAACAGAGCTCCTATATTTTCTTCCCAGAAGCACCCATAGGACTTGTACTGTGTTAGTGGCATCACACAGAGTTCCTATATTTTCTTCCCAAAAGCACCCATAGGACTTGTACTGTGTTAGTGGCATCACACAGAGTTCCTATATTTTCTTCCCAGAAGCACCCATAGGACTTGTACTGTGTTAGTGGCATCACACAGAGTTCCTATATTGTCTTCCCAGAAGCACCCATAGGACTTGTACTGTGTTAGTGGCATCACACAGAGTTCCTATATTTTCTTCCCAGAAGCACCCATAGGACTTGTACTGTGTTAGTGGCATCACACAGAGTTCCTATATTTTCTTCCCAGAAGCACCCATAGGACTTGTACTGTGTTAGTGGCATCACACAGAGTTCCTATATTTTCTTCCCAGAAGCACCCATAGGACTTGTACTGTGTTAGTGGCATCACACAGAGTTCCTATATTTTCTTCCCAGAAGCACCCATAGGACTTCTAGTGTGTTAGTGGCATCACACAGAGTTCCTATATTTTCTTCCCAGAAGCACCCATAGGACTTGTAGTGTGTTAGTCCATCACACAGAGCTCCTATATTTTCTTCCCAGAAGAACCCATAGGACTTGTAGTGTGTTAGTCCCATCACACAGAGCTCCTATATTTTCTACCCAGAAGCACCCATAGGACTTGTAGTGTGTTAGTGGCATCACACAGAGTTCCTATATTTTCTTCTCAGAAGCACCCACAGGACTTCTAGTGTGTTAGTGGCATCACACAGAGCTCCTATATTTTCTTCTCAGCAGCACCCACAGGACTTCTAGTGTGTTAGTGGCATCACACAGAGCTCCTATATTTTCTTTGCAGAAGCACCCATAGGACTTCTAGTGTGTTAGTGGCATCACACATAGCTCCTATATTTTCTTCTCAGCAGCACCCACAGGACTTCTAGTATGTTAGTGGCATCACACAGAGCTCCTATATTTTCTTTGCAGAAGCACCCACAGGACTTCTAGTGTGTTAGTGGCATCACACAGAGCTCCTATATTTTCTTCTCAGCAGCACCCACAGGACTTCTAGTGTGTTAGTGGCATCACACAGAGCTCCTATGTTTTCTTTGCAGCAGCACCCATAGGACTTCTAGTGTGTTAGTGGCATCACACAGAGCTCCTATATTTTCTTCTCAGCAGCACCCACAGGACTTCTAGTGTGTTAGTGGCATCACACAGAGCTCCTATATTTTCTTTGCAGAAGCACCCATAGGACTTCTAGTGTGTTAGTGGAAACACACAGAGCTCCTATATTTTCTTCTCAGCAGCACCCACAGGACTTCTAGTGTGTTAGTGGCCTCACACAGAGCTCCTATATTTTCTTCTCAGCAGCACCCACAGGACTTTTAGTGTGTTAGTGGCATCACACAGAGCTCCTATATTTTCTTTGCAGAAGCACCCATAGGACTTCTAGTGTGTTAGTGGCATCACACAGAGCTCCTATATTTTCTTCTCAGCAGCACCCACAGGACTTCTAGTGTGTTAGTGGCATCACACAGAGCTCCTATATTTTCTTTGCAGAAGCACCCATAGGACTTCTAGTGTGTTAGTGGCATCACACAGAGCTCCTATATTTTCTTCTTAGCAGCACCCACAGGACTACCGACTACAATGGCTGGAAGACCTCCAAGGGGAGGCAGAGCGTGCAGAGCCAAGAACACAGGGAAGGCAGGCTCTGTTTCTAGTGGACGTGGCCGTGGATGTGGTCGTGCATCGTCATCAGCACGTGACCATGGGACACGCGCGTCTTTGTTTTCGGCAGCTGGACATGTGGAGCCGCATCATGCTGAAGGCTTGGTAGAATGGATGACCAAGCCCTCCTCATCCTCCTCATCCTCTCTCACCCAGGCTCAGGGTACTGGCAGAGCAGCTGCCAACGCGTACTCAATGGCATCATCAGCCACCCCTTCCCTAGACCCACCATGTCCTCCTGAGGAGTCCCCCGAACTCTTTGAGCACAGTGTTGGGTACATGCTCCAGGAGGATGCCCAACGATTCGAAGGCTCGGATGACGATACCCAGCTTGAGGAAGTCAGTAGTGTGCGCGCAGAGAGAGGGGATGCTGAAGGACAGCAATCTGGCAGTACTGTTCCACCAGCTGCAGCTTACTGCCAGGTTTGCTCTAGTGGTGAAGAGGGAGGGGATGATG
The DNA here is from genome assembly GCA_028564925.1 of Lithobates sylvaticus. NCBI lineage: Eukaryota > Metazoa > Chordata > Amphibia > Anura > Ranidae > Lithobates > Lithobates sylvaticus. The sequence goes on along the minus strand of CM053030.1, from coordinate 302,734,806 downwards.
AGGTCACTGACGCCACGTGGGTGCCTGGAGGGAGAGAGGATGAGGAGGAGGACGAGGAGGAGGAGGATGCGGCGTCACATGTCCAACGAGGCAGGATGCCCCCTGGAGGCCAGCTAGAGGCCAGCACAGAAACTGTACAACACCGCAGAGCTCCGCCTGTGCAGGGCGCTGCCTCTGCACGTTATCAGAAAAGTTCTTTGGTGTGGGCCTTTTTTGAGACGAGTGCATCAGATCGCACCACTGCTATTTGCAATATTTGTCTCAAGCGTATCTCGCGTGGCCAAAACATCAGCCGCTTGGGCACCACAAGCATGACCAGACATATGTCGACCTGCCATGCAGCTCGTTGGCAGGCACACATAAAAGACCCACACCAAAGAACTAAGCGGACCTCTCCTTGCTCCTCATCAGCTGGGATCTCCATCCCTACTACATCTTCAGTCCTCTCTGAAAGCTGCTCTGAGAGGACTGAAGGTGTAGAATTAGGTGTGTCACAACCAAGTAATTGCAGTACACCGACGTCCGATAGTAGCAGGCAAATTTCCCTGCCCCAGCTGCTGGACCGTCGAAAGAAGTACACTCCCAGCCATCCACATGCCCAGCGGTTGAATGCTAGCTTGGCTAAATTGCTAGCACTTCAACTGCTGCCTTTTCAGTTGGTAGACTCGGCCCCCTTCCGTGAGTTTGTTCAATGTGCGGTTCCTCAGTGGCAGGTTCCCAAACGCCACTTTTTCTCACGGAAGGCGATTCCGTCTCTCTACCGGCATGTGGAAGGCAATGTCCATGCCTCGCTGGACAGGGCGGTCAGCGGTAAGGTGCATATTACCGCTGACTCATGGTCCAGCAGGCATGGACAGGGACGTTACCTTTCTTTCACGGCCCATTGGGTCACTCTATTGGCAGCTGGGAGGGATGCAGGACAAGGTGCAGTAGTGTTGGAGGTTGTTCCGCCACCACGCCTCCAAAATGCTACTACTGCTACTGGTTGTGACACACCTCTCTCCTCCACCCCCTCCTCTTCTTCTTCCTCCAGTGCTCTGTCCTCGGAACCAGCGGTGCTCCGTAGGCGTACAAGGGGCTACGCAAGTACGCAGGCAAAAAGATGCCATGCCGTGCTTGCGCTGGTGTGTTTGGGGGACAGGAGCCACACTGGGCCAGAGGTTCTGGCAGCTCTGCAGGGGCAGGCCGAGAGGTGGTTGATGCCACGCCAGCTTAAGCCAGGAATGGTCGTTTCTGACAATGGCACCAACCTCCTCTCCGCCCTGCGACAGGGGCAGCTCACCCATGTGCCCTGTATGGCTCACGTCCTCAACCTGGTGGTGCAGCGGTTCTTGGGCAGGTTCCCAGGCTTACAGGATGTCCTGAGGCAGGCCAGGAAAGTCTGTGTGCATTTCCGCCGATCTTATAATGCCTGTGCTCGGCTGACTGAGCTGCAAAAGGAGCTGAACCTGCCCAAGAACCGCCTAATATGTGACATGCCCACCAGGTGGAACTCAACGTTGGCCATGCTGCAGCGACTGCACACGCAGCAGAGGGCCATCAATGAGTACCTTTGCGACTACGGCACCAGGACAGGGTCAGGGGAGCTTGGTTTTTTTTCCCCACGTCAGTGGAGCATGATCAGGGATGCATGCACTGTCCTCTCACCATTTGAGGAGGCCACGAGGATGGTGAGCAGTGACAGTGCATGCATCAGTGACACTGTACCTCTTGTCCACCTGTTGGAGCATACGCTGCGTGGGATAATGGACAGGGCACTTGAGGCAGAACAGAGGCAGGAAGAGGAGGACTTCCTTGCCTCTCAAGGCCCCCTTTATCCGGACAGTGTTCCTTCTGTCCCACCCATCACACAGGAAGAGGATGAGGATGGAGGAGGAGGAGGAGGAGGAGGAGGATTGTGTGAGCATGGAGGTGGAGCCTGGCACTCAGCATCAGCAGCAGCAGTCTTTTAGGGATGATGTACAGTCCCAACAAACCAGTGGACTTGTACGTGGCTGGGAGGAGGTGGCTGGCGATCATGTCATCCTCAGTGACCCAGAAGACTCCGGACCGAATGCCTCAGCAAACCTACGCTGCATGGCCTCCCTGATCCTGAAAAGCCTGCGGAAGGATCCTCGTGTTCTTCGGATCAAGGAGAGGGACCATTACTGGCTGGCCACTCTCCTTGATCCACGGTACAAGGGTAAGGTTGCGGACCTTATCTTGCCGTCGCAGAGGGAGCAGAGGATGAGACATCTCAGGGAGGCCTTGCAGAAAGGTCTGTGCAACGCGTTCCCAGAAACTGGGAGGTTACAAACTCCTGGTCCTGGACGACGAGTTGCTGAGGCTTCGGTCAGTAGTAGAAGGAGCGGTGGGGAAGGTGGACGTCTAACCGATGCGTTCAGACAATTTTTTAGTCCGCAGCCCCAAGGTATGATCGGTTCCAGCAACCATCGCCAGCGTCTGATATACATGGTGCAGGAATACCTTGGGGCAAGGTCAGACTTGGACACCTTTCCCACCGAAAATCCTCTGGCTTACTGGGTCCTGAGGATGGATCACTGGCCAGAGCTTGCACAGTATGCAATTGAGCTACTGGCCTGTCCTGCCTCCAGCGTTCTTTCCGAACGCACATTCAGTGCTGCTGGAGGATTTGTCACCGATCATAGGGTGCGCCTGTCCAACGACTAGGTTGATCGATTGACCTTCATCAAAATGAATCAGTCTTGGATCACCACCAGCTACCAGGCACCTGAAGCGGATATAACGGAATAATTTATGATGTCACATCCCTTCAAGACTGCCTATGCTGATGCTGAGTGACTGTCCTCTTATGTTCACTGACTATCCTCTTCCTCCTCCTCAATGATCCATGCCACCACACCAGTGCCTAAGGCACAATTTTTCAGCCCCTGTATAACAGGGGCGTGTACTTACAATTTTTTAAAAAAATGCTTCGCAACACGTGTGACTGCTGTGCTCCAAGTACAGTATCTGTGAGGGGTTGCAGTGTTGTGGCACCAGCACCAGTGCCTAAGGCACAATTTTTCAGCCCCTGTTTAACAGGGGCGTGTAATTACAATTTTTTAAAAAAATGCTTCGCAACACGTGTGACTGCTGTGCTCCAAGTACAGTATCTGTGAGGGGTTGCAGTGTTGTGGCACCAGCACCCCTAAGGCACAATTTTTCAGCCCCTGTTTAACAGGGGCGTGTAATTACAATTTTTTTAAAAAAAATGCTTCGCAACACGTGTGACTGCTGTGCTCCAAGTACAGTATCTGTGAGGGGTTGCAGTGTTGTGGCACCAGTGCCTAAGGCACAATTTTTCAGCCCCTGTTGGGGCGTGTAATTACAATTTTTAGGCAATGCTTTGCAACAGGTCTCATTGCTGTGCTAAGAGTACAGTATCTGTGAGGGGTTGCAGTGTTGTGGCACCAGCACCAATGTCTAAGGCACAATTTTTCAGCCCCTGTTTAACAGGGGCGTGTAATTACAAATCTTGATCTAATAGTTCACAGCAGGGCCCATTCCTGCGCCCACCAAGAGTAACTATGAGGGCCTACAGTCTTGTGGCAACACCGTCCACCACCACCGACAAAGGCCCAATTTTTCTGCCCTGTTCAACAGGTGCATGCAATTACAAATCTTGATCTAATAACTCACAGCAGGGCCCATTCCTGCGCCCACCAAGAGTAACTGTGAGGGCTTACAGTCTTGTGGCAACACCGTCCACCACCACCACCAAAGGCCCAATTTTTCTGCCCTGTTCAACAGGTGCATGCAATTACAAATCTTGATCTAATAACTCACAGCAGGGCCCATTCCTGCGCCCACCAAGAGTAACTGTGAGAGCTTACAGTCTTGTGGCAACACCGTCCACCACCACCACCACCACCACCAAAGGCCCAATTTTTCTGCCCGGTTCAACAGGTGCATGCAAGTACAAATCTTGATCTATTAACTCACAGCAGGGTCCATTCCTGTGCCCACCAGTCTTGTGGCTACACCAACATCTAATAGGGCAAATTTCTGCAGAGTATATACGCCAGGCCCCTACTTTCAAACATCCAACTTACAAACGACTCCTACTTGCAAACGGAAAGAGAAAACAGGAAGTGAGAGGAAATCTACCCCTAGGAAGGGAAATTCTATGCTGTTAGATTTAATTTGGGAAAAAGGTATCTCCTCTCTACTGATGCTTTATCACCAATCCTTTTTTCAATTCAAACCCCACTTTTCCAAAAACATTTGTCATTGGGACGGAAAGTGAGGTGACATGTTCTGAACAGATGTGCAAAGACAGGAAATGTTACAGGGGTGATAACCCCTCCCTATGTTCTCCAAAAAGCTTAAAAATTGATTTTTTTGGGATGGAGCTACACTTCATAATGTACCTGTTCAGATTCTACTTAAGAACAAACCTACAGTCCGTGACTTGTTTGCACCACCTATATACTGCTGTTCAGAGTATATAGGGTTGTAGGTATAGGGTTTTATTTTGGGTGCGGGGTCCCCCTTAATATCCATACAAGACCCAAAGGGGCTGGGGGTGGGGGGGGGGGGTGATGGGGTAGCCATGCCATTTTTCTCAAGGATTTTCAGCCATATGGCGGCCAGGACAAGACATGCCATTAAAGCCGCAAGTGTTTTTTAATGGCTTCTTTTTTTCCTTTACAAATGTCATTTTGTGCAAGGACGGTTCTAAACATGGGAAACACATGCCACTTCACAGGCATACTTTAGACACCCCCCAGGTACCATATTTAAAGGAAAATTTCACTTTTTTTTTTTCACTTTATGCATCATTAAAATGACTGCTCCCGAAAAAACGTTAGTTTTTAAAAGTTTTTTTTGCATTGATATATGTCCCCTGGGGCAGGACCCGGGTCCCCAAACCTGTTTTATGACATTAACATGCATATTGTCCGTTGTAATTAGCACTTTTGATTTCGAACGTTCGCGTCCATTATAACGTATAGGGTTCGAAAATTTGCACGAACTTTCGGTCGGTTCGAAGGTTCTGGTTCGAACCGAACCCGGGGGTGTTCGGCTCATCCCTAACAGTGACACCTGCCAACCCGCAAACAGAGGATCTGCCAGCAACACTACCACCTGGGTCACCAACCATCTCCACAATGTCCCATGGAAGCGTTCAGCTCTCTATTTCCCAAACACTGGAGCTGAAGAAGAAGCACCCCCCTAGCCACCCGCGATCCCTGGCCCTGAATGCCAGCATTTAAAAATTCCTCGCCTTTGAAATGCTGTCATTCCGTCTGGTGGAGACGCAGAGTTTTAAAAGGCTGATGTCATTGGCTGTCCCACAGTACGTCGTGCCCAGCCGCCACTACTTTTCCAGACGAGCTATCCCTTCCCTGCACAACCAAGTGGGGGACAAAATCAGGTGTGCACTGCGCAACGCCATCTGGGGCAAGGTCCACCTAACTACGGATGCGTGGACCAGTAAGCACGGTCAGGGACATTATATCTCCCTAACAGCACACTGGGTAAATGTAGTGGCGGCTGGGCCTGAGGCGGATAGCACTTTGGCGGATGTCCTTCCACCACCGAGGATTGCAGGGCACTTCAGTTTGCCTCCTGTTGCTAACTCCTCCTACTCCGCCTCCTCATCCTCTACCGCCTCCTCATCCGGTCAGCGTAACACCTTCACCACCAACTTCAGCACAGCCAGGGCTAAACGACAGCAGGCAGTTTTAAAACTTTCCTGTTTGGGGGAAAAACCCCACACCGCGCAGGAGTTGTGGAGGGACATGGAACAACAGACCGATGAGTGGTTGGTGGCAGTGAGCCTCAAGCCCGGCCTGGTGGTGTGCGCTAATGGGCAATATATCATAGCAGCTCTGGGCCTAGGCGGTTTGACGCACATCCCTTGCCTGGCGCATGTGCTGAACTTGGTGGTCCAGAGGTTCCTTAAGAATTACCTGCTGCAGAAAGTGCAGGCCGTCTGTGCACACTTTTGGCGTTCTCACCCTGCTGCTGCTCGCCTGTCAGCGCTGCAGCGTAACTTCGGCCTTCCCGCTCACCGTCTCATATGTGATGTGCCCACAAGGTGGAACTCCACCTTGCACATGCTTGCCAGACTGTGCGAGCAGCAGCAGGCGATAGTGAAGTCTCAGCTGCAGCACGCACGCGTGAGTCGCTCTGCGGAACAGCACCACTTCACCGCCAATAACTGGGCCTTCATGCGAGACCTGTGTGCCTTGTTGCGCTGTTTCGAGTACTCCACCAACATGGCCAGTGCCGATGACGCCGTTCTCAGCGTTACTATCCCAGTTCTATGCCTCCTTGAAAAAAACGCTTCAGGCGATGATGGAAGAGGATGTGGCACAGGAGGAGGAGGAGGAGGAGGAAGAGGGTTCATTTCCAAGGCTTTCAGGGCAGTCATTTACAAGTGGCTACGAGGGTGGGTTCCTGCACCAACAAGCGGCAGGTACACAATTGTCCGGCAGCAAGGGCACAGTTCTGGAGGATGACGAGGTGGAGGATGAGGAGGAGATGGAGGAGGAGGAACCATGTTCACAGCAGGGTGGCACCCAGACCAGCTCATGTCCATCACTGGTGCGTGACTGGGGGGATACAGAGGACACAGACGATACACCTCCCACAGAGGACAGCTTTTCGTTGCCTCTGGGCAGCCTGGCACACATGAGCGATTACATGCTGCAGTGTCTCCGCAACGACCGCCGAGTTTCACACATTTTAACTGGTGCTGATTATTGGGTGGCCACCCTGCTGGATCCCTGTTACAAGGACAACCTGCCATCCTTAATTACCTCACTGGAGCGTGATCGTAAGATGCGCGAGTACAAGCGCACGCTGGTAGACGCGCTGCTGGTGGCATTCCCACTTGGCAGCGGGGGTACGGTGGAAGCACGAGGCGAAGGCAGAGGAGGAGGAAGAGGTCGCCAACGCAGCCGGGGCACCGCCAGCACCTCGGAAGGCAGGGTTAGCATGGCCGAAATGTGGAAAAGCTTTGTCAGCACGCCACAACAACCAGCACCACCAGCTGAGATGGAACGTCTTAGCAGGAGGCAGCATTTCACCAACATGGTGGAGCAGTATGTGTGCACACGCCTACACGTACTGAATGACGGGTCTGCCCCCTTCAACTTCTGGGTCTCCAAATTGGGCACATGGCCTGAGCTTGCCCTTTACGCCTTGGAAGTGCTGGCCTGCCCTGCCGCCAGTGTATTATCTGAACGTGTATTTAGCACGGCAGGGGGCGTTATCACAGAAAAGCGCAGCCGCCTGTCCAGAGCCAATGTGGACAAACTCACGTTCATTAAAATGAACCAGGCATGGATCCCACAGGACTTGGCCGTACCTTGTGCAGAATAGACACATATACCGGTGTTCTGACGAAAACTGTCTTGCTATCGGATAATGTCCGGCCAATTACTGCGCAGGTGCAGTGCTTGCGCAGTACGGAGGACAAGTAGATTCACAAAATCTCCAAAGATGAACGTCGCCTGCGCAGTGAGTGCAGGTTCAAGCCCGACCATCCAAGTGGACATACGGTAGCACATAGTAACAGGGCCCCTCACGGGCTCGCTTGGCTAGGCTTCAACCTCGGATGATGTGGCTTGAACCTGGAGTCACCGCGCATCGTCTTCGGAGAGTTTCAAAATCCCCTTGTCCTACGTACTGAGCAAGCGCAGTACAGGGTGGACACTATGCGACGGGGGAAAGAATTCGACACATCATTCACCACTAACCTTACCCAGCCATTGTTGTATTTTTGAACCAGTGTTGGCTACCTCGTCCTCCTCCACCGCCGCTTCCACCTACACCGCCACATCCACCGCCACCTTAACCTCCTACTCCATTTGAACCTCGTCCTCCTAGGTCAAGATTATAATTTTTTAATTTTTTTTAATTTCCAAGTATTTTATTTTCCCACTATCTTATCCATTAAATTGAATAATTTTTTCCAGAAAGTGCGTATTCTGGGGTATTCCCACCATATGTGCGGCATCGTGCCGTTGAGTTTCTGAGGTTCTTAATGACTTCCTGTACCTCTTCTGCTGAGAAGGGGGCCTCCAGCATTTTATTTATTTTTTTTTTTATTTATTTATGTTATTTTAAGTTATTTCCCTATCCACATTTGTTTGCAGATCACTTGCCATGCTCTTAACAACATTTTGTTGCCATTTGCAGTCCTCTAGCCCTTTCCATGACTTTTTTACAGCCATTTTAGTGTTCAAAAGTTCGGGTCCCCATTGACTTCAATGGGGTTCGGAGTTCAGGGTCAAGTTCGGTCCCGAACCCGGACTTTTTTCCAAAGTTCCGCCGAACCCGCCGAACCCGAACATCCAGGTGTCCGCTCAACTCTAGTAAAGACACATACTTATGTGTGACTGAGGACCGCACAACCACTGGCTATATGTTTCTTAAACAGTTCCTATTTGGAAATATAGTAAAGCCCCATACACACGGTAGGATTTTCCGATGGACTCTGTCCTATCGGACAATGTTGTCGGAAAATCAGACCGTGTGTAGGCACCATCGGACAGTTTCCATCAGATTGTCTGACGGACAAAGTCCTATCTCCTGCTGGATAGATTTTCTGACAACAAAGTCCGATCACACCAAATCCGATCGTGTGTAGCGAATTCCGACCGGACAAAGTGCTACGCATGCTCAGATCACATTACAAGACCAAAGCTATTGGCTACTAGCCTCTACGTAGTCCCGTCGTAGGCAACAAACGTCACCACGTTCAGAATGATCGGATTTTCCGACAACTTTGTCCGACCGTGTGTACGCAAAACCAACATCAGACAAAGTATGACGGACATGGTCTGACGGACCTGGTCCTCGGATAATCCGCGCGTGTGTATGGGGCTTAAGAGGTACTAATTCTGGAACAAGTAAGGTGTATTAAACAAGTGGTTTTTGATCTTTACTCAAAAAATATATAAAGATTAACCACAAATTATGGATCCATGCCTTCATAGATCTTAAAAGAAAAGTTATCTTGGAGGTGTTGGACTGAAGATGGGGATAATAAAATGTTAAGAATATCAGATGTATGCAGATTAACCTTAAAAGGACTATATAGTCAAAAACAGTGAAACTCCTGCAACACAGATGATATTGCAATATGAGGATTATCAATTAAGACCAAAAGATGGCCTGCGAAAAGAGCAAGTTTCACTTGCTGTGCTCCCAAAATTATATCAGAAATATGGATTATTTTGGATAGAGACTATCAGATGTTCCATTACAAGCACATACAACAGAGGGGACAAAGGGCACCCTTTCCGGGTGCCATTTCTTATAGGAGAGCTTAGTGACAAGGAACCATTAACATGGACCCTAGAATTTGGTTTGGAATATAAAGCAAGAATTATCTGCAGTAAGGAAGGACCCACTCCTATTTGTATGAACGTTTGTCTAAGAAAAAGACCAGCTAACCCAATCAAATGATTTATACGCATCTACAGAAAGAAAGCAAGACTGAATATTTGCTACTTAGGCATGGTTCATAAGTAACAAAGTTTTAAGAGTGTTATCCCTCACCTCCACACCTGGTCTGTATGTATAAGCATAGGTAAAAGAGGCTTCAGTTTGGAGGCAATCATTTTGGCATATAAATTAATAACAACATAAAAAAAGACTGAGTAGTTCATCGAGTCTGCCCATTATTTTTTCATTAAAGTATAGATCTATGTTTGTCCCAAGCATGTTTGAAGCCATTTACTGTTGACTGTCTCACTACGTCTGCTGGAAGTTTATTCCAAGCATCAACTACCCTTACAGTAAAATAATACTTTCTAAAATTAGTTTTGAGCTTTCCACCAGTTAGTTTGAGTTCATGTCCCTGTGTTCTTATTTTTGGTTACATATTTAAAAAACTGCCTTTCTGAACCTTATTTGCCCCCTTGATGTATTTAACCGATTGCCGACCAGCTGCCACAGTTACACGTTGGCTCAGCTGTGCAAATCGCCATAGCTGTACGTCAGCTCATACATGGCTATCTGTGGCCGCTGATTGGCTAGCAGGGGAGCCAATCAGCGGGTCCGGTGGACTCAATGTCTGCCCACCCCTGCGATCATTCCCCACAGTGACAGAACAGGGATCTGCAATAGTAAACAAGCAGATCTCCGTTCTGACAGGGGATCACACAGAGATCCTGTCTTTCTGCTATGCAGGAAGACGGATCTGTGTGTTGTCCCAGGCCGCCCATCCCCCCACAGTTATAAACACACTGAGGGAACACAGTTAGCTCCTTGATCGCCCCTGATGTTAACCCCTTCCCTGCCAGTGCCATTAGTACAATGTCAGTGCATTTTTTCACTGGTTCCCAAAAAAGTGTCAAAAATGTCAGTTAGGTGTCTGATCTGTACGTCGCAATGTTGCAGTCCTGCTAAATCATGGATCACCGCCATTACTAGTAAAAAAAAAAAAAATGCCATAAATCTATCCCCTATTTTGTAGATGCTATAACTTTTGTGCAAACCAATCAATAAACGCTTTTTGGGATATTTTTTACCAAAAATATGTAGCAGAATGAAGGGTCATAGCATTATGCTGGGACCCACATGGGATGGCTCAGAGGGGTCTGCAGTTTTCTCTCCCTCCTTTCTATTTTAGGTTGCCATTGGTTGCCGCTGTTTCCCTGGGCAGCAACAGCTAGGGGATTGGTAGCCGAGGGCCAGCATCGGATTTGGCGGGCGCTAAAGCCCACGCTAAAGAAGCCTATAAAAAGGAGCTGAGATCGGGGCTCACTGACTGTTTGGAACCGGACAAGCGACGCCCACCCCCCTCCCTGTTTTAGTCAAGTCATGTTGTTGTCCAAAAGTGGGGAGTAGTCGTCCAATATTGTTTGGATGGACACCATTTTCATTTTAGCCAGGATGGCTTTATATTTTTTAAAATTTAATTATTTTAACCCCATGGATAACACCGTGGCCATATACATTGTCAAAATAAAGAACTTTGTTTGAAATGTATTAACGGTGTATGTCTCTTTATTAATGAACCCCCTTTGAGCTAGCCCATGCAAATTGGCCTAAATTGATGAAGGAATTTGATTTTTTTTTAAAAATGTTTACTGGGTGTGTTTTATAGCAGAAAATAAAAAAAATACATATACATCATTTTTTTTTAATTGTCAGTCTTTTTTGCTTATAGCGCAAAAAATAAAAAACACAGAGGTGATCAAATACCACCAAAAGAAAGCTCTATTTGTGTTGGAAAAAAGAACATCAATTTTATTTGGGTACAGGGCTGCACGACTTTGCAATTGTCAGCTAAAGTAACGCAGTGCCATATCGCAAAAAATGGCCTGGTCATTAGGGGGCAAATCCTTCCAGGGCTGAAGTAGTTAATGGTTTCAATCATGTCGTCCCTTTCCCTTCTTTCCTCCAAACTGTACATATTAAGTTCCTGAAGTCGCTCTTGATACGTTTTATCCCCCAGACCTTTTCACCATTTTTGTTACCCGTCTCTTGACTCGTTCTTCGATCTTATCAATATCTTTTTGTAAGTGAGGTCTCCAGAACTTGACACAGTGGGGTTGATTTACTAAAGCAGTGCACCATCAGTAGAGGTGCAACACACATTCCCACATTTATGACATTGTGCACCGGTAACACAGATCGAATTCTCCATTTACTATTGCGGTCTTGGCGCATGGGAGAATGTAATCTGTACGCCTATATGAACGGCATCTCCAATTAAAAAAAAAAAACAGTAGATATATGGGCCCAACGGCCTAAGGATACACAAAAATTCTGTAGTACTCACAAAGATGGAACATGTGTACTGGTTGTAAGAGAAGAATAGTACATAACAGTGATTAGATGAATATGTTAGATAATTGTACCATTTGTAATTAAGGTGTGAATTTGGTTTCTCTGAGATCGGGAGGTGTCGGATCTCTGAGGGGACAAAATTCACATTCGATTTTACTTTGCTGTGGATTGAGCTGGGTTCTTGAAATAGACTGTATTGACTATTATGTTTCTGCAGGGTAATGTGGTGGATATTGTAAGGAAACGTGGGAAGTGTAGAGTTACCCTTTAAGATTTAATAGTATTGTAACAAAGATGTTTTTCTGTTTTTCTGTAGAAACTCACTGTAAATTCTGTTTATCTCACACTCACACATTCCTATAACAAGTTTTAGTTCTCATGGCAAGTTGGCTTCTAGTAACGGGTCTGCTTCCCATAACAAGTATGCTGTTTTGTACTTCCATATTACCAAAACATACTGAGAACCTTATCAAGGACATATATTGCGTGAGACATTTTTAGAGTAAATATGATGTTGAGTCTGAAGGAAGAAATATTATGAATCTTGCAGATCAATATTGAATTGTATAACAAAATGCTTAAATGCTTGAATGTGATTGGTTGTTCAATTGCGTTCTTCCCCCTTTTGTGTCCGGACAGACAAGGGGGGAAAAGGGAGAGTGTTTTCCATTGACCGCCAAAGTCCAATTGAGTGAAAGAGGGGCTGATGCAGAGGACCTAACAGAGGACCTAACAGAAAGAGGGGCTGATGCAGAGGACAATACAGGAAACTTAACAGATGGTACCAGAATAAGTGGGGTACATTACAGGTAAGCTTTCTTTAAAATTACTTTTTCAAAGTATTTTTGAACAGCTTACTCTGTCAATGTTATAACCCGTTGCATTATAGATCTCAAGGCATAATTGATTAATTTATTTTGATTAGCTTGCCTGAGAGATAGGGACATTAAACAGGAATGCCTGCTGCCTAATTGGGGCCAGGGTTCCAGGAGAATTGTAATACAGCTCGCTCATAGATAGGAATGCCTGCTGCCTAATTGGGGCGCCAGGGTTCCGGGTATTGTAATACAGCTCTCTCATAAACAGGAATGCCTGCTGCCTAGGTGGGGCCAGGGTTCCTGGTATTAATATAAAAGGACGGTATCAGGATCAAAATATAGGGGACAAGGATACTAGCTAAAATTGCCCAGGATCCCTCCCATATATTGTATTAATACTAGGGATGAGCCGAACACCCCCGGGTTCGGTTCACACCAGAACCTTCGAACGGACCGAAAGTTTGCGCGAATTTTCGAACCCTATTCGTTATAATGGACGCGAACGTTCGAAATCAAAATTGCTAATTACAACGGCCAATATGCATGTTAATGTCATAAAACAGGTTTGGGGACCCGGGTCCTGCCCTAGGGGACATATATCAATGCAAAAAGAACTTTTAAAAACTAATGTTTTTTCATGAGCAGTCATTTTAATGATGCATAAAGTGAAGAAAAAAAAAGTTAAATTTTCCTTTAACCTCCCTAGCGGTAACCCCGAGTCTGGCTCGGGTTCAGTTTTTTCTGCTGGGAGCGGTAACCCCGAGCCAGACTCGGGCTGCATTGCAGGATACAGGGGGGGAAGTTACTTACCTTTTCCCCTGGATCCTGCGATGTCTCCCCGCTGTGTGAGCGAGCCGTCCGCTCGCTCGATTCACACAGTGCCGGGAGCCGCCGATCTCTGTTCCCTGCGACGTTACGACGCACGGGAGCGGAGATCGACGCCAAATTTAAAAAAGTTTAAAAACACACAACACATACAGTACTGTAATCTTACAGATTACAGTACTGTATACCAAAAATACACATCCCCTTTGTCCCTAGTGGTCTGCCCAGTGCCCTGCATGTCATTTTATATAATAAAAAAATTTTTTTTTTCTGCCTGGAAACTGGAGATTGTCCATAGCAACCAAAAAGTGTCCCTTTATGTCAAAAGTGGTTTTAGACCAGCTAGAAAACACCGATAAAAAATTAGAATCACAATTTATCATCAAACAATAAATTTAATGACAGCGACTATTCTGCAACTGAGCAAATTTCAGTGTTTTTGATTTGATTACATTATTGAATCATTTTTATATATATTTTTATTATATTATAATTTATGATTTTGTGTTTCAAACTTTATCATACCCGGGATGTCTACTAGACTCTGGTTCGGACAGATTTAAGTGAGTTATTCATAAGAATTGCATGCCTACAATATAAAAACGCCAAATTTCCATGCAAAATAATTGTACCGCTTTCAGCACAAAATTCCAGCCAGAATCATACCGCCAGGGAGGTTAAATATGGTACCTGGGGGGTGTCTAAAGTATGCCTGTGAAGTGGCATGTGTTTCCCGTGTTTAGAACTGTCCTTGCACAAAATGACATTTGTAAAGGAAAAAAAGAAGCCATTTAAAACCACTTGCGGCTTTAATGTCATGTCTTGTCCTGGCCGCCATTTGGCTGAAAATTCTTGAGAAAAATGACATGGCTACCCCATCACCCCCCCCCCCCCCCCCCAGCCCCTTTGGGTCTTGTATGGATATTAAGGGGGACCCCGCACCCAAAATAAAACCCTATACCTACAACCCTATATACTCTGAACAGCAGTATATAGGTGGTGCAAACAAGACACGGACTGTAGGTTTGTTCTTAAGTAGAATCTGAACAGGTACATTATGAAGTGTAGCTCCATCCCAAAAAAATCTATTTTTAAGCTTTTTGGAGAACATAGGGAGGGGTTATCACCCCTGTAACATTTGCTGTCTTTGCACATCTGTTCAGAACATGTCACCTCACTTTCCGTCCCAATGACAAATGTTTTTGGAAAAGTGGGGTTTTAATTGAAACAAGGATTGGGGATAAAGCATCAGTAGAGAGGAGATACCTTTTTCCCAAATTAAATCTAACATGATAGAATTTCCCTTCCTAGGGGTAGATTTCCTCTCACTTCCTGTTTCTCTTTCCGTTTGCAAGTAGGAGTCGTTTGTAAGTTGGATGTTTGAAAGTAGGGGCCTGCCGTATATACTCTGCAGAAATTTGCCCTATTAGATGTTGGTGTAGCCACAAGACTGGTGGGCACAGGAATGGGCCCTGCTGTGAGTTAATAGATCAAGATTTGTAATTGCATGCACCTGTTGAATAGGGCAGAAAAATTGGGCCTTTGGTGGTGGTGGTGGTGGACGGTGTTGCCACAAGACTGTAAGCCCTCACAGTTACTCTTGGTGGGTGCAGGAATGGGCCCTGCTGTGAGTTATTAGATCAAGATTTGTAATTGCATGCACCTGTTGAACAGGGCAGAAAAATTGGGCCTTTGGCGGTGGTGGTGGTGGTGGTGGACGGTGTTGCCACAAGACTGTAGGCCCTCATAGTTACTCTTGGTGGGCGCAGGAATGGGCCCTGCTGTGAACTATTAGATCAAGATTTGTAATTACACGCCCCTGTTAAACAGGGGCTGAAAAATTGGGCCTTAGGCATTGGTGCTGGTGCCACAACACTGCAACCCCTCACAGATACTGTACTCTTAGCACAGCAATGAGACCTGTTGCAAAGCATTGCCTAAAAATTGTAATTACACGCCCCAACAGGGGCTGAAAAATTGTGCCTTAGGCACTGGTGCTGGTGCCACAACACTGCAACCCCTCACAGATACTGTACTTGGAGCACAGCAGTCACACCTGTTGCGAAGCATCTTTTTAAAAAATTGTAATTACACGCCCCTGTTATACAGGGGCTGAAAAATTGTGCCTTAGGCACTGGTGCTGGTGCCACAACACTGCAACCCCTCACAGATACTGTACTTGGAGCACAGCAGTCACACCTGTTGCGAAGCATCTTTTTAAAAAATTGTAATTACACGCCCCTGTTATACAGGGGCTGAAAAATTGTGCCTTAGGCACTGGTGCTGGTGCCAGAACACTGCAACCCCTCACAGATACTGTACTTGGAGCACAGCAGTCACACCTGTTGCGAAGCATTTTTTTTTAAAAATTGTAAGTACACGCCCCTGTTATACAGGGGATGAAAAATTGTGCCTTAGGCACTGGTGTGGTGGCATGGATCATTGAGGAGGAGGAAGAGGATAGTCAGTGAACATAACAGGACAGTCACTCAGCATCAGCATAGGCAGTCTTGAAGGGATGTGACATTATAAATGATTCCGTTATATCCGCTTCAGGTGCCTGGTAGCTGGTGGTGATCCAAGACTGATTCATTTTTATGAAGGTCAGTCGATCGGTGGACAGGCGCACCCTATGATCGGTGACAAATCCTCCAGCAGCACTGAATGTGCGTTCGGAAAGAACGCTGGATGCAGGACAGGCCAGTAGCTCAATTGCATACTGTGCAAGCTCTGGCCAGTGATCCATCCTCAGGACCCAGTAAGCCAGAGGATTTTCGGTGGGAAAGGTGTCCAAGTCTGACCTTGCCCCTAGGTATTCCTGCACCATGTATATCAGACGCTGGCGATGGTTGCTGGAACCGATCATACCTAGGGGCTGCGGACTAAAAAATAGTTTGAACGCATCGGTCAGACGTCCACCTTCCCCACCGCTCCTTCTGCTACTGACTGAAGCCTCAGCAACTCGTCGTCCAGGACCAGGAGTTTGTAACCTCCCAGTTTCTGGGAACGCGTTGCACAGACCTTTCTGCAAGGCCTCCCTGAGATGTCTCATCCTCTGCTCCCTCTGCGACGGCAAGATAAGGTCCGCAACCTTACCCTTGTACCGTGGATCAAGGAGAGTGGCCAGCCAGTAATGGTCCCTCTCCTTGATCCGAAGAACACAAGGATCCTTCCGCAGGCTTCGCAGGATCAGGGAGGCCATGCAGCGTAGGTTTGCTGAGGCATTTGGTCCGGAGTCTTCTGGGTCACTGAGGATGACATGATCGCCAGCCACCTCCTCCCAGCCACGTACAAGTCCACTGGTTTGTTGGGACTGTACATCATCCCTAAAAGACTGCTGCTGCTGATGCTGAGTGCCAGGCTCCACCTCCATGCTCACACAATCCTCCTCATCCTCATCCTCTTCCTGTGTGATGGGTGGGACAGAAGGAACACTGTCTGGATAAAGGGGGCCTTGAGATGCAAGGAAGTCCTCCTCTTCCTGCCTCTGTTCTGCCTCAAGTGCCCTGTCCATTATCCCACGCAGCGTATGCTCCAACAGGTGGACAAGAGGTACAGTGTCACTGATGCATGCACTGTCACTGCTCACCATCCTCGTGGCCTCCTCAAATGGTGAGAGGACAGTGCATGCATCCCTGATCATGCTCCACTGGCGTGGGGAAAAAAAGCCAAGCTCCCCTGACCCTGTCCTGGTGCAGTAGTCGCAAAGGTACTCATTGATGGCCCTCTGCTGCGTGTGCAGTCGCTGCAGCATGGCCAACGTTGAGTTCCACCTGGTGGGCATGTCACATATTAGGCGGTTCTTGGGCAGGTTCAGCTCCTTTTGCAGCCCAGTCAGCCGAGCACTGGCATTATAAGATCGGCGGAAATGCACACAGACTTTCCTGGCCTGCCTCAGGACATCCTGTAAGCCTGGGAACCTGCCCAAGAACCGCTGCACCACCAGGTTGAGGACGTGAGCCATACAGGGCAGATGGGTGAGCTGCCCCTGTCGCAGGGCGGAGAGGAGGTTGGTGCCATTGTCAGAAACGACCATTCCTGGCTTTAGCTGGCGTGGCGTCAACCACCTCTCGGCCTGCCCCTGCAGAGCTGCCAGAACCTCTGGCCCAGTGTGGCTCCTGTCCCCCAAACACACCAGCGCAAGCACGGCATGGCATCTTTTTGCCTGCGTACTTGCGTAGCCCCTTGTACGCCTACGGAGCACCGCTGGTTCCGAGGACAGAGCACTGGAGGAAGAAGAAGAGGAGGGGGTGGAGGAGAGAGGTGTGTCACAACCAGTAGTAGCATTTTGGAGGCGGGGTGGCGGAACAACCTCCAACACTACTGCACCTTGTCCTGCATCCCTCCCAGCTGACAATAGAGTGACCCAATGGGCCGTGAAAGAAAGATAACGTCCCTGTCCATGCCTGCTGGACCATGAGTCAGCGGTAATATGCACCTTACCGCTGACCGCCCTGTCCAGCGAGGCATGGACATTGCCTTCCACATGCCGGTAGAGAGACGGAATCGCCTTCCGTGAGAAAAAGTGGCGTTTGGGAACCTGCCACTGAGGAAGCACACATTGAACAAACTCACGGAAGGGGGCCGAGTCTACCAACTGAAAAGGCAGCAGTTGAAGTGCTAGCAATTTAGCCAAGCTAGCATTCAACCGCTGGGCATGTGGATGGCTGGGAGTATACTTCTTTCGACGGTCCAGCAGCTGGGGCTGGGAAATTTGCCTGCTACAATCGGACGTCGGTGTACTGCAAGTACTTGGTTGTGACACACCTAATTCTACACCTTCAGTCCTCTCAGAGCAGCTTTCAGAGAGGACTGAAGATATAGTGGGGATGGAGATCCCAGCTGATGAGGAGCAAGGAGAGGTCCGCTTTGTTCTTTGGTGTGGGTCTTTTATGTGTGCTTGCCAATGAGCTGCATGGCAGGTCGACATATGTCTGCTCATGCTTGTGGTGCCCAAGCGGCTGATGTTTTGGCCACGCGAGATACGCTTGAGACAAATATTGCAAATAGCAGTGGTGCGATCTGATGCACTCGTCTCAAAAAAGGCCCACACCAAAGAACTTTTCTGATAACGTGCAGAGGCAGCGCCCTGCACAGGCGGAGCTCTGCGGTGTGGTACAGTTGCTGTGCTGGCCTCTAGCTGGCCTCCAGGGGGCATCCTGCCTCGTTGGACATGTGACGCCGCATCCTCCTCCTCCTCCTCTCTCCCTTCAGGCACCCACGTGGAGTCAGTGACCTCATCATCCCCTCCCTTTTCACCACTAGAGCAAACCTGGCAGTAAGCTGCAGCTGGTGGAACAGTACTGCCAGATTGCTGTCCTTCAGCATCCCCTCTCTCTGCGCGCACACTACTGACTTCCTCAAGCTGGGTATCATCATCCGAGCCTTCGAATCGTTGGGCATCCTCCTGGAGCATGTACCCAACACTGTGCTCAAAGAGTTTGGGGGACTCCTCAGGAGGACATGGTGGGTCTAGGGAAGGGGTGGCTGATGATGCCATTGAGTACGCGTTGGCAGGTGCTCTGCCAGTACCCTGAGCCTGGGTGAGAGAGGATGAGGAGGATGAGGAGGGCTTGGTCATCCATTCTACCAAGCCTTCAGCATGATGCGGCTCCACATGTCCAGCTGCCGAAAACAAAGACAAGCGTGTCCCATGGCCACGTGCTGATGACGATGCACGACCACGTCCACGGCCAGCACTGTTGTCTCTAGAAACAGAGCCTGCCTGCCCTGTGTTCTTGCCTCGGCACGCTCTGCCTCTCCTTGGCGGTCTTCCAGCCATTGTAGTCGGTAGTGTATATAGTATAAAAAATGGGTGCTGCTGAGAAGAAAATATAGGAGCTCTGTGTGATGCCACTAACACACTAGAAGTCCTATGGGTGCTTCTGGGAAGAAAATATAGGAGCTCTGTGTGATGCCACTAACACACTAGAAGTCCTGTGGATGCTGCTGAGAAGAAAATATAGGAGCTCTGTGTGATGCCACTAACACACTAGAAGTCCTATGGGTGCTTCTGGGAAGAAAATATAGGAGCTCTGTGTGATGCCACTAACACACTAGAAGTCCTGTGGGTGCTTCTGGGAAGAAAATATAGGAGCTCTGTGTGATGCCACTAACACACTAGAAGTCCTATGGGTGCTTCTGGGAAGAAAATACAGGAGCTCTGTGTGATGCCACTAACACACACTAGAAGTCCTGTGGATGCTGCTGAGAAGAAAATATAGGAGCTCTGTGTGATGCCACTAACACACTAGAAGTCCTGTGGATGCTGCTGAGAAGAAAATATAGGAGCTCTGTGTGATGCCACTAACACACTAGAAGTCCTATGGGTGCTTCTGGGAAGAAAATATAGGAGCTCTGTGTGATGCCACTAGCACACTAGAAGTCCTATGGGTGCTTCTGGGAAGAAAATATGGGAGCTCTGTGTGATGCCACTAACACACTAGAAGTCCTATGGGTGCTTCTGGGAAGAAAATATAGGAGCTCTGTGTGATGCCACTAACACACTAGAAGTCCTATGGGTGCTTCTGGGAAGAAAATATAGGAGCTCTGTGTGATGCCACTAACACACTAGAAGTCCTATGGGTGCTTCTGGGAAGAAAATATAAGAGCTCTGTGTGATGCCACTAACACACTAGAAGTCCTATGGGTGCTTCTGGGAAGAAAATATGGGAGCTCTGTGTGTTGCCACTAACACACTAGAAGTCCTGTGGATGCTGCTGAGAAGAAAATATAGGAGCTCTGTGTGATGCCACTAACACACTAGAAGTCCTATGGGTGCTTCTGGGAAGAAAATATAGGAGCTCTGTGTGATGCCACTAGCACACTAGAAGTCCTATGGGTGCTTCTGGGAAGAAAATATGGGAGCTCTGTGTGATGCCACTAACACACTAGAAGTCCTATGGGTGCTTCTGGGAAGAAAATATAGGAGCTCTGTGTGATGCCACTAACACACTAGAAGTCCTATGGGTTCTTCTGGGAAGAAAATATAGGAGCTCTGTGTGATGCCACTAACACACTAGAAGTCCTATGGGTGCTTCTGGGAAGAAAATATAAGAGCTCTGTGTGATGCCACTAACACACTAGAAGTCCTATGGGTGCTTCTGGGAAGAAAATATGGGAGCTCTGTGTGTTGCCACTAACACACTAGAAGTCCTATGGGTGCTTCTGGGAAGAAAATATGGGAGCTCTGTGTGATGCCACTAACACACTAGAAGTCCTATGGGTGCTTCTGGGAAGAAAATATAGGAGCTCTGTGTGATGCCACTAACACACTAGAAGTCCTATGGGTGCTTCTGGGAAGAAAATATGGGAGCTCTGTGTGATGCCACTAACACACTAGAAGTCCTATGGGTGCTTCTGGGAAGAAAATAAGGGAGCTCTGTGTGATGCCACTAACACACTAGAAGTCCTATGGGTGCTTCTGGGAAGAAAATATGGGAGCTCTGTTTGCTGCCACTAACACACTAGAAGTCCTATGGGTGCTTCTGGGAAGAAAATATGGGAGCACTGTGTGATGCCACTAACACACTAGAAGTCCTATGGGTGCTTCTGGGAAGAAAATATAGGAGCTCTGTGTGATGCCACTAAAACACTAGAAGTCCTATGGGTGCTTCTGGGAAGAAAATATGGGAGCTCTGTGTGTTGCCACTAACGCACTAGAAGTCCTATGGGTGCTTCTGGGAAGAAAATATAGGAGCTCTGTGTGATGCCACTAACACACTAGAAGTCCTATGGGTGCATCTGGGAAGAAAATATAAGAGCTCTGTGTGATGCCACTAACACACTAGAAGTCCTATGGGTGCTTCTGGGAAGAAAATATGGGAGCTCTGTGTGATGCCACTAACACACTAGAAGTCCTATGGGTGCTTCTGGGAAGAAAATATGGGAGCTCTGTGTGATGCCACTAACACACTAGAAGTCCTATGGGTGCTTCTGGGAAGAAAATATGGGAGCTCTGTGTGATGCCACTAACACACTAGAAGTCCTATGGGTGCTTCTGGGAAGAAAATATGGGAGCTCTGTGTGATGCCACTAACACACTTGAAGTCCTATGGGTGCTTCTGGGAAGAAAATATGGGAGCTCTGTGTGATGCCACTAACACACTAGAAGTCCTATGGGTGCTTCTGGGAAGAAAATATAGGAGCTCTGTGTGATGCCACTAACACACTAGAAGTCCTATGGGTGCTTCTGGGAAGAAAATATAAGAGCTCTGTGTGATGCCACTAACACACTAGAAGTCCTATGGGTGCTTCTGGGAAGAAAATATGGGAGCTCTGTGTGATGCCACTAACACACTAGAAGTCCTATGGGTGCTTCTGGGAAGAAAATATGGGAGCTCTGTGTGATGCCACTAACACACTAGAAGTCCTATGGGTGCTTCTGGGAAGAAAATATAAGAGCTCTGTGTGATGCCACTAACACACTAGAAGTCCTATGGGTGCTTCTGGGAAGAAAATATGGGAGCTCTGTGTGATGCCACTAACACACTAGAAGTCCTATGGGTGCTTCTGGGAAGAAAATAAGGGAGCTCTGTGTGATGCCACTAACACACTAGAAGTCCTATGGGTGCTTCTGGGAAGAAAATATGGGAGCCCTGTTTGCTGCCACTAACACACTAGAAGTCCTATGGGTGCTTCTGGGAAGAAAATATAAGAGCTCTGTGTGATGCCACAAACACACTAGAAGTCCTATGGGTGCTTCTGGGAAGAAAATATGGGAGCTCTGTGTGATGCCACTAACACACTAGAAGTCCTATGGGTCCTATGGGTGCTTCTGGGAAGAAAATATAGGAGCTCTGTGTGATGCCACTAACACACTAGAAGTCCTATGGGTGCTTCTGGGAAGAAAATATGGGAGCTCTGTGTGATGCCACTAACACACTAGAAGTCCTATGGGTGCTTCTGGGAAGAAAATATAGGAGCTCTGTGTTATGCCACTAACACACTAGAAGTCCTATGGGTGCTTCTGGGAAGAAAATATAAGAGCTCTGTGTGATGCCACTAACACACTAGAAGTCCTATGGGTGCTTCTGGGAAGAAAATATGGGAGCTCTGTGTGATGCCACTAACACACTAGAAGTCCTATGGGTGCTTCTGGGAAGAAAATATGGGAGCTCTGTGTGATGCCACTAACACACTAGAAGTCCTATGGGTGCTTCTGGGAAGAAAATATAGGAGCTCTGTTTGCTGCCACTAACACACTAGAAGTCCTATGGGTGCTTCTGGGAAGAAAATATAAGAGCTCTGTGTGATGCCACTAACAACTAGAAGTCCTATGGGTGCTTCTGGGAAGAAAATATGGGAGCTCTATGTGATGCCACTAACACACTAGAAGTCCTATGGGTGCTTCTGGGAAGAAAATATAGGAGCTCTGTTTGCTGCCACTAACACACTAGAAGTCCTATGGGTGCTTCTGGGAAGAAAATATAGGAGCTCTGTTTGCTGCCACTAACACACTAGAAGTCCTATGGGTGCTGTTGGGGTGCAGTGCTGTGCTAACAGCACTGCGGTTGGTACTACTGAAATACTGTACTAACAGTAAAACACGCACCAGACTAATCCCCAGCAGCAGCTAATAACACACTAACTGTGCAATCAGCAGCAATGAACGATCAATGACTTAGGTAGCAATGGTTTAGCAAAGAAATAGCCAATGGTTTAGCAAAGAAGAGCAAATCTTTCTGGAGCAATGAATCAAGCTAAGACACAGAATCAGCAGACTGATCTCTCCTAAAGCCGGAACTCATGTGACCGGCGCCGACGGCGTGGCGGCCTTTTAAATGGTGGGGCGTGTACTAAAGCCCCTGAGCTTTAATTGGCTACAGGCGTCCTGCCTGTAGCCAATTATTGCTCTCCGAGTTTCCGGCGCTGTGATTGGCCAAGCATGCGGGGTCACAGTGCATGCTTGGCCAATCATCAGCCAGCAATGCACTGCGCCGGCCGCGTCGGCCGCAATGCATTGCGGGGCCGCTCGCATCACACGAATGTGATGCGAACGGCCCAAATAGTTCTGGGCTCGCCGAGTGAGGGAACGTCCGGTGCTCGATGCGAACGTGGGTTCGCATCGAGCACCGGGCCCATCCCTAATTAATACCATACCATAGCAGGTTGAAAACCTTGTTTTTAACCAGAAGGACTGGTCATTGGAAACCTCTAAATCATTTAAACACTTAATGTCAGGACCTTGTCCTAAGTGTTTTTTGGCAGGACGCTGCCCAAATTGTGTAACAAGCCTATTATTTGTGTATAAGGGATCAAATACTTATTTGGTTACTAGAATTCCCGGAGGTTATTACCAGGTTTAATATACATAATAGTTTTGTGTTCCAGGAGGGTCTTTGATACATCGTGACAACAGGGACGTTGTAACATTTTTCTGGGGTAATACATGGATTGGTGAGGCTAACTTTTGATCAAAACATGTTATGTGAATAATTCCTTTTGCCACTGACATCTTTTGCGCAGGGGAAGTCAGGTGCAAATTTTGGATATTTTGGCGTTCTGCCAACAAGGGTTCAAATGCTAATATCTCACCAACCGTAACGGATAGTGGTAAATTGTTTGTGGCATTAGTATTACAGCAATTGAAACTACTGTTTAAACCTGTTGGCACTTTGCCAAGAAATTTTAAATATAAATAAAAATTGTTTGGTTATAAGAATAAGTAAAGTAATAACATACAAAGCTTACTTATAAGCAGGGAAACCTCTGGCCAGAGGGAGTGTTTTTTGGCATTTTGCCAAGAAATAAAAAACTTTTTAATTTCAAGAAGCTTTAACTGTTAAAGGTGTCATAGGTACTATTGAATGTGGAACGGGTGAAACTTTTGTGGCTTGTCCTAAGTCATTAACTGTATGTTCTGCAGCTGATGTGTATAAATAGAGTTATAATATAAGATAAAGTATAAGAATTGTAAACATGGGAAATCTGCCGGGAAAGGGAGGTTCGGAAGGTAAGCCGGATCAGCCCACTCCTTTAGATTTCGTGTCTGGAAACTATGGAACATATTATACTGAACCCTTCTGGAAAAACATATTGACCAGAGCACATGCTCTACAAATTGTGGGGCTAAGTGAGTGCGGCCAATATTCTGCAGAGGAATGGGAAGAAGTCACTAAAAT
Source organism: Lithobates sylvaticus (assembly GCA_028564925.1). Lineage (NCBI taxonomy): Eukaryota > Metazoa > Chordata > Amphibia > Anura > Ranidae > Lithobates > Lithobates sylvaticus. The sequence continues at coordinate 302,710,283 of CM053030.1, read as the reverse complement.
TTGTGGCCAACATAGGCAGTATAATTATCCACCGTTTCCTTATGATAAAGAGTATATAACTGAATGTTATAAAATGTGGTGTAAAGCATTGAAAGATTATAAAAAGCAATATCCTTCCCCAACACAACAAGGCCTCTCCCTGCAACCCCAACAATACAGCCAAAACCAACATCCGCCTGGCCACCGAATGCAACAAGAATATAGCCGTCCTGTAGTCAAGGCGGCCTGGCCCCCCAGAGAACGGCCAGAACCCAGAAACACTGTAGAATTAATTCAAATAGATTGGCTAGGGTACAATGATAACAACCCTCGCAATAACCCCTTTCATCAACATCCATAAGGAGTGCCCGGAGCAGATTCCCTCCTTGATAATGCATTTCTTCTCTTCCCACTGGAAAACACTTCCGCAGGTAGTCCTTAAAGTTGAGGGATGGGTGGTATGTTTTTTAGTGGACACAGGGGCTAATACGAGTTGTCTTAATGACACCCGTTTTGTCACAAAAAAAAAAATTGTACCGAGGGCTCTACTCTATGGGAATTAATGGGATAGATGTTACACACAAACCTTTGCCATCCTCACTGACTGCCCCTTATGTCTAAAGGGAAGAGACCTCATGTCTTCATTAGGGGTAACGTTAAATTTAACCTACAAGGGGGAATGACTGCCAAATCAAATGTGACTATGCCAAAAAGAAAATATTTGACGTTTTACTTTATGACCATACTTGCAGCATTAGAGACTCACCCGATATGGGAAAAGTCAAAGACAGACGTAGGACATAGGACATGTCAAATGCACTCCTTATGTCCCTACTTTCAAACCAAACATCATACCATTCTTTCAGCAACAATACCACCGTCATGCTGACGAAGTACAGAGTACACCACAGATCACCACATACATGCAGAAAGACATTCTAAAACCCATTATCAGTCCCTGGAATACACACATGCAGTAAAGAAAGCCAGCGGCGAGTGGAGGCTAGGGGGATTTGAGGGGGGTGAACAAATGTATTTAACCACTTCCACCACTAGTCTCAAACATCACGGGAATTTTTATAAACATCCCCGCTTCCTCCACTGTATATAGGGTACTAGACTTTCAATGCTTTCTTTAGCATTGATGTTCACAAGGATTTCCAAAGGATCTTTGCCTTTGCCTGAGGCTCGGGCTCGGGCCAACTGACTTGGGCCCGTCTTCCTCAAGACTTTGTGGACAGTCCTGCAGCATTTTCCATGGTGTTAAAACTAACCCTGGATGACTGGGTGCTCCCACAGGGATCAGTACTCCTGCAATATGTAAATGACCTACTGTTATGTAGTGAGAGCGGGGCACAGTGTGCAGAAGACTCTGAAAGCCTGATGACTCACTTATCTCTTAAGGGTCACTTGGTGTCTCGCAAAAGAGATCCAGTGGTGCAGGGAGAGGGTGGAATACCTAGGATGTATAATCTCAGGCGGGACCAGGCAAGTGTCCCCAGAAAGAGAGTCAAGACTCTGACCTGTTTCGGCCCCAAAGATAAGGCAACGCTCCTTTCTTTTCTAAGCTCTATTGTCTACTGCAGGCAGTAGATCCCAGATTGTTCTTTTTATAATTCAATCCTTGCGCCCCTCTGCTGCAGCCACTGCCCCCAGGCAAGTGTTACACTGAGGAAATGACACGGACATTTGCGTCTTTGGCCAGTGCTCCAGCACTAGGTTTACCAGATCATAAGAAATCCTTTGTGCTTTACTGTATAGTCAGGGGCCCTGCGCTGGCTGCCGTAATGGCCCAAGCGCATGGTACCCACTACTGACCCGTGGCTTATCTAACCAAAAAACTCCCCGTTCAGGTACAAGGAATGCCAGCTTGCCTACAAGCTGTTGCTGCCTGTGGCAGTAAACATGACAGTAAAAGAAACATCCAAAATCACTTTAGAAACTGATACTACATTGTACACAACACATACTGTAGTGCACCTTTTACAAAACATTTCTACATCTACTGACTACATAAATGTTTTTGTTGACGGCAGCTGTTCTAAGCGATGATACTGTATGCTGTAGTGACTTTACCAGACATAATATTAGAAGCGAAACCACTAGCAGCGACTTCAGCTCGGCAGGCAGAGCTCTATGCTATGACACATGCCTGTCAATTATTCAAAGTACAAAAAGTAAACATTTACACTGACAATAGATACACTTTTGGGGACTTTTGGGCCCGCGGGTACAAGACAGCGGATAATAAGCAAATCTCAAATCAAGTCTGGGTAGAGGATTTATTAAGTGCACTCCATTTACCCTCAAAAATGAATGTCATAAAAGTAAAAGGTCATTCCTATGACAAATCTGATGCTACTAAGGGAAACAACTTAACAGACAGAGCAGCCAAAATTGCTGCTGAGGAGGCAATCAACCCTCCAATTGTTTTCTACAGATTTTTAGTCCCCAAGTTTCCCAGCCCGAGCCAGAAGAATTGTCTGACATTACCTGTTGGGAGTCACATGGTTTGACACACAACCCGGACGGCTTGTGGTCAAACAAGGAGGGGATCATAGATATTCCAGAAACAGTAGCTCCTTTGATTTTATCTTATCTCCATGGCCCCGGGCACATAGGTAAGAAACCCTTACAGCAACTTGCTTAACTTGTGTCCAGAATAATGTTCAGGGACACATAGGCCCATTAAAAGACTTACAGATTGATTTGACACACATGCCCAAACAGAAAGGTAATATCAAATATCTTTGCGTAATAATACTCCATTTTGCCATTTTCCCTCATGGCCGGAAGTTATTCCCGTAACAGGAGAGACCGCAGGGATAGCTACCAGGTGTTTAAAGGATACAATGGAAGCTCCACATCCCTATCACCCCCAGAGTGCAGGAGTAGTGGAGAGAATGAATAGAAACATCAAAGACAAATTGAAAAAGGCCCACCCCCAGATAAGAACCACACCCCCATGCTAGGACAGGACTGTCCCCCTTTTGAGATCCTAAGATAGGCGAGGAATCTAACTTATATTCCTTACAGGAAGAGCACGTGAAATATCTGGTAAGTAGCCCTGCTGAAACTTATGACAAGGTTGCTGTCACCTTTCTTCCTCTTTCCACAGAACCAACACATCCTTTTGTCCCAGGGGATAAAGTACTGATCAAACAACTTGCAGTCCGCAAACAACCAGGCCCCGTCTTCCAAGGTCCATTTGAAGTCCTCAAGGTCTCCAGGACAGCAATACTGACGGATCAAAGCCCACAATGGATCCATGCATCAAGGTTGAAAAAGAGCCCACAGATAAAGGAGACAGTAAAGGAAATGGAGGAGCCCCCACCAACAACTGTACAAGTAGAGACTCAGCCACTATTTCCCCATGCCCCCTCTCACAAAACCCCTTAACCCCCCCCCCATTTTGACCACAGACTCTCCCCGTGAGCCAAGAAAATGCACCACCTGGACAGTTTCTTTTTTCAATTGTAATGACCATCACTGTATTCTTGCTCTTATTTTTTGGGTGTTGGCTAAACTCCTTGTGCGGGATGGGGGAGGATACTGTTGTAGTGAATGCCAGAGCAGCATACATGGAAAGGAGTGACACTTATCCACAGGCCGACATTTAGTCCCTATGGTTGGAAGGCTTATCACCCTAGAGCAGTTACTAAATACCACCCAGGAAGTCCCTGTTATAAACACCACTCCCACGGGTTAGCTACTTTTAATATCCTGGACCCTGATGAAAGGATAGGTAACATGTCCCTATATGACATATGTAAATGTGTAAGGGGATCCAACAATCCACAGGTTACTGAATGGATAAATAGCACACACATGGACAGCCCCTGGATAAGGCAAGGTGGAGATAGCATTCCCTCTTTGGGGGATTGGATGTGTTTAGTGGGATTGAGGTCAAGACTTAGCCCCCCAAAGTGGTTCAAGCCCCTCATGTTCCCCACGGATGGATGGTCTGTTGTGGACTATGGTGCCATACCACCGTCACTTACCCTATGGACAAAAAAACTTCAGGTTGGTGTACTATTGTGGAAATGATCCCTCTAATGGGGACCACAGGGTCAGACACACTTGTGTCCATGAAACCTGCCCACGGTCACCTTGAATTTGGCAGACACAAGAGGGAATTAACCACTTGGTGGGACAAAATTGTTGCATCCTTCGGTGGGGTAGGCGTATACAATGCCCTCACAAAGGTAGATGGATTTGGGATGTTAATGGATTCATGGATGAATGCCACTGCAATAGATATAGGATTACTCAATGAAGAACTTAGGAAGGTATTATTTGAACAAGAGGTAATTAAACAAAGGCAAGAAAGAATGATAATGGTTCTTACAGGGCTGTGTGACCTAACCGGGGATAAAACCCTATGCTGCACATACATGAACAATCTTACAAAGCCGTCTGAAGATTTAGAAATCCCAGACTATTATGACATTATTAGAGGTCACAATGAAGAAAGGGCAAAATTGCAGGACCAAATGAGACGTATGGGGGACTCCTGGAATCCCTTTTCAGGTGTAGGAGGATGGTTCGGTTCTATTTGGGAAAACATTATGAATTTCTTTAAGAAAGCGGGTATGGGGGGCGCATCCGCGAAGCTCGACATGGTGGACGCCTTCCATTAGAGCTCCGCACTCCCCGCTGCACACTCGGGACCCTGATCACGGACTGAACCACCCCACCACCGCCCGCTCGTCAGGAAAGCCTGCTGAACCACCCCGGCACACGTTGCTATGGTCCTCACGGGACACCGGGGGAAATCCAAGCCGAAACCCATAAAAGAAGCGCTGGCCCGCGCTTCCTCCAAGATGGCGGCGAAGGCCCTCGCTAAGCAGGCCATGTCTCCTCTCCACCCGGAACCTCCAGACACTGACGAGGAAGACGACACAGACTCAAACCTCGGGGGCTCTCCAACTATACCCGCATCAGGTATGTCGCAAAACGCCTTCCTGAAACATATGGAGAGCATGCTGCAGAAAGCCCTGAAAAATACCTCAGAGCAGATCACTAACAGGCTCTCACGGGAGATAAGGGAGATAGGCCAACGCACGGCAGACCTTGAAACCAGGGTAGATGACATAGAGCTCACACTCCAGGAACATGCCCAAGAGCAAGCTGCACTAAGGGATGAAAATGCCACCCTTCTCTCACGATTAGAGGACGCTGAGAACCGCTCCCGCAGGTCCAATCTACGTTTACGCGGCATTCCTGAGGTAATAGATGATGTCCAATCCTTTACAACGGCCCTATTCCAGGAACTTGCCCCCTCTATACCCATCGAAAGGCTAGAATTCGATCGGGTCCACAGGGCCCTCACACGCCGCCAAACTGATGGCCCCCCCCGGGACATCATAGTGAAGCTCCACTTCTTCCGCACCAAAGAACAGCTACTTACAGCTGCCCGCAAAAAAGATGAGCTTATATTCCAAACTCACCCATACCAACTATTTTCAGACTTGGCCCCCCTTACTATAGCCAAAAGGCGAGCGATGAAGCCGCAATTGCAAATACTGATCCAGCACCAAATAAAGTACACTTGGAAGTTCCCGTTTGCCCTCCAATTCACCCACCAGGGCCACCAGCACACCAGCACCACCCCGCAAGCCCTGCAACATCTCCTGGAAAGCCTCCATCTAGTTCCTCCAGCTCAAGCCTCAGAAGTGACGCTTCCACGCACCCCAGCTAGGCTCCCTCCTCAAGCTTACTCCGCCACGCCGAACCGCCACCCTCCAGGACCCTCCTCAATCCGAAAGGGGACCCCGGCTAGATACCAAGAAGAAGATCAGTTCCTCAGTCCGAAGTCCCGCACAGCACGCTGACATCTCAGCTATAACTCTTCTTTTTTTTCCAGCTTGTCCCTCCTGTGTCCTCTCTAGGTAACCGTGGAACCAACACGCATGTATGAACAGTCTACAACGGCAGCCGTCCATATTGTCTTGTTATCCAGGTTGGAAAGTTTGAATTTGGACGCCTTGCTGAGCTGACGTTTCTTCCACACCGACACCTAGAAGACAACAGCTGGGTATGTAACCTACATCCCCAGTAGGACAGTTCCTGACACCCACCTACCTCCTCGGAGGTCCACCGATGGTTCAGTCACCATCCCTATCTTCACCGTCCCATACACTCACATGCCCTTGTTGTACTACATTGTACTACTTCTGGTTGGACTTTATTTTGTTTAGCTAGTACATATACCTTCAATTGATTTCGTACCAATTGCTTGATGTTTATGTCTGATATTCAGTCCCCCCCCCCCCTCCCTTTTCATTTTTTTTTCCTTTTTTTTTTTTTTTTTTTTTTTTTATATTTTATTATTTTTTTGCCGCCCTCACCCTTACCCCCCCCATTCAGTATGAACACCGCTCTGCCTCATGCCTCTGGCCAGACTGAGTTCCAGGCCAGACGCATGACGCTCATGGCGCTAGTAGTCTCATCATCGGTTCTACCTATATGACCACTCTTTATGACGGTTATACATTGTATTGCTCTCTACCAGCTCTCTCTTAACCAACCCGGCCCTTCCCTCCCTCTCCTCCCCACCCCAAAATTCTTTAGCTCCCGCTACCCCAAAGTATACACAGCTTCAGCAGACACTAAACACAGAGGGGTCCTCCTCGCCTTCCATCACTCCATCCCTTTCACCCCTACACTAGAGATAAAAGACCCGAACGGTCGCTATATAATACTAGTCGGACTTTTGCAAGAAGTGGAAACGACTTTTGTCTCATATTACGCCCCAAACGTCAACCCGATGCCCTTCTTCTCTCATCTCCTAAAAGTCACCAAGGATCATTGTAAAGGAACGCTCTTTATGTGTGGTGACTCTAACTTGGTTCTACATTCCCACCTTGATAAGTCCCCTTACACCCCCGAACAATTCTCTCTCTCCAGGCAGTTCCGAGCCTTGATGCAACGAGAGGCCTTGCTTGACACATGGCGGGAATGTAACCCCCTTAAAAAGAATTACACCTTCTATTCCCATCCCCACAAATCCTTCTCTAGAATTGACCATGTCTTTATCCCAATTGCTTCTGCCCCCATCCTACTCCACTCCTCCATTCACCCAATCTCCTGGTCAGACCACTGCGCAGTAGTCACCACTATCTCTTCCCTGATCCCCCGAAGTAGCGATAGATCCTGGAGTCTGAACGAATCACATCTTACAAACCAATCTTACTGCATAGACATACAGGTGGCCCTTAAGGACTATCTAGATCACAATGCTACACCCGATATCTCTCCAATTTTACTGTGGGAAGCACATAAGCCAGTGATCCAGGGCAAGTGCATTTCAGTTGCCTCACAGATCAACAAGATCAGGAAACTTAAACTCCAACACCTTGAATCAGAATTTCAAAAATTATTCCTACAATTCCAACAATCCCCTACAGAACCCAATAAATCCTTATTGGAGAAAGCCAAGTTGGAACTTGACCTCCTCTTGGCCGAGTCTGCGGATAAATATATCCGCAGATCCGGCCATAGGATCTACACCAAGGCAAATAAACCAGACACGTTCTTAGCCCTACGCCTACGCCAACCCCATCAAGGCCACAACCCCATAAGGCTCAAACTGGCCTCCGTCATCCACACGAGCAACCCGCTAAAGGTTCTCTCGGAGTTCCGCACACGCCTTGCTAACCTATATGAGGCAAAGGGTCCCCTGCCTTCTAACCTGACGGAAACACTGTTCCGTGACCTCTCGATCCCAAAGCTATCAGAGTCCAGCCGTGGGACTATAGATAGCACCATCTCAGTGGATGAAGTCCTCATAGCCATCAAAAACCTCAAACCAAATAAGCGCCCTGGTCCAGATGGCCTCCCGGCCTCGTATTACAAAAAATTAGCCCCCACCCTCGCCCCCCTACTCGCCAAATCTTTTAATGCTCTACTGAAACAGCAATCATTTGGTCAAGATACATTGACAGCCACGATAGCAATGATCCCTAAGCCCAACACTGATCATACCCAATGGTCCAACTACAGACCCATATCCCTCCTGAATGTGGATGTTAAACTCCTGGCCAAAATTCTAGCCCTGAGGCTCAACCCGATCATAGGTAGCTTAATCTCCAAGGACCAGGTAGGTTTCATACCCCATAGACAAGCAAGCGATAACATTCGTCAAATTATTCTCCTGCAACACTTGGCCAAATCCCGCAAAATCCCTATGCACCTCCTGTCATTGGACATTAGGAAAGCCTTTGACACGGTCTCATGGCCCTACCTGCATTACATCCTGCAAAGATGGGGCTTTGGCCCCAACTTTCTTACATGGATAAACGCCCTCTATACTCGCCCCCAGGCCTATGTGCAATATTCTGGATTCAAATCGGCTTACTTCCCGATCCAAAGAGGCACCAGACAGGGATGCCCCCTTTCCCCTCTAATATTTGCCTTAGTTATTGAACCCCTGGCTGCCCTGATCCGTTCCAATCAGAGCATCCAGGGACTGGAAATAGCTGGCACCTCCCACAAACTAAGCCTCTTTGCAGATGACGCGCTACTATTTATCACCTCCCCACACACCACTTTACCTAACCTCCTACACCTATTGGACAAATTCGCTAAGATATCAGGCCTGGAAGTCAATCGAGAAAAATCTAAAGCCCTTAATGTGTCCCTCCCTCAATCTGATCTCCTCCTACTACAATCCAATTTCCCTTTTGCGTGGTCCTCTTCTTCCATCCCGTACCTAGGAATCAAACTAACTAGTGACCCTTCCCACCTATTTCAAGCAAACTACCTCCCAATGCTGAGAAACCTCTCCGCCCTTCTCAACTCCTGGCTCCCGCTGTGTGTCTCATGGCTGGGCCGGATAGCCGCAGTAAAGATGTCCCTACTACCGAAACTCCTGTACCTATACAGAGTCTTACCCATCACTATCCCTCCCTATTTTCTACTTTTCAAAAATTTTTATTGAGTACAAGATTACAGTACAAACAGAAATAACAAATGAACTGATACTGTTACAGACTTCTTACGTGTAGGTTTCCATGTCATACAGAGCATAAGATTACGCAGTATAATCATGAGGTTGGTTCACTGAATCTAACAATAGGGAACATTAAGATATCGCGGGCATATGGCGAATTCACTGGTGGTCTATAATATCGTCCGGGGTAAATCCCCAACTTAAACATGCATAGATTGGGCCACCAGGGCTCCGTAAGGGAGAGTAATGGTAACAGATGAGGTACTTAGGGCAGGGAATGCCCCTAACTAAGTTTAGGTTCGGGGAAAGGGAACCCAGAGGGGGAGGGAAGGGGGAAAGAGTGGAAGGTAGCGGGGGCAGCAGGGGGGAGTACAGTAGGGGGGGGCGAGGGAAAGAGAGCAGCGAGGGGGGTGGGGGGAGGGGTGGGTATAGGAGTGAGTAGAGGTTTAGGTTTGGTCGAGTGGCTCCCAAGAGCCGGAGAATATATGTCAGTAGTTGGCGGGAGTCAGGTGCAGATTGAGGGCCTAGGGTTCAAGCAGAAGTTTGTCAAAGTCTTGGGGGAGAAAATGCTCCATCCAGGGGTGCCAAATCTTAAGGTGTTGGGGGGCTCTATCTAAAATTTTAGCTTCTATCTTGCCGTGTATCATCGCTCGGGTGACTCTATTCTTCACTTCAGTGATGCTAAGGTTTGGGGTTTTCCAGTTCCTAGCGATTGTTTGTTTAGCTGCCGTTATGAGTTGTAATAGAAGGCGCAATTGTGCTTTCGTGTAGTCCTGCGTGGTGTGGTTTAAGATAGCTAGAGCGGGGTCTGGGGGGATGGTGTGTCCGAGTAGGGTTGAACCCATTTGAAATATAGTTGTCCAGAAGCGTTGGACTATTGGACATGTCCACCAGATATGTAAGTGGGTGCCTTGTTCGGTGCAGCCCCTAAAACAGTTCGGGGAATATGAAGGGGTGTATTTAGCAATCCTGGCGGGCACTAGATACCAGCGCATTAAAACTTTGTAGTTGGCTTCTGAAGCAATGACGTTTTGTGAAGCTAGTTTAGTGTTTGTCCAAATGGTTGACCAGTCATCTAGATCTAGATCGATGTTCAGGTCCTTGGACCAGGCTAGAGCGTAAGGGGGCATTGTCTTGTTGGGGGAGGTGAGGTGCGAGTATAGTCTTGAGATTATACCAGGGGCGTGCGGGTCTGAGTCGCATACGTCTTCGAAGGTGGACAGGCCAGTCTTAGATATATTCGGACCAAGGGTGGTACGGGTGAAGTGGGAGATTTGCAGGTATCTGAAACATTCTTTAGGGGGCAAATGTGAGCGGGACTGCAAGGTCGGGAAAGGTATGACCGAGCCATGAGAAATTAAGTCTTGGAAGCGGTGCAACCCTGCCTGTAGCCAGGTCTGAAAAGATAGTGGTTCGGTGTAGGCGGGGTGGAAAAGCGGGTGACCTATGAAGGAGAGGAGTGGTCGATGGGGAGAGATTAGTTTAAAAGTCTTGGATAGTCTGTCCCATAATTTCATTGAGTGGAGAGTGACTGGGTTAGTTATCGGTCCCCGGTGGGCTGAGGGCAGCCAGAGCAAGTTGGATATGGGGATAGGGTGGGTGTCTATTGCTTCTAGTGCAACCCATAGTGGGATTTCTGAAGCGGCATGGTAAAGGGTCAGTTGAGCTAGTTGGGCTGCGTGAAAGTAGTGTAGGAAATTTGGCACCCCTAGGCCCCCCTGTAGTTTGCTGCGGAGTAGGACTGGTCTAGAAATCCTGGGTCTTTTGGATCCCCATATATATTTATACACCCGGTTTTGGATTATTCTGTGGAAATAGGCTGGTATCGGTATAGGCAAGACTCTGTATAGGTAGAGAAGCTTGGGTAGGAGTGACATTTTCACTGCAGCTATTCTACCTAACCAGGAGACACAGAGTGGCAACCAGGTGTTGAGCATTGAGGTCAAATTCTTCAACATGGGGGTATAGTTTGCATGGAATAGGTGTTGGGGATTGCTCGTGAGTTTGATCCCCAAGTAAGGGATTGAGTTAGAGGACCAAATAAATGGGTAGTTAGCCTGTAGGCGTTGGAGTTCTGGTTGGGGCAATGAGACATTCAAGGCTCTGGATTTTGCTTGGTTGACTTCAAGTCCTGAGACCTTGGCAAACCGTTCCAGGAGCTGCAGAAGGTTAGGGAGGGTGGTGTAAGGGGAGGTGACGAATAAGAGGGCGTCGTCTGCAAAGAGACATAGCTTGTGAGTTGTGTTGGCTATTTCTATGCCCCGGATATTCTGGTTTGATCTAATCAGGGAGGCTAGAGGTTCAATTATAAGGGCAAATATCAATGGGGATAGGGGGCATCCCTGTCTGGTACCCCTTTGGATTGGGAAACACTCAGAGTTAAATCCTGAATATTTCACGTATGCTTGGGGTTGTGTGTATAGGGCAGTTATCCATTGGAGGAAGTTGGGACCAAAGCCCCATTTCTGCAGAATGTATTGCATATAGGGCCAGGATACCGTGTCGAAGGCTTTCCTGATATCCAAGGACAGGAGGTGCATGGGGATTTTGCGTGACTTGGCTATGTGTTGGAGTAGGACCGTGCGGCGGACATTGTCACTGGCCTGCCTGCGGGGGATAAAGCCAACCTGGTCCTTGGATATCAGGTCTCCTATGATTGGATTAAGTCTTAGGGCAAGGATCTTGGCCAGGATCTTTATGTCCACATTCAACAGTGATATGGGTCTGTAGTTGGACCAAAGGGTGTGGTCTGTGTTGGGTTTGGGGATCATGGCAATTATAGCAGTCAGAGTATCGCGGCCGAAGGATTGTTGTTTCAGTATAGCGTTGAAAGAGTGGGCAAGGAGTGGGGCCAGGGTATGGGCGAATTTCTTATAGTAGGCGCCAGGGAGGCCGTCAGGGCCAGGGCGTTTGTTAGATTTAAGAGTTTTGATTGCCGCAAGGACCTCGTCAGTCGAGATTGGTTCGTCTATAGTCTCTTTATTGGCTTCCGACAGTTTAGGAATTGCTAGGTTGTGAAATAGAGTTTCAGAGAGATTAGAAGGTAGTGGGCCATTCGATTCGTATAATTTAGCAAGACGTTTGCGGAATTCCGCGAGTACCTTAATAGGGTTACTGGTAACGTTGTCGGGAGCCAATTTAAGCCTGATAGGGTTGTGAACGTGGTCTGGCCGACGAAGGCGAAGGGCAAGAAATGTGTCTTGTTTGTTGGCCTTAGTGTAGATTTTGTGATCAGACCTACGTATATATTTATCTGCAGATTCGGCTAATAGGAGATCAAGTTCTAGCTTGCATTTGTCAAGGGCATTTTTGTTGGCCTCTGTAGGGGAGGATTGGAACTGCAGGTGGGAGGTTTGGAAATCAGATTCAAGGCACTGCAGTTTAAGTTTTTTGAGTTTTTTGATTTGCGTGGCTACTGAGATGCATTTACCTCGGATAACTGGTTTATGAGCTTCCCATAATAGAGTGGGGGAGATTTCCGGGGTATTATTATGGTGGAGATAGTCCGAAAGGGCAGATTGTATATCAATGCAATATGATTGATTAGTGAGGAGAGATTCGTTCATGGTCCAGGAGCTATTCCCAGGTCTGGAGAGGAGGGAGGAAACAGTGGTAATGACTGCGCAATGGTCTGACCATGTGATGGGGTGTATGGAAGAGTGAAGTAGGATAGGGGATGAAGCTACCGGGACAAATATGTGGTCAATTCTGGAGAATGACTTGTGCGGGTGGGAATAGAAAGTATAGTTTTTCTTAACTGGATTACATTCCCTCCAGGTGTCCAGAAGAGAATTTTGTTGTAGTAGTTTGCGAAATTGCAGAGAAGGGGAAAAGTGATCTGGGGTGTAGGGGGATTTGTCAAGGTGGGTGTGGAGTACCATGTTCGAGTCTCCACAAATGAGTAGGGTACCCTTACAGTGTGTTCTGATGACCTGAAATAGATGTGAGAAGAAGGGGATTGGGTTGGAGTTCGGGGCATAATAAGAGACAAAAGTGGTTTCTATGTCTTGTAGGAGTCCTACTAGTATAATGTACCTGCCATTTGGGTCTTTTATTTCCTTCGTGGGGGTGAATGGGAGGGTATGATGGAAGGCTAATAAAACTCCCCTGTGTTTTGTGTCAGCCGAGGCTGTGTAAACTCTAGGGTAGCGGGAACTGAAAAATTTAGGGGTGTGATGGATTGAGAAATGAGTTTCCTGCAGCGCTACCACGTCAGCTTTAAGGGAGGTAAAAGTTTGAAAGGCTTTGACCCTCTTGTTGGGGGAGTTGAGGCCCTTAACGTTAAGGGAGAGTATGTTTAAGGGGGCCATGGTAATGGACTTGGGGGGATTATATATAGGAAGATATGATCAGAGGGAGCCACTCGACCAGGAGGGAGGAAGTAGAGTAGGAGGAGGAGAAAAAAGTTGAGAAGAGAATTTGGATTGGGGAGAGGAACAGGGGTAGGACAGGGTGTAGGGCAAGGCATTGAACTGTAGGAGCGCGATATAAAACGCCGGGTTGCCCGACAACTAAGGGGTGTTCGGGTCCTGCAGCCAAATCAAAGGGGCTGGAGGGCGCGAGTACCAAGAGGTGCGGGGGCAGTGACTGCTCCCCGCTGCAGGTGGACGTAAACAAGATAACAAACCAACATGTAAAAACAAATGGTTAGGCAAACTGTAAGGGTTAAGCTGACTATAAATTGAGCCACAGATCTAGTAGGGGAGGGGGGTTGGATGTGGGTTATAAGGGTACGTTCGAGAACAGGGTCTCCCATTAGTGATTGCTTAGCGGGGGGGTGAGAGAGGGGAGAGAGGGGGGAGGGGGGAGGGGGAAAGGGGGGAGAAAAAGGGGGGGGAGGGAGGGGAAAGGGAGAGGGGAAGGATAAGGGAGAGGGGGGGGTGAGGGAAAGGGGAGGAGGGGGGTGAGGGAGGAGGGATGAGGGGATAAGGGAGGGGGGGGGGGGGGGGGGGTGAGGGAGGGGGGAGGGGGAGGTGGGTGAGGGGGGGGGGGGGGGGGTGACTGGAGCGGGAAGGGGGTGAGGGGGGGGTAGGTTGAAATCGAGGAGACATATTATTGCTTGGAATGGTACAACAAAGTAAGAATACAGTGTAGCAATTTAATGCAACCACAATGTTTGAGAATCCTGTGCTCCCCACCGAGGGGCTGTCTCCGCGGAGAGCGCAGGGTGCCCAAGGTTTTCCATCTAGTACACATTGTGGGGGTATACAACCAGTAAGGGAGGGATAAAAAAGGTCAGCAAGGTAAAATACAAAGGGAATATGATGATTAACATGGTGTTGGGTTGGTGGTTTCAGTGGTGACTGAGCCTTAGGGGGCCTCTGGAGAGGCGTGCTTGTGTCCAGGACTTGTTTGCTGGGTGTGCAAAGTACATACCCAGCCGCAGACTTCTAGGAACCGATGAGGTGGTTGGGGTGTGGGGTACAGGAACCTGCTTGCAGAGTTGTACTGACGACTGTCATTTCAAGCTGGTGTAGGGTTCCAGGAAGCATGGTGACAAATGTTCATCGGGTACCTAGAAGAGACACAAGCGAGGAAAAAAAAGAAACGGCAGAGAGAAGAATATAGTTGAAAGTTCAACGTGGGGTACGGGACTTCTGGTTGGAGAAGAGGACTTCTTCCGGATAGCGAGCAGGGGTCCCTTTTCGAGCAGAGGGTGGTCCCGGTGGGTGGCGAAGTGGTGTCGCTGAGTAGGACTGTGCCGGCAAGCGGGCAGGGGTGCGTGGTAGCCCAACTTCTGAATGTTGCAATGAGGGAGCGAGGTGGAGATTCTCCAGCAGTCTCTGCAGGGAGTCTGGTGTGTTGCAGGTATGCTGTTGTCCTTGATAGGAGAACTGCAATGCAAAGGGGAACTTCCAGGTGTATTTAAGCTGGTGTTGCATTAGAATCTGGAGCTGTGGCTTCATGGCGCGGCGTTTGGCGATGGTTAGGGGGGCCAGATCAGAAAAGAGCTGGTACTTGTGGCTTTGGAATAGAAGTTCCTCTTTTTTGCGTGCGGCTGTGAGGAGTTGCTCCTTGGTGCGGAAGTAGTGTAACTTTACAATGATGTCCCGTGGGGGTCCGTCGGTTTGGCGGCGGGTAAGGGCCCTGTGGACCCGGTCAAACTCTAGTCTTTCAATGGGGATTGAGGGGGCCAACTCCTGGAATAGGGCTGTGGTGAAGGACTGTGTGTCCTCAACTGTCTCAGGTATGCCACGCAGGCGGAGATTGGATCTACGTGAGCGGTTTTCCGCGTCCTCTAAGCGGGAGAGCAGCGTCGCGTTCTCATCTCTGAGAGCAGCTTGTTCCTGGGCATGTTCTTGGAGGGTGAGTTCAATATCGTCTACCCTTGTTTCTAAGTCTGCAGTACGCTGTCCTATCTCGCGTATCTCGCGAGAGAGTCTGTTGGTTATTTGTTCTGAAGTGCTTTTTAAGGCCTTCTGTAGCATGCTCTCCATATGTTTTAAAAAAGCACTCTGGGACATACCTGAGGATGGTATGGAGGGGGATCCTCCGATATTGGAGTCGGTCTCGTCCCCATCATCGCTGTCCTGGGGGTCCGGGACGTGCGCAGCGGTGGCATATTGCTTGGCTAGGGCCTTCGCCGCCATCTTGGAGGAAGCGCGGGCCAGAGCTTCCTTGATGGGTTTCGGTTTGTTCTTCCCTCTGTGGCCCGTAAGAACCATATCAGAATGTGCCTGGATGGTTCGGAGGGCTGTCCTGGAAATTAGGTGGGTTTTTATCGGCTCAGTCTGCCGTATGGGGTCCCGGTATGCAGCGGGGAGTGCGGAGCTCTAGTGGAGGAGGACTGCCAGGTCGAGCTTCGCGCATGCGCCCCCATCCCTCCCTATTTTCATAGGGTGATACAACACCGAGCTCTTAAGTACATATGGGGGTCAAAAAAACCCAGAATCACGCGTTCCACTATGCTCCGTAGTAAACTCTGGGGTGGTCTAGGAGTGCCCAACTTTGCACACTACTTCCACGCAGCCCAACTAGCCCAATTATCCTTATACCACGCAAAGACGGAAATACCCCTATGGGTGGCATTAGAAGCAATAGACTCCCACCCCATCCCGGTCTCCAACTTACTATGGATCCCCAAATCAAGCCGAGCTTCAATTAGGAACCCGGTTACACTTCACTCGCTGAAAATCTGGGACAGGCTCTCCAAAACCTTTCGCCTAATATCACCTCATCAACCACTCCTCTCCTTTTTAGGCCACCCACTCTTCCCCCCTGCTTACACCGACCCACTCGCCTTCCACGCCTGGGGGCAGGCGGGTCTGACTCGGATCCACGATATGCTCTCTCGAGGTAACATAATATTATTCCCTGACCTGCAGACCCGTTCGCATCTCCCCCCGAGGGAGTGTTTTCGTTACCTCCAAATCTCTCACTTTATTCGGACCACTATAGGTCCGAACATCACCGGCACGAGCCTTACAACGTTCGAGAGTATATGCGACTCGGACCCGCATGCCCCAGGCATTATCTCCCAGCTCTACGCCCACCTTACCTCCCCTCCGGCCTCCCCACCCACATATGTGACGACATGGGCCAAAGACCTTCAGATAGACCTAGACCCTGATGCGTTATCCACTATCTGGTCCAACACAAAAATAGCCTCTCAAAATATCGTTGCCTCAGAAGCCAATTACAAAGTCCTTATGAGATGGTACCTGGTTCCGTCCAGGATCGCCAAATTTACCCCATCATGCTCTCCCAATTGCTTCAGAGGATGCACAGAAATAGGCACCCACCTCCATATATGGTGGACTTGCCCGATCGCAAGAGACTTTTGGGCAACGATATTTCACATGGCCTCAACTCTCCTTGGCCGAGAAATCCCTCCGGACCCCTCCCTCGCCCTCCTGAATCTTCCCTCAATGGACTTACCTGAGGCGCAACTCCGTCTCCTGCTCCAACTCTTCACAGCAGCCAAGCAGACACTAGCGAGAAGCTGGAAGACCCCCAACCTGAATATAGCCGAGGTCAGAAATAGAGTCACACAAGCAATGATACATAGTAAAATTGAAGCCACAATCTTAGATAGAATCCCCCAACATTCAAAGATCTGGCGACCCTGGGCAGACAAATTCCTTCCGCCCGACTTCGACACCACGTTGCTAGAACCCTGAGCCCCCTCTAAGCTAATTTGAACTTACCGTAAATTTAAACCTTACCACATCCGTGCGAGCCTCCTGGTCAACCCCTCTCCTCCCCCCCTGGTCACCCTCCCCCTTCCTCTTCTATCCCTCCCACTCTTCTCCCCTTAACTACTACTTCCTACTCCCCCTCCTGTCCCCCCCTCTTCACGCTTTATCTCACTCTCCTGCTTTATTCCTCCCAATAAAGTAACCTATACTTACCCCTGAATGACCCTTGCTGTAACCTCCGTTACTCCAGCAGAGCTTCCCCTCAACCTCATGTAACTCTTTGTTGGGACCCAGGTCCCGGTTTTGCACTTGATTATGTGTTTTACGCATCGTTTGAGTTTCAATAATGCTTCGACTGGCACAGCATTTTTTGCCTCATTCTCTCTACCCGTTTTGCACCAGTTGTAACCTTTCGCTCTGTTTACTGTTGTATAATGTTACATCTTATCCTGTAACAGCGAATGTCTCATTACTTTGTATGTTTCTTTGACACCAATAAAATTATTTGAAAAGAAGAAAGCGGGTATGATACTCCTCACAATACTTATTTTAGCTCTGGCCGTTTATGTGACAATCATATTGGTGTTCTGCCTGATAAGTAAAGTAGCAAAATCAAAGAACCTAGTTGATAAGTCTGAAACAGCCATGACCATGTTCAAGGCAGGATATAGGTGGTACAATGAGTGATCAGCGGAGACTTCTTAAAGTCTCCTATGATCAAAGGAGGGATTGTAAGGAAACGTGGGAAGTGTAGAGTTACCCTTTAAGATTTAATAGTATTGTAACAAAGATGTTTTTCTGTAGAAACTCACTGTAAATTCTGTTTATCTCACACTCACACATTCCCATAACAAGTTTTAGTTCTCATGGCAAGTTGGCTTCTAGTAACGGGTCTGCTTCCCATAACAAGTATGCTGTTTTGTACTTCCATATTACCAAAACATACTGAGAACCTTATCAAGGACATATATTGCGTGAGACATTTTTAGAGTAAATATGATGTTGAGTCTGAAGGAAGAAATATTATGAATCTTGCAGATCAATATTGAATTGTATAACAAAATGCTTAAATGCTTGAATGTGATTGGTTGTTCAATTGCGTTCTTCCCCCTTTTGTGTCCGGACAGACAAGGGGGGAAAAGGGCGAGAGTTTTTTCCATTGACCGCCAAAGTCCAATTGAGTGAAAGAGGGGCTGATGCAGAGGACCTAACAGAGGACCTAACAGAAAGAGGGGCTGATGCAGAGGACAATACAGGAAACTTAACAGATATGTTTTCGGTGTGGTACTGTATTAGAAGGGGAATTGACAGGGCCTAGAGATGAGCCTGCTACCTAAGAGGAGGAACAGCAACCAAGGGTATGGGAGAATGTAGTTAAAATAGATGAGGAAGTAGTTATCCCCAATGAAAGGATTGCCCCCCAGCCCCGGTACTTCGTCATGGAAAGGGTCCTTTTATACTGGGTGTCACAGTGGAGGGCAGAGGAAACCATTGAGCAACTGGTGGTGCCCAAACCTTACCGCAAGTTGGTCTTAGAACTGGCCCATGAGCACATTCTTGGGGACAGAATATAAAGAAAAATACTGCGCCAAACTAAAAAACGTTGTTTAGCTGCTGGCACGACAATCAGACACAATTGTACAAAACATAAAAAATCAAAACGTGCAGCGCTGATATGTGATTGAAAAAAATTAATTAATCAATGTCCCTGCTATACATAAAGCAACACCGGGATTTGCGACCTTGTGAGCAACAATGTATGACAGGTCTATCCATACTGAGAAAAAAAACACTCGTGTTTAGTGAGTAAAAAGCAATTTGTCAACTTATATCAGTGAGAATGCCCAGTAATGAAATGGGTCATATTCTCATAAGTGCAAATCAAAATACCATATAGTGAAACTAATCATTAAATGTGGTGTAAGTATTCAGTGTATGATCACTTTCCAGGGATCTTCCACTGTATAGAGTGTTATAATTAAAGCGTCAAGTGCAATCCAGAGAAATCGTGCGATTTTTAAAGGTGCATATGAAAATTAATATCAAATAAGAAAAAGCCAGGCAAAAAGGGGAACAGCTGATCACTCTGTCCTAACCCTGTTCTATACCATGTAGTGAAACTGGTCATCCAATGTGGTGTGAATATTCAGTGTATGATCTCTTCTCGGGGATCTCCACTGTATAAAGTGTTAAAAAGACGTGTAATCCAAAGGGATCATGCGATTTTTTTTAAAAATGCATATAAAAACTGGTATCACATGGGGAGGGAACAGGCAACAGGGAACAGCTTATTACTCTGTCCTAACAACCCAGCATAAGCAGGCAGATCTCTGTGTACAGTGGGGAGAATGGGACAGGCCTAATCTGGCTGCATAAAACTCATATAGACATGGGTGAGAACATACAGTCACCTGTTTGAAAAGTAACAAATATATTCCTATAGGGAATATAGATTCTAAACTTGACTATGCGATTTTGAACGAGTCGCATAGAACAAACAAAGAGTTTGTAAAGTTTAGAAAATCATACAATATAGTACATATTTGCAAACTTTATCCAGTATACTCCAATAGGGAGTGCAATTTATAAGTCTAATGTAACCAGAGTATATAATTAGTCAAGTTGCATAAAAATATAAATGCACATTAAATGAAAAGTTTCTAGATGAGACGAATAAGCCCT
The DNA here is from genome assembly GCA_028564925.1 of Lithobates sylvaticus. NCBI lineage: Eukaryota > Metazoa > Chordata > Amphibia > Anura > Ranidae > Lithobates > Lithobates sylvaticus. The sequence continues at coordinate 302,690,531 of CM053030.1, read as the reverse complement.
GAGGTGAGAGAAAAAAAGTCCTCTATCTAGGATCAACGTAATGTGTTGGATGTGACAATCTGTGGGTTAGGTCCTCATGGCGGAGGCAACCCCAAGGGCTATATTCCGCCGATAGTGCTGCAAAAGTCCACCGGATTGCATGGTACAGGTTTAAATTAGTCCTCAGTAGATCATAATGAAAGAACTAATATAAACAGCAGGAAATATATGGATTGAATAAATGTAGTCCCCCAAAGAATATCAAATAGTGGATGTTACTTCTGACTTCAGGGTGGTTCAATCTTCTCTAAAGCATTTTTATTCTTTAGATGTGACGTATTTGGGCAGCCAATCAGCTGACGCGTTTCACAGCCTCCGCTGTTTCTTCAGATCTAGCTTGACTGACCAGGAAGTCAGATATATATAGAGTGAGAAGGAGGGGACAGGGAGACATCCAAAATGAACATACATAGGCATAGGACTATACATATTTACATGGACTAGGAATTGCCAGACATAAAAACAAGTAGAATGGAGTAACTTGATAAGGTAAAAACTATAAGAATATAAATGCATTCTTTAAAAATTGAATATATTGTATTGTTAAAAAGATTATTATATATGTCAATAGAAAAAAAACATTCTTATAGGTATAACATAAAAAAATGGCAATAGATATAGTTGATTCAGTATATAAATAGAAAGACCATAAATAATCCTAAAAAATAATTGTAAGGAATATAGTAGAACATCATCATCATCTAAAAAAATATATAAAAAAATGATTATACATCCTAAAAAAACATTCATGAAAATCATCATAAAAAAATCATCAGAAAAAATTCATCAGAAAATCTATCCACCATCAAATAAATTATGTGTGCCAGGTCAGGGAAAAGGGGTTAATAGAGCACCCAGTGTAAATATTGAAAAGGCCTCTGCGCTACTAAAGTGAACTAAAACCTATTAATAGATAAATAAATATATAAAAATATAAATGTGGAAATGCTGCAAAATCAAACAGTGATCACAAATGGACGCAAGGACGTAACCTGAAGTTGTTACCGCGAACCGGAAGTTGTTACCGTGGACCGGAAGTGACGTATGAGGTGGCGTAGCCGATTTTTGGTCTATGTTTGGCATGCTTTCTGCTGCTCTGATGTAAGCAGTTATTTTTATTCAATAAATTTGGTCTATTTTTGGTAATTCACTATTGGAGGCTTACTTATTTTTACATGTGGATCTGCATATTGTGTTGGAGGTGATATTAACTTACCATATGGAGTATACATCTCCTATGTTGGCTGATCTTGAATCCAGGAATCGAGGCTACTATCCAATAGATGGATTAAGGCATTTACTTATGTCTATGAGGTAAGAGTTCTGAGAGCACATTGAGTCAGTGTGTATATATCACTTGAACTACAGTCAACATTGTGTGTGTTTTTTAACCTCGTTGTGAAGATATCTGAACTTTTGCACTTTACACATTGGACTTTTATTTGAATATTTATACTAGTCTGTGTATTTAGTATTTTGTTATTCATCTATTTTCACTGCACGTGGATCTTACAGGATATATTCATTGTTTTCACTATATGATTATTAGGTTGTTTATTATCACAAGTAGGATATTTTGATCACTGTGGTTATGCGCAGGATCATTTATATAATGTTATATATCAATTTTAGAGCACCCAGTGTGCTAACCAACACAAGACACCAGACACCAGCACATATGCGTATAATTTCTGGGCCATTTATGTTGTAGAGTAGGATATGGCATGTACATGCATATACATATAATTATAAATTGTGGTGAATATAAACATATATAGTCCAAACACTCCACACATACCGAATGTATGTGGTAGAAACTGGGGAGGTGTACATCCATATTTATATTTATATTATTATATAGTGATGAAAAGGTTTATAGTGATAAAAAGGTTTATAGATAAGCCACATAACTGTAAAATACAGACATGTGGGAGGGAGTTTATTAGGGGAGAAGAAAAGGGAAAAAACTTTGGGGAGTGGCATCATTGTTAACATTTATACTTACCACCCAAAATAATTGTATATATATGTGTGGAACTTCAAAAAAAAAAACAAAGTGAATGGATGTCGATAAAAGACCTAAACAATGCAAGTGAAAAATTGAGAATTAAAAAATATATAAAAATGAAAAAAAAATGTTTTATGTTTATATTATTGAATTAATCTTGATTTCCTTGTTCAGGCCATGAGGCCAAATGCTGTTTAGACAATAGATCCAAAAAGTCTCTTGTTTACATAGACATGAGAATCTCTCGGCAGGGGCATATTTGTCAGATCATAGATTCAATGACCCAGTCTGCAACTCTTTATTTTTAGGTGGTTGCGCGGCAAAATGACGCGCAACACTGTATGTAGGGTTACCAGCCTGGACAGCTTGACGGTGCTCACCAAATCCGGCACGTAGGGCCCTAATTGTTCTACCAATAAATAAGAGTCAAGAGTCGTATATAAGGACAAGATATACAGTAGACTACATGTGTAGTGGAACAGTTATAAAAGGAACTTAAAGGAAAAGTCTTGCCATTAGTAATAAAAGATTTTTTGCCATGAGTGACATGTGAACAAGTGAGACATAATGCTTTTTTACAGCGAAACATCCTTATGAGTGTGATTAATGTAAGTTGTTTGAGCATGTGATGTTTATTGTTACCCTGGGATTTAGTTTTGCTAGGGGCAATTTTACTCTCAATGTTTGATGCCCTTCGGTAAGCAAATTTGGGTTTATCAGGTAAAGACATGGATAGGTGCGGATCTTGAGTCAAAACGGACCCGTGTTTTTTAAAAACATTCTCTATTTTTTGTGACTGGCATGATACTATGTAATGTATCGTGTTTCCTCCATTCGTCAAACGGTCCACTCAATTATAGCAAGAGATCCTTCTTCCACTGACCCACCAGATGCAACCAACCCAATCTTGGCAATAAACTTGACTAAAGAGTATGCTTCCAAAGGTATGGCACAGTGGCCACATATGTAGAAAATGGAAGAAACACTCTCATTGCGCAGACATCCGACATAAGGCAAATTTATTTTATAAAAATGACATCTAACTCACATGTAATCAATAAAATACAGGCAACAGGAAAGTGTCCAGCGCTTCCTACCAGCAAGATGGCCGCCACTGTTCTGTCAAATGTGTGCCATCTCGAATGTAGGAAGGGAGTGCCTGAGCCAATAGCTGGAGGAAATGGTCTATATATAATGAGTAGCTGGTAGTTATGCTATCCATTGAGGCAACTATCGGGCGACCTGGCGGGTTGTTGATATCTTTATGAATTTTAGGTAAATGGTATAGATATGGTACTTGAAACAAGGGTTTCCGGAAAAAAGCTGCCTCAGTTTTGCTCAAAATACCCTCTGTCAGGGCTTGTGCCACTATAGAGTTGGATTCTTTAATAAATTTGGGTAAAAGGTCTTTAGTAAGTTTTTCATAAGTACTATTATCTGAGAGAAGTCGTCTTGCTTCCATCAGGTAATCGATTTAATTTTGTAGTACTATACCTCCACCCTTATCGGCTTGTTTGATGATAATTTCAGAATTAGTGCTCAAGGATTTGAGGGCCGAATGTTCCAAGGGACTAAGATTGTTCATGGAGTAGTGTGACTGAGAGGACTCAAAGGTCAGTAATTTCTTTATAGACTACCTGATAAAAGGTAGACAGATATGGCCCTTTCGACTGGGTGGGGTTAAAAATAGATTTGGGTCTGAACGAGGTATGTATAATGGATGGAGTGGATTGAGAATATTGGGACCAGACTACCAGGTCATCTTCTTCATCTGCATTCCAAAGATCACACAGATCTTGGATGGCTTGTTGGTCTATAGATGCATCTATCAAACATGATTGATCCTTTAGGGGAATAGCATCATTATTAGTAGTATTGTGGGCCTTCATATTGAAATGCATTTTCAAAGTCAGGTTCCTAATAAATTTATTTAGGTCTTTAACCACATCAATACTGAGCACTTTCGCCCCTTCCTTCCCAGGCCAATTTTCATTTGGGGGGGGTTTGAACTGTCCTGGCATTTTATGCACAACATTTAGAAGCCTATGTCACACGTCACCCACTCTTCTAACCACTTGAAGATAAAGCCCTTTCTGACACTTTTTGTTTACATGAAAACATATTTTTTTTTTGCAAGAAAATTACGTTGAACCCCCAAACACTATATATAATGTTAAAGCAAAGGCCCTACAGATTAAAATGGTGGGTGTTGCATTTTTTTTTTCCACACAGTATTTGCAGCGATTTTTCAAACTGTGGAAAAAATACACTTTTTTTTATTTTAATGCACTAAAACACACTATATTGCTCAAATTTTGATGAAATAAAAAATATGATCTTAGGCCGAGTACATGGATACCAAACACACATTTTCAGCTTTCAGCGTTCTCGCATTTTCAATGACAATTGCACGGTCATGCTACGCTGTACCCAAATTACATTTTTATCATTTTGTTCGCACAAATAGAGTTTTCTTTTGGTGGTATTTATTCAAAATTTTTTGCCATATAAGCGAAAAAAAAAAAAAATGAGTGGAAATTTGGAAAAAAAATATATTTTCTTTATTCTATCTTTAAAGAAATCCAATAAAATCGAATTATGTCATAAATTGAAGCCAAAATTTATTCCGCTACATGTCTTTGGTAAAAAAATTCCTGTTAAGTGTATAATAATTGGTTCATGTGATCACGGACAGATGTACGTAAATGATCATGTACAGATGTGCGCAGGTGATCACGGACATATGTGTGTAGTTAATCATTGGGACATGTGATTTTACTGTGACATATGTGGGGGACAGGTGTTTTTACTATGTGGGGACGTGTTTTGTGTTTTACACTGTGTGTTACTATGCTGGTGATCAGTGTAAAAAGCTGTAAAAAACAGCTCATACACACTGATCACCAGCCGGCTGCAGCGATCCGCCCTCCTCTCCTCACCGACAACTAATGTGTGTGGAGAGGAGAGCCGATTGCCTAGCAACTCTCTGTTTACTTTACATGACAGCTGTGATTGGACACGACCGTCATGTGACCAGGAGGGTCAATCACAGAGCCCTCCTGCCGATCTGAGATGCGCCGTGTCCGGGTGACACGAGCACATCGGCTCGTATGCGTGCGATCCCCCTCCTTCTGAGGGTTGTTCCTGAACATCCACTCAGTAGGAGAAAGCGTCCACCCGGCCACTGCATATGTACGGCCGGGTGGGCACTCTCTTCTGTCTCTCCTGTGCGAAGTGGTTAAACATAGTGAATGAATTAGGGTAAGTGGTAGGAGCGAAATTAAGGCCTCTAGATAACAATGATGTTTCTTGCATGTTTTGTTTTAGGGAGGACAAGTTATAGATTTTTATAGTTCCCGTAGCTTGTCTGGGCGGGATGGGTCTGGATTTATGTTTCCCCCCTCTCCTGCCTCTTCTACGTGTTTTTCTTTTGGTTTTGGCTAGTGATGGGCTGAGTAGGGGGGTCTGCACTAAAAAAGACACAGTAATGGATGATGAGGAAACTTCAAAGGTTATTATGGACGTACATGGAGAAATAGGTCGAGGCCGGGCATAGTCCTGGGAGCCTAATAGAGATGCATTATGCTGGACTCCAGAAACAACTGGGTCAGTGTTGGGAGACAATGTGGATGGTAGTGATATAGTAGTGTTAGCTACATTAACAGAACAAGGTTTAGCAAGTTTTTTACTCTTGGACTGAGTAGATGGCACTCTAGACGGTGCTGGATTATTATTAGGTTGGGCAAGAGCTGATGAGCGTGGAGTGGGGTGATCGAGTGTGGCAATATCAAAAAATGATGCCACCATTGGGAAAAAATGTTTAGCGATAAAATGGGCTTTAGATTCTCTCCGGTACTGCAGCATCTCTTGGTAGACAATTTGAACTGGTAACAGATCATGTCTTATTAAAGTGGATGGCACAAAACAAAGAGACAAATAGGAGAGTGAAACGGTGGTTCCTGGCCCTTCAATAATGTAGTTTTAAAGTGAAACACTACTCCAATGTGATAATGGGGAATGCAGATGCTTTGTTTCAAGTGCATGCATGCCTGTGTTCCAACCCTTTAGTTGAAACAAGAGGGGGGGGGTATGTGACAGGAAACCAGCAAAAACTAAGGGTTGTGTCCAGGATAGGAGATATTATTGTCCAATATTCATGCTGTATAGAAACTTTTTTCCTTTTTGTGCTGTATAGGGAGCCTCTTTGGCTTTCTGAGGGGTTAACAAGTTCAGCTGTAGCAGGTTGAGTACTCTGGATTCTATAAAACTCCCAGGCTGCTTAGGGAGTATATATACCTAAATGGGGAAGGTGCAGATCTGCTGGGAGTGAAGATAGCCAAAAAGTTAGAGGGGGCTTTTAAACTAGACAATGGGGGGAGGGTCCATAGGTAGAGATAGTCAGCATGGAACATATTCCAGAGGGTAGTATTGGGTGCATTAGTGGTAGGGTGACTAAAGCACCTAAACCCGAGGTAAGTATAGTAACAAGTCCTATTTGCGACCCCAGAGCACTCAATAAGGAGATAGTATGTGACCAGTCTAAACTACGGGGCATGTTCACCAATGCCAGGAGTCTGGCGGATAAGATGGGAGAACTAGAACTACTGTTGTACGAGGAGGATTTTGATTTTGTAGAAATTGCAGACTTGGTTTGACAGCTCTCATGATTGTCTGGCAGCCATTCAAGTGTATTCTCTATATTGCAGGGATAGAGAGGGTAAAAAAGGGGGAGAGGTATGCCTTTATATCAAAAATGATGTACAAGTTAATGTGAGAGATGACATCACTAAGGGAGCAAGGGAGGAGGTGGAATCCTTATGGGTAGAGCTACAAAGGGAGGAAACTAAGGATAAAGTAATACTGGGAGTATGCTATAGGCCCCATAACCAGAGGGAGGAGCCGCGGAGGTGGGCCTCCTGTCACAATTTGGATTAGCGGGAAGAATGGAAAGTGTCATTATAATGGGGGGTTTTAATTATCCAGACATAGATTGGGTGGAAGGAACCGTGCATTCATCTAAGGCTCGCCAGTTCCTATATGTTTTGCATCACAATTTCATAGGTCAGATGGTAAATGCACCAACTAGAAACAAAGCATTACTAGACCTACTGATTACCAACAATACAGACCTGATCACGTATGTGGAAATACGGGCCAATTTAGGAAACAGCGATCACAGATCAATTTGTTTTAGTATAAATCACACAAATAGGAAACACAAGGGAAATACAAAGACACTGAATTTAAAAAGAGCCAACTTCCCTAAACTATGATCCTTGCTAGAAGATATTAATTGGGATAAAACCTTAGGGACAAAGAACACGGAGGAAAAATAGGTATGCTTCTATATGCTATTCACTAATACGTAACCATGGCTTTGAAAATAATCTCTTATGTGAAAGGTTTGAATTCCATTAAGAAACGTTAGCTAGCCTTGGAAGAGTTTAGAAACTCTAGAGCTGATGTGGTCATGATCCAGAAGACACACCTTCGCTCGGGGGGGCGGGGGGGTTAATTTGCCTCAAAGTATTTCCCTACCTCTTATGTTGCTTCTGATTCCACGGATTATTTTTTCACTTCAGTCTTTGAGGTAATAAAGAATTATGCCAAACCTTTTACGATTTGTAGGTGGGGACTTTAATGTTGTCTGCTCTTCAACAAGAGAAAGACAATTTATCTAACCAAATGTGAGCTCTGGCTACCTCTTTTCCTTAGCTCCTCCACACTTACTGCCTTTTGAGTTCTTGGTGCATTAAGCACCCCACCAGCAAATCAATACACATTCTATTCCCCCTCTCATAAAATGTTCTCAAGGCTGGATTACTTCTTCATCTCCGCCCCCCTTATGACCAGTGTTGTCTCCTCAGATAGAGGTCCGCTTACATCCGTCTGACCATTTTCCTATTTTTCTGGATCTGAGCCTGTCGGCTGCACCTTCAAAAACCAAACAAATTCCTCCTCAAACATGACGGTACCAGAGAACAACTTTCTCAAGTCCTGACAGAGTATTTTCATCTAGGAGAAGACCACTTTGTGGGAAGCGCATAAAGCTTTTTCAGAGCACAATGATTATCCATTGGTTCTCATTTAAAAAAGGATAATAACGCTTTGAGAACTACTCTGTTAGGCAAATTACGTTCTTTAGAAAAGCAACTTCTCCAATGTCCCACCCCTGAGAGGTACCATCTCTCCGTAACCAGCTTAAAGCCCTACATATGCACCGAATAGCTAGATTCCTTATGCGGTCCAAACAAAATTCCCCCTGAAGAAGATACGTTATTTCCCAGTTATCGACACATATTCCCAGTGGAGTGATCTCAGAGCGGGAGAGGACACACCAGTACAGCGTCTTTATATTTGATTGGCTTGTTACAGAGTGGTGCGCTCATAGCACCTATTAAATGTGAGTACCCTAATATCGGAAATATTGTAATTTTAAATAAAACTTTTAAAATGGTAATACACTATCCAGTTTCCTCTGTTTCCCATATGAATATTGTTGCAACTTTCAAGAATCCATACAACGATTTGAATGCTGACCATAAACTCAGAGGTGGTTTAAAAGCGTGTTTTGACTGAGCTTAGGTGCAAGGTCACGCGCTGTAAAGTGAGCGCATACACCAATGGGGGAGCACAAGAGTGGACACGAGCACTTTACTGTTTTATCATCTGTTTTATCACCTGCAATGAGTAGCAGAAGAATGGAGTAGTTATGAATGGACTTTATGTTGCGATTCTGTGGACACAGATTAATGCATGAATTGGTTTGGCACAAGAGCACTTTAAACACGGTTCACTTTATTTATATATTGATTATTGTATATTAACCACTTCGCGCCCGTAGGGCGTCCAGGGATGTTCTTGACTTCCAGGGGGTATATCTGAATGATGCCTGCAGCTACAGACATCATTCAGATATTGACGTTTTCAGCCGGCGATTCCCTGCACCATAAGAATGCTCATATCGGCTGTTCCGCCGATTGATCGTTCTTACGGTCGGCGGGAGGGGACGTCCCCCCCTTCCGCTGCCCTCCGGTGCTTCTTCCGACTCACCACTTCCATCGGTGAGTCGGACACAGGATCCGCCGGCCCCCGGATGGTGATCATAGAGATTTCCGGCGGACCAGATGGTCGCCGGAGTCTCTATGATCGTTCAGAGGCCGGGCGCGATGTTATGACGTCACGCCCGGCCTCTGCATTCAAATAACGGCGCCGCCTCGGCTGGGAAGCCGTGATCGTTTTTTTCATTTTTTTTATTTTAGGCTTCCCAGCCTAGAGGTGAGATGTGGGGTCTTATTGACCCAATATCTCACTGTAAATAGGTCCGATCATGTCATATTCCTATTACAAGGGATGTTTACATTCCTTGTAATAGGAATAAAAGTAATCAAATATATATATATTTTTTAAAGTGTCAAACTAAAAAAATAAAAGTAAAATTAACAATAAGAATTTTTTTTTTTTTTTTTTAAAGCGCCCTGTCCCCGTGAGCTTGTACGCAGAAGTGAACACATTCGTAAGCCCCGCCCACATATGAAAACGGTGTTCAAACCACACATGTGAGGTATCGACGCGAACGTTAGAGCGAGAGCAATAATTTTAGCCCTAGACCTCCTCTGTAACTCAAAACATGTAACCAGTAAAACATTTTAAAGCGTCGCCTATGGGGATTTTTAAATACCAAAGTTTGGCGCCATTCCACGAGCACATGCAATTTTGAAGCATGACATGTTGGGTATCTATTTACATGTCAGAAATGTCAGAATTGGCCTGGATGGGAAGTGGTTAATGCACTTTTATATAGATTTATGTAAATTACAGGTTGTCACTGCAATTATGGCATTTATCGCAATTATCGCACAGGGTTGCATATTTCTTTATTGCATATAAATTGCAACATTTGTATATAGAGGTGTGTAGGTGTGTGTATACCTCTATATATTTGCAATTCTATGCGATACTCCCAATGACAACCTGTGTAAGGTTGTCATTGGGAGTATCGCATAGAATTGCAATTTTTAATTGTTCATGATGGCAACTTTTAATTGCATAAGATTGCGATATTATGTTCACTAGATTTTTTTACATAGGAATGGAATATCTCACCACCAATATTTAAGTGCAGTCAGTAATATTAAGATTTAGTACGATTATCATTTTATTACATTTCGATAGCGCAGCATTATAGTGGTATAAATTTTTATTTGGCACGAGCATATGAGACGTGGTCAATGCTAGCAGCTGTCCTTCAATCATCTCTAATTATCATTTCAATTTTCACATGGTAGCTCGCAAGAGTTTGTTTTTTAAACCGCTTCCATATGTTTGTTTTGTTCCCTACATGGCTTGTCGCAAACTGCAAACGGGACTTCTTATGGCTTTATTTCAACAATGGCTTTCTTCTTGCCACTCTTCCATAAAGTTCAGATTTGTGGAGTGCACGACTAATAGATTCTCCCACCTGAGCTGTGGATCTCCGCAGCTCTTCCAGAGTTTCCATGGGCCTCTTAGCTGCTTCTCTGATTAATACTCCTTGCCTGGCCTCTCAGTTTAGGTGGACGGCCATGTCTTGGTAGTAGGGATGGGCCCGGTGTTCGATTCGAACCCATGTTCGAATCGAACATCGGGCGTTCGCCCGTTCGGCAAGCCCAGAACTATTTATCACACAAATTTGATGCGAGCGGCCCGCAATGCACTGTGCCAGTCACAGTGCATTGCTGGCTGATGATGATTGGCCAAGCATGCACTGTGACCCGCATGCTTGGCCAATCATAGAGCCAGCGGCGAGGAGAGCAATGATTGGCCACAGGCAGGATGCCTGTGGCCAATTATAGCTCAGGGGGTTTAGTACACGCCCCACATTATAAAAGGCCGAAGCGCCAGCGGCCTCGTATATTGTGTTCCAGTGTCAGTGTGCTGACTGCTGACATTATCTGCTGTGATTCTGGGGATTAGTGCGTGCGTGCTGTTAGTAAAGCATTGCAGTATCACACCTGGGGGTTGTCTATAGTATGCCTGTGAAGGGGCACATGTTTCCTGTGCTTAGAACTGTCCCTTCACAAAGTGTCATTTTTTGCAGGAAAAAAGCTATTTAAAATCTCTCATGGCTAATGAATTGACGGCTCCCGTAACACAGAGAACAGTCATTCATTGAAAGTCATTGATAAAAAAAAAAAGTCATTGATAAAAAAAAAAAAGCGTTGGGGTCCCCCCAAATTCAATTACCAGGCCCTTCAGGTCTGCTATGGACGCACGGGGATGTCATGGGGAATTCCCTATGGCTTCCCCCATGACGTCAGAGGGGGGCGGGGTCACCAGGTAACGCCCTCCGTTATAAAAGACCTGTCAGACGCAGCTCCAGCGAAGCCTCACACAGCGGGAGCCTCCCATTGCGCAGAGCAGCCCAGAAGAGACACAAACGCCATGGAAGAAGATGCCGGACGAGAAGACCAGAGCAAGAAGAAGCGGAACGGAGGAAGTAGATTGATGGAAGAAGAAGATGGAAGAAGATGCCGGAAGGAGAAGATGAAGAAACCGAAGGATGAAGAAAGGAAGAAGGAAGACCAGACGAAAGAATATTTTAATAAAGGAATTGTCAAAGACCGAATCTTGTCATTTTTACCATTTTTGACACTTTTTTGGTGAAATGGTAGGGGTACTTTTCTACCCCCTTACCATTTCACACAGGGGGGGGGTCCGGGATCTGGGGGTCCCCTTGTTAAAGGGGGCTTCCAGATTCTGATAAGCCCCCCGCCCGCAGACCCCCACAACCAATGGCCAGGGTTGTGGGGATGAGGCCCTTGTCCTCATCAACATGGGGACAAGGTGCTTTGGGGGGGACCCCAAAGCACCCTCCCAATGTTGAGGGCATGTGGCCTGGTACGGTTCAGGAGGGAGGGGGGCCGCTCTCGTCCCCCCCTCTTTTCCTGCGGCCTGCCAGGTTGCGTGCTCGGATAAGGGTCTGGTATGGATTTTGAGGGGGACCCCACGCCATTTTTTTTTTTTTGGCCGGGGTTCCCCTTAAAATTCATCCCAGACCTCAGGGGGCTGGTATGGATTTTGAGGGGGACCCCACGTAATTCTTTTTTTTTTGGCCGGGGTTCCCCTTAATATCCATAACAGACCCTACGCTTTTATTTTTTTTTTTTTTTATTTTTTATCAATGACTTTTTTTTTTATCAATGACTTTCAATGAATGACTGTTCTCTGTGTTACGGGAGTCGACAATTCATTAGCCGCGAGTGATTTTAAATAGCTTTTTTTTCCCTGCAAAAATGACACTTTGTGCAGGGACAGTTCTAAGCACGGGAAGCATGCGCCCCTTGACAGGCATACTATAGACACCTCCCAGGTACGAAATTTAAAGGAATATTACACTTTTATTGTTTCACTTTAAGCATTATTAAAATCACTGCTCCTGAAAAAACTGCCATTTAAAAAAAAAAAAATTGCATTGATACATGTCCCCTGGGGCAGGACCCAGGTCTCAAACACTTTTTATGACAATAACATGCATATTAGCCTTTAAAATTAGCACTTTTGATTTTGAACGTTCGCGTCCATTGTAATTAATAGGGTTCTAATGTTCGCACAGACTTTAGGTCCGTTCGCGGGTTCTGGTGCGAACCGAACCCGGGGGTGTTCGGCTCATCCCTACTTGGTAGGTTTTCAGCTGTGCCATACTCTTTCCATTTTCAGATGAAGGATTAAACAGTTCTCCATGAGATGTTCAAAGCTTGGGATATTTTTTTATAGCCTAACCCTGCTATAAACTTTTCCACAACTTTATCCTTGACCTGTCTGGTATTTTCCTGGACCTTCATGATGCTGTTTGTTCACTAAGGTTATCTAACAAACCCCTGAGGGCTTTGCAGAACAGCTGTATTTATACTGAGATTAAATTACACACAGACGGACTCTATTTACTATTTAGGTGACTTCTGAAGGCAATTGGTTCCATTAGATTTTAGTTAGGGGTATCAGAGTCAAAGGGGCTGAATACAAATCCACGCCCCACTTTTCAGATATTTATTTGTAAAAGAAATTGAAAACCTTTATCTATTTCCTTCCAATTCACAAATATGTGCCACTTTGTGTTGGTCTATCACATAAAATCCCAATAAAATAAATTTACATCTTTGGTTGTAACATGACAAAATGTGGAAAATTTCAATGGGTTTGAATACTTTTTCAAGGCACTGTAACTGGATAGTAATATTTATAGGTAAAGTTGATCCAGTGAATATCGAATTGCCTCTTGGGGGATCAGGAAGTATTCTTGTCCTCTGCTGGAGCAAATTGCATCATGCTTTGCTGTTTTTTTTGTCTTTGTCTGGATCAACTATGGGTATAGGATTGTGGGTATAGGATTGTGGGTATAGGATTGTGTATATATGATTGTAATTTTGTTTTCCTTTTTATTAGTTGAACTGGATGGACTTGTGTCTCTATGATCTTTCGGAGGCCGGGCGCGATGTTATGACGTCACGCCCGGCCTCTGCATTCAAATAACGGCGCCGCCTTGGCTGGGAAGCCGTGATCGTTTTTTAAATTTTTTTATTTTAGGCTTCCCAGCCTAGAGGTGAGATGTGGGGTCTTATTGACCCAATATGTCACTGTAAATAGGTCCGATCATGTCATATTCCTATTACAAGGGATGTTTACATTCCTTGTAATAGGAATAAAAGTAATCAATTTTATTTTTTTTTTATTTTTTTAAAAGTGTCAAACTAAAAAAATAAAAGTAAAATTAACAATAAGAAAAAAAATGTTTTTTTAAAGCGCCCTGTCCCCGTGAGCTCGTACGCAGAAGTGAACGCATTCGTAAGCCCCGCCCACATATGAAAACGGTGTTCAAACCACACATGTGAGGTATCGCCGCGAACGTTACAGCGAGAGCAATAATTGTAGCCCTAGACCTCCTCTGTAACTCAAAACATGTAACCAGTAAAAACATTTTAAAGCGTCGCCTATGGGGATTTTTAAATACCAAAGTTTGGCGCCATTCCAAGAGCGCATGCAATTTTGAAGCATGACATGTTGGGTATCTATTAACTCTGCCAAAAAAAGTGTTCGAAAAATTGCTGCGCAAATACCGTGCAAGAAAAAACGTTGCAACGACCGCCATTGTATTCTCTAGGGTCTTCTCTATTCTCTAAAAAAACATATATAATGTGTGGGGGTTCTATGTCATTTTCGAGCAAAAAAATTATGAATTTTACATGTCAGAAATTTCAGAATTGGCCTGGATGGGAAGTGGTTAATACACTTTTATATAGATTTATGTAAATTACAGGTTGTCACTGCAATTATGGCATTTATCGCAATTATCGCACAGGGTTGCATATTTCTTTATTGCATATAAATTGCAACATTTGTATATAGAGGTGTGTAGGTGTGTATACCTCTATATATTTGCAATTCTATGCGATACTCCCACTGACAACCTGTGTAAGGTTGTCATTGGGAGTATCGCATAGAATTGCAATTTTTAATTGTTCATGATAGCAACTTTTAATTGCATAAGATTGCAATATTATGTTCACTAGATTTTTTTTACATAGGAATGGAATATCTCACCACCAATATTTAACTGCAGTCAGTAATATTAAGATTTAGTACGATTATCATTTTATTACATTTCGATAGCGCAGCATTATATTGGTATAAATTTTTATTTGGCACGAGCATATGAGACGTGGTCAATGCTAGCAGCTGTCCTTCAATCATCTCTAATTATCATTTCAATTTTCACATGGTAGCTTGCAAGAGTTTGTTTTTTAAACCTCTTCCATATCAGGGGCGGATCCGGGGGGGTGGGGGCAACGGGGCAATTGCCCCCCCCCCCCAGAAAGTGTACTTACTATAGGCTTTCTCCCTCCGCCACCTCACCAGATTTGCGGTAAGAGGCATCTAAATGCAGCTGCAGGGACTTTATTTCTGCTTCCCCTGGCTACCATCAGTTCATTTAGAGGGGGCCAGTGGGTCACTATGGGGGTCTGTAATCCATGTGACACTGGGCCGCTGCTACATGCTGGCAGAGTTGCAGCAGAGCGGTGCGAGTGTCACTTCACTTCCCTGTCAGGCGGAGTGATCTCCACCCGACAGGAGCTTCCTAGTCCCGGCGTGTGTGACGTCACAATTCAGAGCCGCGCAGGTTTGAAGACAAGATGGACTTGTAGCCAGCTCAGTGCACTGCAAGTAAGTAATCACTTACTTAGCTAAGGCATTGTTATGTTAATGAGCTAGGGGCGGTCGGCATTGTTATGTTAATGAGCTACGGGCGGCCTGCATTGTTATGTTAATGAGCTACGGGCGGCCGGCATTGTTATGTTAATGAGTTAACACCTTGTCTGTGAAGTGGTTAACACTTTGGGGGAGGGGGGGGGGGGTTAAATAATTTACAATGGTAATTGTAATATGGCACATGTACTCATTCATGCATTAGTGACCAGTGGCAATTAACCCCTTTGTGCTGCATTAATGACAGTGGCACCATCAATGTTAATTAACCCCTTTTATGCTACAACATGAAGGGGTTAATTAATTGCCCATGGTCAGTAATACATCAGTGAGTACATTAACCCCCTAGTGCCACTAATGCAGCACAAAGGGGTAAATTAATTGCCCATGGGATCAGTAATACATCAGTGAGTAAATTAACCCCCTCCATGTGACATATTACAATTACCAATCATTATAATCATGAAACAATAAAAGTGTAATATTCCTTTAAATTTCGTACCTGGGGGGTGTCTATAGTATGCCTGTAAAGGGGCGCATGTTTCCCGTGTTTAGAACTGTCTCTGCGCAAAGTGTCATTTTTGAAAGTAAAAAAGCTATTTAAAATCACTCGCGGCTAATGTTAATTCACGGCTCCCGTAACACAGAGAACAGTGATTCATTGAAACTCATTCATAAAAAAAAGTCATTGATAAAAAAAAAAAAATGAAAAAAAAAAAGCGTAGGGGTCCCCCCAAATTCAATAACCAGGCCCTTCAGGTCTGGGATGGATATTAAGGGGGATCCCAGCCAAAAAAAAAAAAAAAAATGGCGTAGGGTCCCCCTCAAAATCCATACCAGACCCTTGAGGTCTGGTATGGATTTTAAGGGAACCCTAGCCAAAAAAAATGGCGTGGGGTCCCCCTCAAAATCCATACCAGACCCTTATCCGAGCACGCAACCTGGCAGGCCGCAGGAAAAGAGGGGGGGACGAGAGCGGCCCCCCCTCTCGCCTGAACCGTACCAGGCCACATGCCCTCAACATTGGGAGGATGCTTTGGGGGTCTAAGACCCCAAAAGCACCTTGTCCCCATGTTGATTAGGACAAGGGCCTCTTCCCCACAACCCTGGCCGGTGGTTGTGGGGTCTGCGGGCGGGGGCTTATCGGAATCTGGAAGCCCCCTTTAACAAGGGGACCCCCAGATCCCGCCCCCCCCCCTGTGTGAAATGGTAAGGGGGTACAAAAGTACCCCTACCATTTCACCAAAAAAGTGGCAAAAATGGTAAAAAGGACAGGAGACAGTCTTTGACAATTCCTTTATTAAAATCTTCTTTCTTCTTTCTTCATCCTTCGGATTCTTCATCTTCTCCTTCCTTCATCTTCTTCCATCTTCTTCTTCCATTTTCTTCTTCCTCCGATCCGCTTCTTCTTGCGCTGGTCTTCTCGTCCTTCTCGTCCGGCATCTTCTTCCGTCGGCGTCGGCGTCGGTGTCGGTGTCTTCTTGGCCGCTCCGCGCAATGGGAGGCTCCCGCTGTATGAGGCTCCGCTCCATCTGACAGGTCTTTTAAAACGGAGGGCACCTGGTGACCCCGCCCCCCTCTGACATCATGGGGAAAGCCATCATGGAATTCCCCATGACGTCCCTGTGCGTCAGAGGGGCGGGGTCACCAGGTGCCCTCCATTATAAAAGACCTGTCAGACGGAGCGAGCCTCACACAGCGGGAGCCTCCCATTGCGCGGAGCGGCCCAAGAAGAGACAGAGACACCGACGCCGACGCCGACGGAAGAAGATGCCGGACGAGAAGGACGAGAAGACCAGCGCAAGAAGAAGCGGATCGGAGGAAGAAGAAAATGGAAGAAGAAGATGGAAGAAGATGAAGGAAGGAGAAGATGAAGAAACCGAAGGATGAAGAAAGAAGAAAGAAGATTTTAATAAAGGAATTGTCAAAGACTGTCTCCTGTCCTTTTTACCATTTTTGCCACTTTTTTGGTGAAATGGTAGGGGTACTTTTGTACCCCCTTACCATTTCACACAGGGGGGGGGCCGGGATCTGGGGGTCCCCTTGTTAAAGGGGCTTCCAGATTCCGATAAGCCCCCCGCCCGCAGACCCCCACAACCACCGGCCAGGGTTGTGGGGAAGAGGCCCTTGTCCTAATCAACATGGGGACAAGGTGCTTTTGGGGTCTTAGACCCCCAAAGCATCCTCCCAATGTTGAGGGCATGTGGCCTGGTACGGTTCAGGCGAGAGGGGGGGCCGCTCTCGTCCCCCCCTCTTTTCCTGCGGCCTGCCAGGTTGCGTGCTCGGATAAGGGTCTGGTATGGATTTTGAGGGGGACCCCACGCCATTTTTTTTGGCTAGGGTTCCCCTTAAAATCCATACCAGACCTCAAGGGTCTGGTATGGATTTTGAGGGGGACCCTACGCCATTTTTTTTTTTTTTTTTGGCTGGGATCCCCCTTAATATCCATCCCAGACCTGAAGGGCCTGGTTATTGAATTTGGGGGGACCCCTACGCTTTTTTTTTTGTTTTTTATTAATGAATGACAGCTCTCTGTGTTACAGGAGCCATCAATTCATTAGCCGCGAGTGATTTAAATAGCTTTCTTCCTGCAAAAATGACACTTTTTTTGCAGGGAAAGTTCTAAGCACAGGAAACCTGCCCTCCTTCACAGGCTACCTATAGACACCCCCCAGATGTGATACTGCAATGCTGTTCTAACAGCATGCACACACATATCCCCAGAAATAAAGAACATATTGTTGTCAGCAGTCAGCAGCACACTGACACGCTGACACTGTGAGTGAAACATAATATGCGAGGCCGCCGCCGCGGCGGCCTCTTATACCGTGGGGCGTGTATTAAAGCCCCTGAGCTATAATTGGCTACAGGCATCCTGCCTGTAGCCAATTATGGCTCTCCTCGCTGCCGGCGCTGTGATTGGCCAAGCATGCGGGGTCACAGTGCATGCTTGGCCAATCATCAGCCAGCATTGCACTGCGCGGGCCGCAATGCATTGCGGGGCCGCTCGCATCACACGAATTTGATGCGAGCGGTCCCAATAGTTCTGGGCTCGCCGAGCGAGCGAACACCCGGTGCTCGATTCGAACATGGGTTCGAATCGAACACCGGGCTCATCCTTAATCATGATAATCACACAGTACAGGTGCGTTGAGCCATAGCACTTGTATTGTGTGATTATCATGATAATAATGATGATATAGAATGACAGAAAAATGTATCTTTATGCTTCATTCACACAGGGCGTGCTGCAGACATGCGTCTAACATGCAGGTCTGTCTTTTACTGCATAAAGTGTTACATGCATCCCAATGCCAGCATCCCATTTATTTCTACTGAGACACACAGCCGCTATATCCCAATATGTCATGCGCAGGGATTACAGAATGCATGCAGGGTTTATTCAAGGACCCGCACCAGCATGTCATATTGGGATATAGCGGCTGTTTGTCTCAGTAGAAATAAATGGGATAAACCCGCCCCGCTAGTGGCCTTTACCAGCGACGCCCACCCGTCCCAGTGTGAAAGTAGCCTTATTTTCTGGCAGTGCCCCTCCCGAGACTAGACTCTGGATCCGCCCCTGTTCCATATGTTTGTTTTGTTC
Organism: Lithobates sylvaticus; assembly: GCA_028564925.1. Taxonomy (NCBI): domain Eukaryota; kingdom Metazoa; phylum Chordata; class Amphibia; order Anura; family Ranidae; genus Lithobates; species Lithobates sylvaticus. The sequence continues at coordinate 302,671,638 of CM053030.1, read as the reverse complement.
CCTACATGGCTTGTCGCTAGGGATGAGCCAAACACCCCCGGGTTCGGTTCGCACCAGAACCTTCGAACGGACCGAAAGTTTGTGTGAATTTTCGAACCCTATTCGTTATAATGGACGCGAACGTTCGAAATCAAAATTGCTAATTACAACGGCCAATATGCATGTTAATGTCATAAAACAGGTTTGGGGACCCGGGTCCTGCCCCAGGGGACATATATCAATGCAAAAAGAACTTTTAAAAACTAACGTTTTTTCGGGAGCAGTCATTTTAATGATGCATAAAGTGAAAAAAAAAAAGTGAAATTTTCCTTTAAATATGGTACCTTGGGGGTGTCTAAAGTATGCCTGTGAAGTGGCATGTGTTTCCCGTGTTTAGAACTGTCCTTGCACAAAATGACATTTGTAAAGGAAAAAAGAAGCCATTTAAAACCACTTGCGGCTTTAATGTCATGTCTTGTCCTGGCCACCATATGGCTGAAAATCCTTGAGAAAAATGGCATGGCTACCCCATCAGCCCCCCCCCACCCCAGCCCCTTTGGGTCTTGTATGGATACTAAGGGGGACCCCGCACCCAAAATAAAACCCTATACCTACAACCCTATATACTCTGAACAGCAGTATATAGGTGGTGCAAACAAGACACGGACTGTAGGTTTGTTCTTAAGTAGAATCTGAACAGGTACATTATGAAGTGTAGCTCCATCCCCAAAAAATCTATTTTTAAGCTTTTTGGAGAACATAGGGAGGGGTTATCACCCCTGTAACATTTGCTGTCTTTGCACATCTGTTCAGAACATGTCACCTCACTTTCCGTCCCAATGACAAATGTTTTTGGAAAAGTGGGGTTTTAATTGAAACAAGGATTGGTGATAAAGCATCAGTAGAGAGGAAAAACCTTTTTCCCAAATTAAATCTAACATGATAGAATTTCCCTTCCTGGGGTAGATTTCCTCTCACTTCCTGTTTTCTCTTTCCGTTTGCAAGTAGGAGTCGTTTGTAAGTTGGATGTTTGAAAGTAGGGGCCTGCCGTATATACTCTGCAGAAATTTGCCCTATTAGATGTTGGTGTAGCCACAAGACTGGTGGGCACAGGAATGGGCCCTGCTGTGAGTTAATAGATCAAGATTTGTACTTGCATGCACCTGTTGAACCGGCAGAAAAATTGGGCCTTTGGTGGTGGTGGTGGACGGTGTTTGCCACAAGACTGTAAGCCCTCACAGTTACTCTTGGTGGGCGCAGGAATGGGCCCTGCTGTGAATTATTAGATCAAGATTTGTAATTGCATGCACCTGTTGAACAGGGCAGAAAAATTGGGCCTTTGGTGGTGGTGGTGGTGGACGGTGTTGCCACAAGACTGTAAGCCCTCACAGTTACTCTTGGTGGGTGCAGGAATGGGCCCTGCTGTGAGTTATTAGATCAAGATTTGTAATTGCATGCATCTGTTGAACAGGGCAGAAAAATTGGGCCATTGGTGGTGGTGGTGGTGGACGGTGTTGCCACAAGACTGTAAGCCCTCACAGTTACTCTTGGTGGGCGCAGGAATGGCCCTGCTGTGAGTTATTCGATCAAGATTTGTAATTGCATGCACCTGTTGAACAGGGCAGAAAAAATGGGCCTTTGGCGGTGGTGGTGGTGGACGTGTTGCCACAAGACTGTAGGCCCTCATAGTTACTCTTGGTGGGCGCAGGAATGGGCCCTGCTGTGAAGTATTAGATCAAGATTTGTAATTACACGCCCCTGTTAAACAGGGGCTGAAAAATTGTGCCTTAGGCATTGGTGCTGGTGCCACAACACTGCAACCCCTCACAGACACTGTACTCTTAGCACAGCAATGAGACCTGTTGCAAAGCATTGCCTAAAAATTGTAATTACACGCCCCAACAGGGGCTGAAAAATTGTGCCTTAGGCACTGGTGCCACAACACTGCAACCCCTCACAGATACTGTACTTGGAGCACAGCAGTCACACCTGTTGCAAAGCATTTTAAAAAAAAAATGTAATTACACGCCCCTGTTAAACAGGGGCTGAAAAATTGTGCCTTAGGCATTGGTGCTGGTGCCACAACACTGCAACCCCTCACAGACACTGTACTCTTAGCACAGCAATGAGACCTGTTGCAAAGCATTGCCTAAAAATTGTAATTACACGCCCCAACAGGGGCTGAAAAATTGTGCCTTAGGCACTGGTGCTGGTGCCACAACACTGCAACCCCTCACAGATACTGTACTTGGAGCACAGCAGTCACACCTGTTGCGAAGCATTTTTAAAAAAAATTGTAAGTACACGCCCCTGTTATACAGGGCTGAAAAATTGTGCCTTAGGCACTGGTGTGGTGGCATGGATCATTGAGGAGGAGGAAGAGGATAGTGAACATAACAGGACAGTCACTCAGCATCAGCATAGGCAGTCTTGAAGGGATGTGACATTATAAATTATTCCGTTATATCCGCTTCAGGTGCCTGGTAGCTGGTGGTGATCCAAGACTGATTCATTTTTATGAAGGTCAGTCGATCAACCGAGTCGGTGGACAGGCGCACCCTTTGATCGGTGACAAATCCTCCAGCAGCACTGAATGTACGTTCGGAAAGAACGCTGGAGGCAGGACAGGCCAGTAGCTCAATTGCATACTGTGCAAGCTCTGGCCAGTGATCCATCCTCAGGACCCAGTAAGCCAGAGGATTTTCGGTGAGAAAGGTGTCCAAGTCTGACCTTGCCCCTAGGTATTCCTGCACCATGTATATCAGACGCTGGCGATGGTTGCTGGAACCGATCATACCTTGGGGCTGCGGACTAAAAAATTGTCTGAACGCATCGGTCAGACGTCCACCTTCCCCACCGCTCCTTCTGCTACTGACCGAAGCCTCAGCAACTCGTCGTCCAGGACCAGGAGTTTGTAACCTCCCAGTTTCTGGGAACGCGTTGCACAGACCTTTCTGCAAGGCCTCCCTGAGATGTCTCATCCTCTTCTCCCTCTGCGACGGCAAGATAAGGTCCGCAACCTTACCCTTGTACCGTTGATCAAGGAGAGTGGCCAGCCAGTAATGGTCCCTCTCCTTGATCCGAAGAACACGAGGATCCTTCCGCAGGCTTTGCAGGATCAGGGAGGCCATGCAGCGTAGGTTAGCTGAGGCATTCGGTCCGGAGTCTTCTGGGTCACTGAGGATGACATGATCGCCAGCCACCTCCTCCCAGCCACGTACAAGTCCACTGGTTTGTTGGGACTGTACATCATCCCTAAAAGACTGCTGCTGCTGATGCTGAGTGCCAGGCTCAACCTCCATGCTCACACAATCCTCCTCCTCCTCCTCCTCATCCTCTTCCTCTGTGATGGGTGGGACAGAAGGAACACTGTCCGGATAAAGGGGGCCTTGAGAGGCAAGGAAGTCCTCCTCTTCCTGCCTCTGTTCTGCCTCAAGTGCCCTGTCCATTATCCCACGCAGCGTATGCTCCAACAGGTGGACAAGAGGTACAGTGTCACTGATGCATGCACTGTCATTGCTCACCATCCTCGTGGCCTCCTCAAATGGTGAGAGGACAGTGCATGCATCCCTGATCATGCTCCACTGGCGTGGGGAAAAAAAGCCAAGCTCCCCTGACACTGTCCTGGTGCCGTAGTCGCAAAGGTACTCATTGATGGCCCTCTGCTGCGTGTGCAGTCGCTGCAGCATGGCCAACGTTGAGTTCCACCTGGTGGGCATGTCACATATTAGGCGGTTCTTGGGCAGGTTCAGCTCCTTTTGCAGCTCAGTCAGCCGAGCACTGGCATTATAAGATCGGCGGAAATGCACACAGACTTTCCTGGCCTGCCTCAGGACATCCTGTAAGCCTGGGAACCTGCCCAAGAACCGCTGCACCACCAGGTTGAGGATGTGAGCCATACAGGGCACATGGGTGAGCTGCCCCTGTCGCAGGGTGGAGAGGAGGTTGGTGCCATTGTCAGAAACGACCATTCCTGGCTTAAGCTGGCGTGGCGTCAACCACCTCTCGGCCTGCCCCTGCAGAGCTGCCAGAACCTCTGGCCCAGTGTGGCTCCTGTCCCCCAAACATACCAGCGCAAGCACGGCATGGCATCTTTTTGCCTGCGTACTTGCGTAGCCCCTTGCACGCCTACGGAGCACCGCTGGTTCCGAGGACAGAGCATTGGAGGAAGAAGAAGAGAGGGGGTGGAGGAGAGAGGTGTGTCACAACCAGTAGCAGTAGTAGCATTTTGGAGGCGTGGTGGCGGAACAACCTCCAACACTACTGCACCTTGTCCTGCATCCCTCCCAGCTGCCAATAGAGTGACCCAATGGGCCGTGAAAGAAAGATAACGTCCCTGTCCATGCCTGATGCCTGCTGGACCATGAGTCAGCGGTAATATGCACCTTACCGCTGACCGCCCTGTCCAGCGAGGCATGGACATTGCCTTCCACATGCCGGTAGAGAGACGGAATCGCCTTCCGTGAGAAAAAGTGGCGTTTGGGAACCTGCCACTGAGGAACCGCACATTGAACAAACTCACGGAAGGGGCCGAGTCTACCAACTGAAAAGGCAGCAGTTGAAGTGCTAGCAATTTAGCCAAGCTAGCATTCAACCGCTGGCATGTGGATGGCTGGGAGTGTACTTCTTTTGACGGTCCAGCAGCTGGGGCAGGGATATTTGCCTGCTACAATCGGACGTCGTGTACTGCAAGAACTTGGTTGTGACACACCTAATTCTACACCTTCAGTCCTCTCAGAGCAGCTTTCAGAGAGGACTGAAGATGTGGGGATGGAGATCCCAGCTGATGAGGAGCAAGGAGAGGTCCGCTTTGTTCTTTGGTGTGGGTCTTTTATGTGTGCTTGCCAACGAGCTGCATGGCAGGTCGACATATGTCTGCTCATGCTTGTGGTGCCCAAGCGGCTGATGTTTTGGCCACGCGAGATACGCTTGAGACAAATATTGCAAATAGCAGTGGTGCGATCTGATGCACTCGTCTCAAAAAAGGCCCACACCAAAGAACTTTTCTGATAACGTGCAGAGGCAGCGCCCTGCACAGGCGGAGCTCTGCGGTGTGGTACAGTTGCTGTGCTGGCCTCTAGCTGGCCTCCAGGGGGCATCCTGCCTCGTTGGACATGTGACGCCGCATCCTCATCCTCCTTGTCCTCCTCCTCATCCTCTCTCCCCTTCAGGCACCCACGTGGAGTCAGTGACCTCATCATCCCCTCCCTCTTCACCACTAGAGCAAACCTGGCAGTAAGCTGCAGCTGGTGGAACAGTACTGCCAGATTGCTGTCCTTCAGCATCCCCTCTCTCTGCGCGCACACTACTGACTTCCTCAAGCTGGGTATCATCATCCGAGCCTTCGAATCGTTGGGCATCCTCCTGGAGCATGTACCCAACAATGTGCTCAAAGAGTTCGGGGGACTCCTCAGGAGGACATGGTGGGTCTAGGGAAGGGTGGCTGATGATGCCATTGAGTGCGCGTTGGCAGCTGCTCTGCCAGTACCCTGAGCCTGGGTGAGAGAGGATGAGGAGGATGAGGAGGGCTTGGTCATCCAGTCTACCAAGCCTTCAGCATGATGCGGCTCCACATGTCCAGCTGCCGAAAACAAAGACGAGCGTGTCCCATGGCCACGTGCTGATGACGATGCACAACCACGGCCACGGCCAGCACTGTTGTCTCTAGAAACAGAGCCTGCCTGCCCTGTGTTCTTGCCTCTGCACGCTCTGCCTCCCCTTGGCGGTCTTCCAGGCATTGTAGTCGGTAGTGTATATAGTATAAAAAATAGAGCTCCTATGTGTGCTCACAACACACTGTAGGTCCTATGGGTGCTGACACTAACACACTATAGGTACTATGTGTGCTGCTGACAAGAAAATATAGGAGCTCTGTTTGCTGCCACTAACACACTAGAAGTCCTATGGGTGCTGCTGAGAAGAAAATATAGGAGCTCTGTGTGATGCCACTAACACACTAGAAGTCCTATGGGTGCTTCTGCGAAGAAAATATAGGAGCTCTGTGTGATGCCACTAACACACTAGAAGTCCTATGGGTGCTTCTGGGAAGAAAATATAGGAGCTCTGTGTGATAGACATGTGCGATTCGTTTCGTACGAATTCGTAATTCGTACGAATTTTTCGAAATTCGTACGAATTTACGAATCTGTAGTACGAATTTTTTTTTTTACGAATTCCGTACGGAATACGAAATTCCGTTTACGAATTTCGTCGCCGAATGATTCGAATGAATTCGAATGAATTCGAATGGATTCGAATGAATTCGAATGACAAAGTGTCATTTTTGCAGGAAAAATTCCGTTTACGAATTTCAGCTCCAAATTATTCGAATCCAACTACCAATATCAAATTTCAACTAATTCAAACGAAATTATTATAGCAGATATAACGAATGAATTCGAATGCATTCGAATGAATTCGAATGCATTCGAATGAATTCGAATGACAAAGTGTCATTTTTGCAGAAAAAAAAGCTATTTAAAAAACAGTCATTCATTGATATAAAAAAAAAAAAAAGCGTAGGGGTCCCCCCAAATTCAATAACCAGGCCCTTCAGGTCTGGTATGGATATTAAGGGGGACCCCAGCCAAAAAAAAAAAAAAAAAATGGCGTGGGGTCCCCCCCAAATATCCATACCAGACCCTTCAGGTCTGGGATGGATTTTAAGGGGAACCCCGGCCAAAAAAAAAAAAAAAAATGGCGTGGGGGTCCCCCTCAAAATCCATACCAGACCCTTTATCCGAGCACGCAACCTGGCAGGCCGCAGGAAAGGAGGGGGGACGAGAGCGGCCCCCCCTCTCGCCTGAACCGTACCAGGCCACATGCCCTCAACATTGGGAGGGTGCTTTGGGTCCCCCCCAAAGCACCTTGTCCCCATGTTGATGAGGACAAGGGCCTCATCCCCACAACCCTGGCCGGTGGTTGTGGGGGTCTGCGGCGGGGGGCTTATCGGAATCTGGAAGCCCCCTTTAACAAGGGGACCCCCAGATCCCGGCCCCCCCCCCCCTGTGTGAAATGGTAAGGGTTTTGTACCCCTACCATTTCACCAAAAAAGTGGCAAAAATGGTAAAAATGACAGGAGACGGTCTTTGACAATTCCTTTATTAAAATCTTCTTTCTTCTTTCTTCTGCTCTTCCTTCTTCCTTTCTTCATCTTCTCCTTCCGGCATCTTCTTCCATCGTCTTCTTCCTTCGATTCGCTTCTTCTTCCTCCGGTCTTCTCGTCCTTCTCGTCCGGCGTCGTCCTTCTCGTCCGGCATCGTCGTCTCTTCTCGCAGGCCGCTCCTCGCAATGGGAGGCTCCCGCTCTGTGAGTGTCATGAAGATCCTGCCAGAAATCTAAACCCGGGCCGTCCTGGCCCTCAGATTCCATTGCGCATGCGCATGCGCGCCCGGGCGCGGCACGTGCACAACCGCGCACAGGGAGACGGGCGCGCGCCCTAGTTAGCACCAGCCGGCCTATTTAAGCCTGACTTACGAGGCAGGTCTACGCCAGTCCATCCCTGAAGTCTACCATGCTTACCTGGATGTGTTTAGCAAACAAAGGGCAGATGTGCTGCCACCCCATAGGCCTTATGACTGTCCCATTGAACTTCTTCCCGGGGCCAAGATTCCTTTCGGTAGGGTCTTTCCATTAACAGAGGTGGAGCAGGGAAAATTAAAGGACTATATAGATGACAACCTGAAAAAAGGGTTTATCCGCCCGTATACGTCTCCTGCAGGTGCAGGAATATTTTTTGTAGAGAAGAAGGACCATTCTCTCAGACCCTGTGTGGACTACCGTGCCCTAAACGAGGTCACAGTTAAAAATCGCTACCCGCTTCCCCAGGTACCTGAACTGTTTCAGAGGCTTGGCACGGCCTCCATCTTTTCTAAACTGGACCTCAGAGGGGCATACAATTTAATACGTATAAAGGATGGGGACGAATGGAAGACGGCATTTCGGTCTCGATTTGGGCACTTCGAGTACCTGGTGATGCCGTTTGGACTCTGTAACGCCCCCGCTACCTTCCAGTCCTTCATAAATGATGTGCTTCGGGACTTCCTTGATGTTTTTGCTGTTGTTTATCTTGATGACATACTAATTTTCTCTTCCTCCCTAGAGCTGCATCGTGGACATGTTAAAAGTGTGTTGGGCCGTCTTCGGCAACATGGCCTTTATGCCAAGGCAGAAAAGTGTCTCTTTGAGGTAGAAAGCATACCCTTCCTAGGTCTGATCATCTCCAGTAGAGGCATCCGGATGGATCCCCAGAAAATCTCAGCCATCCTGGACTGGCCAGTTCCTGCAGATAAAAAGGGGATCCAGCGATTCATTGGCTTCGCCAATTTTTATCGCAAATTCATCAAGGGATTCTCGGCCATAGTGACGCCCATTACTCAACTCACCAAGCAAGGTACCCGTTTTCATTGGTCCCCTGAGGCCCAAGGGGCCTTCGAGGCCCTCAAGGGGCTCTTTACCTCAGCTCCTATCCTGAAGCATCCAGATCCTTCTCTGCCCTTTGTCCTCGAGGTGGATGCCTCAGAGATAGCTGTAGGGGCCATCTTGTCCCAGAGACAGGGCATCAAAGCCCTGCTACACCCCGTGGCATTCTTCTCACGGAAATTGTCCCCAGCCGAGAAGAACTACGATGTGGGGGATCGGGAATTATTGGCCATAAAGACCGCCCTCGAGGAGTGGCGTTACCTGCTAGAAGGGGCTATTCACCCAATCCTGATCTTCACAGATCACAAGAATCTAGAGTACTTAAAAACTGCCAAGAGGTTAAAACCTAGACAGGCCCGTTGGGCCTTATTTTTCTCTCGTTTTACTTTTCACGTGACATATCGTCCGGGTTCCAAAAATGCGAAGCCGGACGCTCTGTCTCGTATGTATCACAAATCCCAGGATGGTTCCCCTCCAGACACTATCCTTGCCCCTGGAAACTTTCTCCTGCTACAGGAAGACCTACGGTCCCAGCTCAGGCGGGCTTCCAGTGGCCTCTTACCCACTCCCGGTCCTGGGTTGCAGGCCAAGGATGGGCTATTGTGGCATGGGGATAAAATTTTCATTCCCGAGGGTCTGCGGGTAACCGTCCTGGAATTGTGCCATGATCACAAGCTTGCTGGACACTTTGGTGTCACCAAGACCACTGAATTGGTACAACGTACCTTCTGGTGGCCCCAGCTAAGGGAAGACTGCAGGAAATTTGTGGAAACATGTACTGTGTGTATTCGGAGCAAAAGTCACAGAACCAAAGCCTGGGGCTTACTCAAGCCATTACCAGTCCCAGATCGTCCCTGGAAAATGCTGTCCATAGATTTCATTGTGGAACTGCCCCCAGCAGAGGACCACACTACGATCTTCGTGATAGTTGATCGTCTGTCAAAAATGGCACACTTTGTTCCCATGAAGGGTACCCCTTCTGCCTCAGAAACTGCACAAGTGTTCATCCGAGAAATCATCAGACTCCATGGGGTACCAGCCAACATAGTGTCCGACCGAGGGGTACAGTTCACCTCTCGGTTCTGGAAATCACTCTGCAAGGCCCTCAACATTGAGCTATCGTTTTCTTCCGCTTATCACCCTCAAACCAATGGGCAGACCGAAAGAACCAATCAGACTCTGGAACAATATCTTCGATGCTTTTCTTCCTTCTCCCAAGACGATTGGATCTCTCTGTTACCGGTTGCCGAGTTTGCATATAACAATGCTATCCACTCGGCCACCCAACAGACACCTTTCTTCGCCAACTATGGCTTTCACCCCTCATTCCTGCCCAATTCTCTTCCTGAATGCACTGTGCCCGCAGTCCAGGAGAAGATTGACTTCTTTGCTTCCAATAACCAACTCCTGCAGGATACCATGGCTCGGACCCAGGAACATAACAAAACAGTCTTTGACCGAAAGAGGCGTGGAGAATTGATACTGGCACCAGGTGACACAGTGTGGCTCTCCACCTTGAACCTGAAGTTGGCTTGTCCCTCAAAGAAACTGGGCCCTAAGTTCTTGGGTCCCTTTCCAGTCAAACGAAAGATTAATGAAGTAGCCTATGAGTTGGAACTTCCTGATTCCCTCAAGGTCCATCCAGTCTTTCATGTTTCCCTGTTAAAACCTTCCACTTCCAACCCCTTTCCCAACAGAAGGACGGTACCCCCAGATCCAGTCTTGGTAGATGGCGAGGAAGAATATGAGGTAGAGGCCATACTAAATGTTAGAAAAAGGAGAAATCAGAACCAGTTCTTAATCAAATGGAAAGGATATGGTCCTGAAGAGAATTCCTGGGAGCCCGAGTGTAATATCCATGCTAAGAGTCTAGTTCAAGCCTTCAAAAGAGCTCATCCTGAGAGATTTGCCCAGAGGGGCACCCGGAGGTTGCCCCTAGGAGGGGGGCAATGTCATGAAGATCCTGCCAGAAATCTAAACCCGGGCCGTCCTGGCCCTCAGATTCCATTGCGCATGCGCATGCGCGCCCCGGGCGCGGGCACGTGCACAACCGCGCACAGGGAGACGGGCGCGCGCCCTAGTTAGCACCAGCCGGCCTATTTAAGCCTGACTTGAGCAGACGGTCTTTGCTGTCTGCTCTACAGCGTTGTGGTGTAGTAAAGTGAAACCTGATCCTGTTATACCTGTTCCTTTGACCCGGCTTGCCATTAAGACTATCCTGCTTTCTGCCTGTACCCGACCCCGGCTTCCAGTGACCATCCTCCTGCCTGATCCATTGTACCCTGCCCTGGTTCAGATCTATTACCTGACTTTTGATGAACTTTGGTTCCTTGTTCAGCCTTGTCCAGTCTGCAGTCTGACCCTCTGTAACGAGCCTGTTCACCTGTTGGTTCCAGTCCAGTCCGTGGTTCCGTTTCCTGTGTCCAGTTCCTGTCAGCTCTGCTATCCAAGCTTACCTGTGAACCTGTTTGCCAAGCCATTGTCCAGTTCCTGTCAGCTCTGCTATCCAAGTGTACCTGTGAACCTGTTTGCCAAACCGTTGTCCGGTTCCTGCCAGCTCTGCTATCCAGTTTACCTGTGAGCCTGCTTCCTGTGATCCTGCCAGCTCCGCTATCCAGTTTACCTGTGAGCCTGCTTCCTGTGATCCTGCCAGCTCCGCTATCCAGTTTACCTGTGAGCCTGCTTCCTGTGATCCTGCCAGCTCCGCTATCCGGTTTACCTGTGAGCCTGCTTCCTGTGATCCTGCCAGCTCTGCTATCCAGTTTACCTGTGAGCCTGCTTCCTGTGATCCTGCCAGCTCCGCTATCCAGTTTACCTGTGAGCCTGCTTCCTGTGATCCTGCCAGCTCCGCTATCCGGTTTACCTGTGAGCCTGCTTCCTGTGATCCTGCCAGCTCCGCTATCCGGTTTACCTGTGAGCCTGCTTCCTGTGATCCTGCCAGCTCTGCTATCCGGTTTACCTGTGAGCCTGCTTCCTGTGATCCTGCCAGCTCCGCTATCCGGTTTACCTGTGAGCCTGCTTCCTGTGATCCTGCCAGCTCTGCTATCCAGTTTACCTGTGAGCCTGCTTCCTGTGATCCTGCCAGCTCTGCTATCCAGTTTACCTGTGAGCCTGCTTCCTGTGATCCTGCCAGCTCCGCTATCCAGTTTACCTGTGAGCCTGCTTCCTGTGATCCTGCCAGCTCCGCTATCCAGTTTACCTGTGAGCCTGCTTCCTGTGATCCTGCCAGCTCTGCTATCCAGTTTACCTGTGAGCCTGCTTCCTGTGATCCTGCCAGCTCCGCTATCCAGTTTACCTGTGAGCCTGCTTCCTGTGATCCTGCCAGCTCTGCTATCCAGTTTACCTGTGAACCTGCTTCTCAGAGATCCTGCCTGCTCAGCTAACCTGTTTCCTTCCCACCGGTCTGTTGATCCTGCCAGGCACCCGTGCTCCTCCTCACTCCTGTCTCTCCTGTTCCCACACCAGGGGACCAGGAGTGGGAGACGCAAGGGAGGCCTCTCCCTGCAATCTCGGGCTCGCACCACCAGGTACGTGACAGTGAGGCTCCGCTCCGGGTGACAGGTCTTTTATAACGAAGACACCTGGTGACCCCGCCCCCTCTGACGCACGGGGACGTCATGTGGAATTCCCTATGGCTTTCCCCATGACGTCAGAGGGGGGGCGGGGTCACCAGGTGCCTTCGTTATACAAGACCTGTCACCCGGAGCGGAGCCTCACAGAGCGGGAGCCTCCCATTGCGAGGAGCGGCCTGCGAGAAGAGACGCTGATGCCGGGCGAGAAGGACGACGCCGGACGAGAAGGACGAGAAGACCGGAGGAAGAAGAAGCGAATCGAAGGAAGAAGAAGATGGAAGAAGATGCCGGAAGGAGAAGATGAAGAAAGGAGAAGATGAAGAAAGAAGAAAGAAGATTTTAATAAAGGAATTGTCAAAGACCGTCTTCCTGTCATTTTTACAATTTTTGCCACTTTTTGGTGAAATGGTAGGGGTACTTTAGTACCCCCTTACCATTTCACACAGGGGGGGGGGCGGGATCTGGGGTCCCCTTGTTAAAGGGGGCTTCCAGATTCCGATAAGCCCCCCTCCCGCAGACCCCCACAACCACCGGGCACGGGTTGTGGGGATGAGGCCCTTGTCCTCATCAACATGGGGACAAGGTGCTTTGGGGGGACCCCAAAGCACCCTCCCAAGGTTGAGGGCATATGGCCTGGTACGGTTCAGGCGGGAGGGGGGGCGCTCTCGTCCCCCCCTCCTTTCCTGCGGCCTGCCAGGTTGCGTGCTCGGATAAGGGTCTGGTATGGATTTTATGGGGGACCCCACGCCATTTTTTTTTGCTAGGGTTCCCCTTAAAATCCATCCCAGACCTCAAGGGTCTGGTATGGATTTTGAGGGGGACCCTACGCCATTTTTTATTTTTTTTTGGCTGGGGTCCCCCTTAATATCCATCCCAGACCTGAAGGGCCTGGTTATTGAATTTGGGGGGACCCCTACGCTTTTTTTTATCAATGACTTCAATGAATGACAGTTCTCTGTATTACGGATCCAACAATTCATTTGCCGGCAAATAGCTGCGACTCGTGATTTTAAATAGTTTTTTTTTTCCTGCAAAAATGACACTGCAGGAACAGTTCTCTATATTAGATATACTGAATCTCGAATCATTCGAAGCATTCGTTATATCCGCTATTATAATTTCTTTCATGTTAGTTGAAATTACATATTTGTTAGTTGTTGCATTCGAATTGTTCTCTGTATTACGGGAATCGGCAATTAGCCGCGAGTGATTTTAAATGTCTTTTTTTCCTGCAAAAATGACACATTGTACAGAGAGAGTTCTAAACACGGGAAACCTGCGCCCTTCTATATACTATATACTCTATAGTATGCCTATGAAGGGGTGCATGTTTCCCGTGTTT